>CM063151.1:10353527-10504473 GCA_031885435.1 Passerculus sandwichensis | reverse complement strand
CCCAAATATTGGGTGTAATTTCTCAAACTTTGGGTGAAATTATATGAAATTTCCTAAATTTTGGGGTCAAATTTCCCAATTTTGTGTCAAATCTCCCAATTTTTGTGTCAAAATTCCCAATTTTTGGGCTCGAGATTTCCCAGTTTATGAGTCAAATATCCCAATTTTTGTGTGAAATTTTACAAATTTTGGGTCAAATTTCCCAAATTTTGTGTGAAATTTCCTAAATTTTGTGTGAAATTTCCCAACTTTTGTGTGAAATTTCCCCATTGTTTGGGTGAAATTTCCCAATTTTCTGTAAAATTTCCCAATTTTGTGTGAAATTTCCCAAATTTTGTGTAAAATTTCCCAAATTTTGTTTTTTTTCCCCAATTTTGTGTATTTTTGCTCACTGTGTTTCTGGGGGGGCGTCTCGGGCCCCTCCCCCCCCTCCCTCCTCTTCTTCCGCCGCTGCTGCGGGAAACGCCCGGGGGGCCTGGAAAAGAAAGTTCCAGAAAATTCATGGAAAATTCCGGAAAATTCCAGAAAATTCCGGAAAATCCCAGAAAATCCCCAGGGGGAGGGGGTGGGGGATTTTTTTGGGAAATTTGGGGATTTTTTGGGGATTTTTTTGGGAATTTTGCGAGATTTTAATGGGGATTTTAATGGGAATTTTGGGGGATTTTTTGGGGAATTTTGGGAGATTTTTATGGGGATTTTTTATGGGAATTTTTGGGGACTTTTATGGGAATTTGGGGGATTTTTAGGGATTATTTTGGGATTTTTAGGGGTTTTTTGGGATTTTTTGGGAGGATTTTTTGGGGATTTTAATGGGGATTTCTGGGGAATTTTTTGGGATTTTTATGGGATTTTTTGGGCACTTCTGGGTTTTTTTTGGGGATTTTTATGGGGATTTTTTGGGGATTTTTGGGGAATATTTGGGGTTTTTAATGGGATTTTTTTGGGGATTTTAATGGGAATTTTTGAGGATTTTTATGGGAATTTCTGGGATTTTTTGAGGGATTTTTTTGCAGGTTTTAATGGGGATTTTACTGAGAATTTTGGGGATTGTTTCAGGACTTTTATGCAAATTTTTGGGGATTTTTGGGGCATTTTTTAGGGATTTTAATGGGAATTTTTGGGGATTTTTTTCGGGGATTTCTGGGGATTTTTTGGAGATTTTAATGAGAATTTTTATGGGAATTTCGGGGGATCTTAATGGGAATTTTTTCAGGATTTTTGGGGATTTATTTGGGGATTTTTGGGGGGGAATTTTGGGAGATTTAATGGGATTTTTTGGGGATTTTTGGGGAATTTTTGGGTTTTTTAATGGGGATTTTTTGGGGATTTTAATGAGAATTTTTGGGATTTTTTGGGAATTTTTAATGGGGATTTTGGGAGATTTTGATGGGGATTTTAATGGGGATTTTTTGGGGATTTTTGGGGAATTTTGGGGGTTTTCTTATGGGACTTTTTGGGGATTTATTTGGGATTTTTATGGGATTTTTAATGGGAATTTTTGGGGATTTTTAATGGGGATTTTAATGGGGATTTTAATGGAATTTTTGAGGAATTTTGGGGGATTTTTGGGGAATTTTTTGGGCTTTCTTATGGGAATTTTTGGGGATTTATTTGGGATTTTTATGGGATTTTAATAGGGATTTTTGGGGATTTTTGTGGAATTTTTTTGGGAATTTTTTCAGGACTTTTGGGGATTTTTATGGGAATTTTTGGGAGATTTAATGGGGATTTTTTGGGGATTTTGGGCTTTTTTATGGGAATTTTGGAGATTTTTTGGAATTTTTTTGGATTTTTTTTTGAGAAATTTAGGGATTTTAATGGGGATTTTTATGGAATTTCAGGGATTTTTTTCAGGATTTTTTTGGGGAATTTTTGGGATTTTGGGGGACTTTAATGGGGATTTTTATGGGGATTTTAATGGGGATTTTTCAGGGATTTTAATGGGAATTTTTGGGGATTATTTTGGGGATTTTGGGGAATTTTTGGGGATTTTTTGGGATTTTTATGGGAATTTTAGGAATTTTTAAGGGGGATTTTAATGGGGATTTTTTGGGGATTTTTTGGGGATTTTTTGGGAATTTTGGGGAATTTTTATGGGAATTTTTGGGATTTTAATGGGGATTTTTTGGGGATTTTAATGGCAATTTTTAGGGATTCTTTTGGATTTTTGGAGATTTTAATGGGGACTTTTATGGAATTTTAGGAGTTTTTAAGGGAGATTTTAATGGGGATTTTTTTTTTGATTTTTTGGGAATTTTTTCAGGACTTTTGGGGATTTTTATGGGAATTTTGGGAAATTTTAATGGGGATGTTTAGGGGATTTTTTGGCATTTTTTGTGGGAATTTTGGGGATTTTTTGGGGGTGATTTTTTGGGGACTTTTGGGGATTTTAATGGGTTTTTTTGGGAATTTTTGGGGTTTTTTGGGAAATTTTTGAGGATATTTTAGGGGTTTTTTGGGGATTTTTATGGGAATTTTTGGGCATTTTTAATGGGAATTTCGGGGATTTTTGGCGGGAATTTTTGGGGACTTTTTTTGGATTTTTTGGGGAATTTTGGGAATTGGTATGGAATTTTTGGGGATTTTTGGGGGAATTTTGGGGATTTTTGGAGGATTTTTTAGGGATTTTAATGGAAATTTTTGGGATTTTAATGGGGATTTTTATGCGAATTCTAAGAATTTTTAATGGGAATTCTTTGGGGATTTTTATGGGAATTTTTGGAATTTTTTTGGGAATTTTAATGGGGATTTTTTTGGGATTTTTATGGGAATTTTTGGGGACTCATTCGGGATTTTTATGGGAATTTTTGGGGATTTTTTATGGGGATTCTTTTGGGACTTTTGGGGGTTTTTAATGGGGAAGTTTTGGGGATTTTTAATGGGAATGTTTGGGGATTTATTTGGGATTTTTATGGGAATTTTTTCATCACTTTTGGGGATTTTTATGGGAATTTTGGGAGATTTTAATGGGGATGTTTTGGGGGATTTTTGGGGATTTTGGGGGGATTTTTTTGGGATTTTTATGGGAATTTTGGGGAATTTTTGGGGGATTTTTATGGGAATGTTATGGGGATTTTTTCGGGGATTTTTTTGGGATTTTTTGACATTTAAACGAGAATTTTTATGGGGATTTTGGGAATTTTGGGGGATCTTAATGGGAATTTTTTGGGATTTTTTGGGGAATTTTGGGAGATTTTAATGGGGATTTTTTTTGTGATTTTGGGGGAATTTTCAGAGATTGTTATGGCGACTTTTTGGGGATTTTGATGGGAATTTTTGGGGATTTTAATGGGGATTATTATGGGAATTTTAGGGGGATTTTTATGGGAATTTTGGGTAACTTTTGGGAATTTATGGGGATTTTTAATGGGGATATTAATGGGAATTTTGGGGTATTTTTGGGGAATTTTATGGGAATTTGGGAGGCTTTGGGGGCATTTTGGAATTTTTTTTTAATTTTGGGCAATTTTTTTGAATTTTGGGGGAAATTTTGGGGGAATTTTAAGGAAATTTTGAGGGAATTTTTGTCTCTCACCTCTTGCCAGGGGCGCTGGGCGAGGCCTCCCTGCGGAAAATTTGGGAATTTTGAGCTCCAGGAAGGAAAATTTGAGATCCCAAACCCCAAAATCCCAAAAGTTTTGCGATTCTCCCTCCCCAAATCCCAAAGTTTTGGGGGTTCCCCCTCACAAAATCCCAATTTTTGGGCCAAAATTCCCAATTTTTGGGGTTTCCCTTCCCCATAAAATCCCAAATTTTGGGCTCCCAGAACCAGAAAAACCCAAATTTAATTTTTGGAGGATTTTCGCTCCCAAAATCGGAATTTTTTGAGGATTTTCTGTCCCAAAATTAAAATTTTTTAAGATTTTCCATCCCAAAATCGGAATTTTTGAGCATTTTCCCTCCAAAATTGGATTTTTTTGAGGATTTTCCCTCCCAAAATTGAAATTTTTTAGGATTTTCTGTCCCAAAATCAAATTTTTTTAGGATTTTCCCTCCCAAAATCGGAATTTTTCGAGGATTTTCCATTTTTTGCCCCAATTTTTGCCCAAATTCTCCATTTTTTTCCCATTTCTTCCCATTTTTGGCCCAAATTCTCCTTTTTTCTCTAAATTTTTGCCCAAATTCTCCATTTTCCCCCCATTTTTTCCCATTTCTTGCCCAAATTCTCCATTTTTCCCCATTTTTTCCCCATTTTTTTCCATTTTGTGCCCAAATTTTCCATTTTTTCCCATTTTGTGACCAAATTCTTCATTTTCCCCCAAATTCTCCATTTTTTTCCCATTTTTCGCCCAAATTCTCCATTTTTTCCCCATTTTTTCCATTTTTTGCCCAAATTCTCCCTTTTTTCCCCATTTTTGCCCAAATTCTCAATTTTTTTCCAAATTTTTGCCCAAATTTTCCATTTTTTTGCCCATTTTTTCCCATTTTTTGCCCAAATTCTCCGTTTTTCCCCCAATTTTGTTTCTGTGGTTCCTCACTTGGCCGGGGGCTCCCCAGGGCCCTTCCCAGGCTCCTCCTCCAGCGGCTCCCTGGGGAAAAAAACCAAAATTATTCCAAAAAACCCCAAAATTATTGAAAAAAAAAACAAAATTCCCATTGGAAAAACCCCAAAATTATTAAAAAAAACACCAAAATTATTGAAAAAAAACCCCAAAATTCCCATTGAAAAAAACCCCAAAATTATTTTTTAAAAACCCCAAAATTATTTAAAAAAAAAAACCCAAAATTCCCCTTGAAAAAACCCCAGAATTATTCAAAAAAACCCCCAAAATTCCCCTTGAAAAAACCCCAAAATTATAAAAAAGAAAAACCCAAAATTATTCCAAAAACCCCCAAATTCCCATTGGAAAAACCCCAAAATTATTCAAAAAAACACCAAAATTCCCATTGAAAAAAACCCAAAATTATTAAAAAAAAAAACCCCAATATTATTCCAAAAACCCCCAAAATTCCCATTGGAAAAACCCCAAAATTATTCCAAAAAACCCCAAAATTATTCAAAAAAAACCCCAAAATTCCCCTTGAAAAAAACCCCAAAATTATTCCAAAAAACCCCAAAATTATTCCAAAAAACCCCAAAATTATTCAAAAAAAACCCCAAAATTCCCATTAAAACCCCCCAAAATCCTCTTCAAACCCTCCACCCAAAATCCCCAATTTTTTGCAATTTTCCTCCTCAAAGCCCAAATTTCCAAATATTTCACGAATTTCCTCCAAAAATCCCCTTGAAACCCCAAAATCCCCCCCAAAAAATCCCATTTATTTCAATCCCCACATTTCCCCCAAAATTCCCCAAAATTTCCCCCAAACCCCTCAAAAATCCCCCCAAAAAATCCCCAAAATTTCACTCAAATGCCCCAAAAATCCCCAAAATTTTCCCCAAAAAATTCCCCAAAATCCCTGAAATCTCCCCCAAAAATTCCCCAAAATTTCTCCCAAACCCCTCAAAAATCCCCTTAAAATTCCCCCAAAAAATCCCCCAAATTTTCCCCCAAAATTCCCCAAAATTTCCCCAAAATTTTCTCTAAAATTTCTCCAAAACCCCTCAAAAATCCCCTTAAAATTCCCAAAAATGCCCCCAAATTCCCCCCAAAATTCCCCAAAATTTTCCCTAAAACCCCTCAAAAATCCCCCCAAAATTCCCCAAAATTTCCCTCAAATCCCCCAAAACACCCAAAAAAATTCCCCCCAAAATCCCCCAAAAAATTCCCCAAAGTTTCTCCCAAACCCCTCAAAACTCCCCTTAAAATTCCCAAAAAAATCCCCAAAATTCCCCCAAATTTTCCCCAGAAGTCCCAAAAATTTCCCTCAAATTTCCCATAAGTCCTCCAAAAAATCCCCCAAAAATTCCCCCAAATTTTCCCCAAAATTTCTCCCAAACCCCGCAAAAAGCCCCCCAAAATTTCCCTAAAATGCCCCAAAATTCCCCAAAAAATTCCCCAAAATTTTCCCCCAAATCCCTGAAATCTCCCCCAAAAATTCCCCGAAATTTCTCCCAAACCCTTCAAAAATCCCCTTAAAATTCTCAAAAAAATCCCCCAAATTTTCCCCAAAAATTCCCCAAAATTTTCCCCAAAACCCTGCAAAAATGCCCCCAAAATTCCCCAAAAAATTCCCCAAAAATTCCCCAAAATGTCTCCAAAAATCCTCAAAATTTCCTTCAAATGCCCCAAAAATTCCCCAAAATTTTCTCTAAAATTTCTCCCAAACCCCTCAAAAATGCCCCCAAAAAATCCCCAAAATTTCCCTCAAATGCCCCAAAAATCCCAAAAAATTTTCCCCAAAAATTCCCCAAAATTTCCCCCCAAATTCCTCCAAAACCCCTCAAAAATCCCCTTAAAATTCCCCCCCAAAATCCCCCCAAATTCCCCAAAATGCCCCAAAATCCCAAAAATTTTCCCCAAAAAATTCCCCAAAATCCCTGAAATTTCCCCCAAAATTCCCCAAAAATTCTCTAAAACCCCTCAAAAATCCCCTTAAAATTCCCCAAAAAATCCCCAAAATTTCCCTCAAATGCCCCAAAAATCCCCAAAAAATTCCCCCAAATTCCCCAAAAATTCTCTAAAACCTCTTGAAAATCCCCCCCCAAAAATCCCCAAAATTTCCCTCAAATGCCCTAAAAATCCCAAAAATTTTCCCCAAAAATTCCCCGAAATTTTCTCCCCAAAATTTCTCCAAAACCCCTCAAAAATCCCCCCAAAATTCCCCAAAAAATTCCCCCAAAAATTCCCCAAAATCCTGAAAAATTCTCTAAAACCCCTCAAAAATCCCCCCAAAATTCCCCAAAATTTTCTCCAAAAATCCCCAAAATTTCCCTCAAATTTTCAAAGATTCCCCCAAAATCCCCAAATATTCCCCAAAATTTTCCCCAAAAATTCCCCAAAATTTCTCCCAAACCCCTCAAAAATCCCCTTAAAATTCCCAAAAAATCCCTCAAATTTTCCCCAAAAATCCCCAAATTTTCCCCCAAATGCCCCAAAATTTCTGGAATTTTCTGGAATTTTCTGAAATTTCTGGAAATTTCTGGAATTTTCCGGAACGTTCCGGTTTTTCCCTCACCGGCTGCCCCTGAGCAGCAGCTGCTCCAGGACGGCGTCCAGGCGGCGCCGGGCGGCCCCCGGGGACAGCTCTGGGAAAAAAAAGGAGAATTTTGGAGAAATTTGAGAAATTTTGAGGAAATTTGGGGAAATTTTGGGAAATTTTAGGGTTTTTGGGAAAATTTGGGGGAATTTTGAGGGGATTTTGGGGATTTTTTGAGGTTGAAATGGGAATTTTGAGGAAGAAAAATGGGATTTTTTGGAAGGGATTTTGGGAATTTTGGGAATTTTGGGGAATTTTGGGGTTGAAATGGGAATTTTGGGGGAATTTTCAAGATATTTTGGAAGGGATTTGGGGAATTTTGGGGATTTTGGGAATTTTGGGGTTGAAATGGGAATTTTGAGGATTTTTTGGGGATTTTTGGAAGGAATTTTGGGGAATTTTGGGGAATTTTGAGGAGATTCGGGGGCTCCAGGCGGCGCCGGGCGGCCCCCGGGGACAGCTCTGGGAAAAAAAAGGAGAATTTTGGAGAAATTTGGGAAATTTTGGGGAAAAATTGGGGAAATTTTGGGGTTTTGGGGAAAATTTGGGGGAATTTTGAGGGGATTTTGGGGATTTTTTGAGGTTGAAATGGGAATTTTGAGGAAGAAAAATGGGATTTTTTGGGGATTTTTTGGAAGGGATTTTGGGAATTTTGGGGTTGAAATGGGAATTTTGAGGATTTTTTGGGATTTTTGGAAGGAATTTTGGGGAATTTTGGGGAATTTTGAGGAGATTCAGGGGCTCCAGGTGGCCCCCGGGGACAGCTCAGGGAAATTGGGGAAAAATGAAAAATTTGGGAAATTTTGGGAAATTTGGGAATTTTTGGGGAAATTTGGGGAAAATTTGGGGAAATTTTGGGGTTTCAAGGGGATTTTTGGGGTTGAAATGGGAATTTTGGGGGAATTTTGGGGATTTTTTGGGATTTTTGGAAGAAATTTGGGGAAATTTGGGGAATTTTGGGGGGAATTTTGGGGAAATTTGGGGAAATTTTGGGGGTTTTGGGAAAATTTGGGGGAATTTTGAGGGGATTTTGGGGGAATTTTCAAGATTTTTTGGAAGTGATTTTGGGGAATTTTGGGGTTTGAAATGGGAATTTTGAGGATTTGAGAATTTTGGGGGGATTTTTGGAAGAAATTTTGGGGAATTTTGAGGAGATTCGGG
This sequence comes from Passerculus sandwichensis, assembly GCA_031885435.1. Taxonomy (NCBI): domain Eukaryota; kingdom Metazoa; phylum Chordata; class Aves; order Passeriformes; family Passerellidae; genus Passerculus; species Passerculus sandwichensis. Next base: position 10,496,232 of record CM063151.1, on the reverse strand, counting down.
GGCTCCAGGTGGCTCCCGGGGACAGCTCTGGGAAATTCACATTTTTATGGGAAATTTGGGGAATTTGGGGGATTTTTAAGGGGGAGTTTTGGGGAATTTTGGGGGAGATTTGGGGATTTCAAGGGGATTTTTTGGGGTTGAAATGGGAATTTTGGGGGAATTTTGGAGGAATTTTCAGGATTTTTTGGAAGTGATTTTGGGGAATTTGGGGGAAATTTTGAGGTTTGAAATGGGAATTTTGAGGATTTGGGGATTTTTGGAAGGAATTTTGGGGGGAATTTGGGGAATTTTGGGGGAGATTTGGGAGTTCCAAGGGGATTTTTGGGGTTGAAATGGGAATTTTGAGAAAGAAAAATGGGATTTTTTTGGGATTTTTTGGAAGGGATTTTGGAAATTTTGGGGAATTTTGGGTTTGAAATTGAAATTTTGAGGATTTGGAGATTTTTGGAAGGAATTTTGGGGGGAATTTTGGGGAATTTTGGGGAATTTTGAGGAGATTCGGGGGCTCCAGACGGCCCCCGGGGACAGCTCTGGGAAATTGGGGAAAAAATGGGAAATTTTGGGGAAATTTTGGGGAAATTTGGGGAAATTTTGGGGTTTTTGGGAAAATTTGGGGGAATTCTGAGGGGATTTTGGGGAATTTTGGGGCTTTTTTGAGGTTGAAATGGAAATTTTGGGGGAATTTTCAGAATTTTTTGGAAGGGATTTTGGGGTTTGAAATGGGAATTTTGGGGATTTTTTGGGGATTTTTGGAAGAAATTTTGGGGAATTTTGGGGAATTTTGAGGAGATTCGGGGGCTCCAGGTGGCCCCCGGGGACAGCTCTGGGAAAAAAAAAAGGAGAATTTTGGAGAAATTTGGGAAATTTTGAGGAAATTTGGGGAAATTTGGGGGTTTTTGGGAAAATTTGGGGGAATTTTGAGGGGATTTTGGGGATTTTTTGAGGTTGAAATGGGAATTTTGAGGAAGAAAAATGGGATTTTTTGGGGATTTTTTGGAAGGGATTTTGGGGAATTTTGGGAATTTTGGGGTTGAAATGGGAATTTTGGGGGAATTTTCAGGATATTTTGGAAGGGATTTGGGGAATTTTGGGGATTTTTTGGGGAATTTTGGGGTTTGAAATGGGAATTTTGAGGATTTGGAGATTTTTGGAAGGAATTTTGGGGGGAATTTTGGGGAATTTTGAGGAGATTCGGGGGCTCCAGGCGGCCCCCGGGGACAGCTCTGGGAAATTGGGGAAAAAATGGGAAATTTTGGGAAAATTTTGGGGAAATTTGGGGAAATTTTGGGAAAATTTGGGGTTTCAAGGGGATTTTTTGGGGTTGAAATGGAAATTTGGGGGGGAATTTTGGGAGAAATTTGGGAAATTTGGGGAAAATTTGAGAATTTTGGGGATTTTTAGGGGGAGTTTTGGGGAATTTTGAGGGGATTTTGGGGGTTCCAAGGGGATTTTTTTGGAGTTGAAATGGGAATTTTTTGAGGAATAATTCAGGATTTTGGGGAATTTTGGGGTTGAAATGGGAATTTTGAGGAAAAAAATGGGATATTTTTGGAAGGGATTTTGGGAATTTTGGGATTTTTTGGGGAATTTTGGGGTTTGAAATGGGAATTTGGAGGATTTGGGGAATTTTGGAAGAAATTTTGGGGAATTTTGGGGATTTTTGAGGAGATTTGGGGGCTCCAGGCGGCGCCGGGCGGCCCCCGGGGACAGCTCTGGGAAAAAAAAGGAGAATTTTGGAGAAATTTGAGAAATTTTGAGGAAATTTGGGGAAATTTGGGGGTTTTTGGGAAAATTTGGGGGAATTTTGAGGGAATTTTGGGGATTTTTTGAGGTTGAAATGGGAATTTTGAGGAAGAAAAATGGGATTTTTTGGAAGGGATTTTGGGAATTTTGGGAATTTTGGGGTTGAAATGGGATTTTTGGGGGAATTTTCAGGATATTTTGGAAGGGATTTGGGGAATTTTGAGGATTTGGGGATTTTTGGAAGGAATTTTGGGGGGATTTTGGGGAAAATTTGGGAAAATTTGGGATTTTGGAATGGATTGGAGGAAATTTGGGGGAATTTTGGGGGAGATTTTAAAGGGATTTTTGGGGTTGAAATGGGAATTTTGGGAAATTCTGGGGAACTTTGGGGAAAATTTGGGAAATTTGGGATTTTTTGGGGGGAAAAATTTGGGGGTTTGGGTGGGGGATTTGGAGGTTTAAAGACAATTTTATGGCATTAAAATGAGAATTTGGGGAATTTTGGGGGGAATTTTTGGGAGAATTTTGGGGAAATTTGGGGAATTTTTTAATTTTGGAAAAGATTTTTGGGATGTTTTGGGATCATTGGAGAGATTTTGGAAAGTTCTCAGGGAATTTTTGGGGTTGAAATGGGAAATTTTGGGAGTTTTGGAGGAATTTTTTGGGATTTGGGGGAATTTTGGGGCTTGAAATGGGAATTTTGGAGGGAATTTTAGCAATTCTGGAAAGAGATTTTTGAGAAGTTTTGGGAATTTGGGGGAAATTTGGGGATTTCTGGCCTATTTTGGAATTTTCAAAAGGGATTTCGGGGCAGTTTTGGGGATTTTGGGGCCTCCAGGCTCTGGGAAATTGGGAAATTTGGGAAAATTTGGGGGTTTTCTTTGGGATTTTGGGGGATTTATTTGGCATTTTTGGCAATGTTGGGAAGGAATTTGGAAAATTTTGGGGCATTTTGGGGGGTTTGAAGGGGATTATTTGGGGTTGAAATGGGAATTTTGGGGGAATTTTGGGGATTTTTTGGGGGTTGAAATGGGAATTTTGGGGTCCTGGAGGGGACTTAGGGGTTTAAAAAGGATTTTTTGGGGTTTAAAGAGGAATTTTGAGGGATTGAAATGGGAATTTTGGGGTTTTAATTGGGAATTTGGGGGATTTGGAGGGGATTTTTGGAGTTTGAAGGGGATTTTTTGGGGTTTTCATTGGGACTTTGAGGGATTCAAATGGGAATTTTAGGGGAATTTTGGGTTTTAATTCAGATTTTGGGGGCATTTTTTGGAATTTCTGGGCTCTCAAGAAAATCTCGGGAATTCCAAGGGGATTTTGGGGGGAATTTTGGGAATTTGGGGCTCCAGCTCTGGAAAAAAATCGGAATTTTGGGGAATTTTTTGTAAAGTTTTGGGTCCAGCTCCAGGAATTTGAGAAATTCGGGAAATTTTGAGGGTCCTGGGCGGGGTTTTTAAAAAAAAACTGAGGGAAAAATTGGGAATTTGGGGGAAAATTTGATAACTGGGGGAAATTTGAGGGTTCGGAAGGAGTTTGGAGGGGGATTTTGGGGAATTTTTTTAGTGGAATTTCGGGAATATTTTCAGAATTTTGAGGGGGATTTGTGGCGTCCTGGGACGATTTCGGGAAACCTTTTGGGATTTTAGGGGGTCCCGAGTGGGATTTTGGGGGTTTTTGGGCGATTTTGGGGGGTTTTTGGGGCGATTTTTGGGGTTTTGGGGCTCCCGGCCGAGCTCACCTGGTTTCTCCACCTTCACCTTGGCGGCCATCACGGCTCCGGACGCGTCTCTGGGGCCTGGCAGGGTTGTGGGGTCATGAGGGAAACCAAAAAGCCCCAAAATTCCCCCAAAAGCCCCAAAATCGCCTCAAACCGCCCCAAAATCCGCGCCCCCCCCTCACCGCCGCCCTCAGGAGCCGCCGCTTCCCGCCTTCCGCCGGCGCCGCCGCCCATTGGTCAAAGCGCCTGTCAATCAAGGCGCGCAGCCAATCAGCGGCCTTGAAGGCGGTACCTCAAGGCCGCGCCATTTTGTCTTGTTTTGACTACAACTCCCGTCATGCCCCGCGGCCCCATAAAGAGCTGCTAAAAGCTGGACTACCGCTCCCGTCATGCCTTGCGGCTCCTTAGCGCGCCATTGAAGAGGAGCCTACAACTCCCGTGATGCCCTGCAGCCCTATAGAGATGCAATGGGGCCAAGCCTACAACTCCCGTGATGCCCCGCGGCCCCATTGAGTCTTATTGAAGCCGGGCCTACACATCCCGTCACGCCCCGCAGCCACACAGAGTGCTCCATAAACGTCCCCTAATGTCCCCAAATGTCCTCCAAACCCAAAGCTGCCCATTAACTCCCTTCCCGGATCCCCAGTTGCTCCCCAGGATCCCTAAGTGCCCTCTCAGCCCCCACTCAGGATCCTCAGTGCCCTCACGGACACCCGGTGTCCCTCAAAACCACTCCCCCGCCCTTCGGACCCTCAGTCTGCCCCTACAATTCCCATGCTGCCCAGAGACTACAACTCCCATCATCCCCCGCGCCCCACAGAGGCCCAGCAGCGCCACGACCCAGCTCCCCAAGTGACCCCCGAGCGCCCTCAGACCCCAAAGTTCCTCTCGGGTGCCTTTTGAGTCTCCCTTAAATGTCTCCTCTGACCCATAAATGGCCATTAGGACCCCCAAGTTTCCCGTTCGAGCAAGTTCCTGGCCTACAGCTCCCATCATGCTCCGCGACGCCCATAAAGCCCCATTACAAACGCGCATACAACTCCCGTCAGCCCCCGCGTCCCATAAAGAATCATTATAGCCCATAGAGCCCCATTACAAACGCGCATACAACTCCCATCAGCCCCCGCGCCCCATAGAGAACCATTATAACCCATAGAGTCCCATAGAGAATCATTATAACCCATAGAGCCCCATTACAAACACGCATACAACTCCCATCAGCCCCCGCGCCCCATTGAGAATCATTATAATCCGTAGAATCCCATAGAGAATCATTATAACCCATAGATCCCCATTACAAGCGCGCATACAACTCCCATCAGCCCCCGCGCCCCATAGAGAATCATTATAACCCATAGAGCCCCATTACAAACGCGCATACAACTCCCATCAGCCCTCGCGCCCCATAGAGAATCATTGTAGCCCATAGAGCCCCATTACAAACACGCATACAACTCCCGTCAGCCCCCGCGCTCCATAGAAAATCATTATAACCCATAGATCCCCATTAGAAACGCGCATACAACTCCCATCAGCCCCCACGTCCCATAGAGAATCATTATAACCCGTAGAACCCCATAGAGAATCATTATAACCCATAGAGCCCCATTACAAACCCGCATACAACTCCCGTCAGCCCCCGCGCCCCATAGAGAATCATTATAGCCCATAGAGCCCCATAGAGAACCATTATAACCCATAGAGCCCCATTACAAACACGCATACAACTCCCATCAGCCCCCGCGCCCCATAGAGAACCATTATAACCCATAGAGCCCCATTACAAACACGCATACAACTCCCATCAGCCCCCGCGCCCCATAGAGAATCATTATAACCCATAGAGCCCCATTACAGACACGCATACAACTCCCGTCAGCCCCCGCGCCCCATAGAGAATCATTATAACCCATAGAGCCCCATTACAAACGCGCATACAACTCCCGTCAGCCCCCGCGCCCCATAGAGAATCATTATAACCCATAGAGCCCCATTACAAACGCGCATACAACTCCCGTCAGCCCCCGCGCCCCATAGAGAATCATTATAACCCATAGAGCCCCATTACAAACACGCATACAACTCCCGTCAGCCCCCGCGCCCCATAGAGAATCATTATAACCCGTAGAACCCCATAGAGAATCATTATAACCCGTAGAACCCCATTACAAACACGCATACAACTCCCGTCAGCCCCCGCGCCCCACAGAGAATCATTATAACCCATAGAGCCCCATTACAAACGCGCATACAACTCCCGTCAGCCCCCGCGCCCCATAGAGAATCATTATAACCCATAGAGCCCCATTACAAACGCGCATACAACTCCCGTCAGCCCCCGCGCCCCATAGACAATCATTATAACCCGTAGAACCCCATAGAGAATCATTATAACCCATAGAGCCCCATTACAAACACGCATACAACTCCCATCAGCCCCCGCGCCCCATAGAGAATCATTATAACCCATAGAGCCCCATTACAGACACGCATACAACTCCCGTCAGCCCCCGCGCCCCATAGAGAATCATTATAACCCATAGAGCCCCATTACAAACGCGCATACAACTCCCGTCAGCCCCCGCGCCCCATAGAGAATCATTATAACCCATAGAGCCCCATTACAAACGCGCATACAACTCCCGTCAGCCCCCGCGCCCCATAGAGAATCATTATAACCCGTAGAACCCCATAGAGAATCATTATAACCCGTAGAACCCCATTACAAACACGCATACAACTCCCGTCAGCCCCCGCGCCCCACAGAGAATCATTATAGCCCCTAAAGCCCCATTACAAACGCGCATACAACTCCCACCACCCCCCGCGCCATATAGAGAATCATTATAACCCATAGAGCCCCATTACAAACACGCAAAAACTCCCATCAGCCCCCGCGCCCCATAAAGAATCATTATAACCCATAGAGCCCCATAGAGAATCATTATAACCCATAGAGCCCCATTACAAACACGCAAAAACTCCCATCAGCCCCCGCGTCCCATAAAGAATCATTATAGCCCATAAAGCCCCATTACAAACACGCATACAACTCCCATCAGCCCTCGCGCCCCATAAAGAATCATTATAGCCCATAGCGACCCATTACAAACACGCATACAACTCCCGTCAGCCCCCGCGCCCCACAGAGAATCATTATAGCCCATAGAGCCCCATAGAGAACCATTATAACCCATAGAGCCCCATTACAAACACGCATACAACTCCCATCAGCCCCCGCGCTCCATAGAGAATCATTATAACCCGTAGAACCCTTTAGAGAATCATTATAACCCATAGATCCCCATTACAAACACGCATACAACTCCCATCAGCCCCCGCGCCCCCATGAGACTCTTTACAGCCGCGCCTACAACTCCCATCACCCCCGCGCCCCATAGAATCTCATTATAGCCGCGCACTACGGCACGTCTGTTTTTCGCCTACAACTCCCGTCATGCCCCGCGCCTCCCATAGTCCATCATTGCAGGCTCCGCCCCTCCCGCACTACAACTCCCGTGCTGCCCCGCGGCGCTTTTCCCGCGCTTTTCGCTCCCCTCAGCGCCCCCCGGCCATGATGGCGGAGGCTCTGAAGCGCTGGCTCCGGGAGGAGATGGAGCTGCCGCCCTCCGCCGTCCCCTCCCCGCCCGCGGTCCGCAGGTCGGGACCACCCGGGGACGCCCATGGGGACCCCCTGAGGCGGGGAGGGCCTGAGGGGTTTCGGGGAGCCGGGGGTGGGAGCCCCCCTGAGGGCTCCGTGAGGGGCGGGCGGGAATTTGAGGGGGCCCGAGGAGATTTGGGATCCCCTTGGAGGGTCCTGGGGGGGTCCTGAGGGGGTTTGGGGGGGTCCTCGGGGGATTTCGGGGTCACTTTGGGGGTTCTGAGGGGATTTTGGGCCCAAAATGGCTCCAAAGTGTCCCCAAATGGCCCCAATGTGTCCCCAATGTGTCCCCAAATGTCCCCAACTGGCCCGAAAGTGTCCTCAAATGTCCCAAAATGTCCCCAAATGTCCTAAATGGCCCCAAATATCCCCCTAAGTGTCCCCAAATGGCCCCAAAGTGTCCCCAAATGGCCCAAAATGTCCCCAAAGTGTCCCCAAAATGTCCCCAAATGTCCTAAGTGGCCCCAAATGTCCCCAAATATCCCCCAAAGTGTCCCCAAATGTCTCTAAAATGGTTCCCAGGGCGGCCGTGATGGCCCCCAGGTGTCCTTGAATTGGCCCCAAAGTGTCCCCAAATGTCCCAAATGGCCCCAAAGTGTCCCCAAATATCCCCCTAAGTGTCCCCAAATGGCCCAAAATGTCCCCAAATGTCCTAAATGGCCCCAAAGTGTCCCCAAATATCCCCCTAAGTGTCCCCAAATGGCCCCAAAATGTCCCCAAATATCCCTCAAAGTGTCCCCTAAGTGCCCCCAAATGGCCCCAAAGTGTCCCCAAGTGTCCTAAATGGCCCCAAAGTGTCCCCAAAATGTCCCCAATTGTCCTAAATGGCCCCAAATGTCCCCAAATATCCCCCAAAGTGTCCCCAAATGGCCCAAAATGTCCCCAAATGTCCTAAATGGCCTCAAATGCCCCCAAATATCCCCCAAAGTGTCCCCTAAGTGTCCCCAAATGGCCCAAAATGTCCCCAAATGCCCCAAAATGTCCCCAAATGGCCCCAAAGTGTCCCCAAATGTCCCCAAATATCCCCCAAAGTGTCCCCAAATGTCCCCAAAGGGTCCCCAGGCCGGCCGTGATGGCCCCCAAGTGTCCTTGAATTGGCCCCCAAGTGTCCCCAAGGTGTCCCTGAGGAGTCCCCGCCATGTCCCCAAAGTGCTCTCAAGATGTCCTTCAGGTGTCCCCAAGGTGTCCCCAAAGTTTCCCAAAGGTGTCCCCAGGATGTCCCCATCATGGGGTTCTCAGGATGTCCCCAAGGTGTCCCCAGGGTGTCCCCAAGGTGGTCTCAGGATGTCCCCGAGGTGTCCCCACGATGTCTCCAGGATGTCCCCAAGGGATATCCTGAAATGTCCCCAGAATGTCCCCAAGGTGTCCCCGAGGTGTCCCCAAAGTGCTCTCAGGATGTCCCCAAGGTGTCCCCAAAGTGTCCCCAAGGTGGTCTCAGAATGTCCCCAAGGTGTCCCTGAGGTGTCCCCACGATGTCTCCAGGATGTCCCCAAGGGATATCCTGAAATGTCCCCAAAGTGTCCCTGAGATGTCCCCAAGGTGTCCTTGAGGTGTCCCCAAGGTGTCCCCTGGGTGTCCCCAAGGTGTCCCCAAGGATGGCCCTGCAGTGTCCCTAAGGTGCGCCCAAAGTGTCTCTGAAGGTCCCCAAAGTGTCCCCAAAGTGTCCCCAAGGTGTCCCCAGGGTGTCCCCCTGGGGTTTTCAGGGTCACCCCAAGATGTCCCCAAGGTGTCCCCAGGGGGGTTCCTGAAATGTCCCCAAAGTGTCCCCAGGGTGTCCCTGAGGTGTCCCTGAGTTGGCTCCCAAGTGTCTCTGAAATGTCCCCAAAGGTGTCCCCAAGGTGTCCCCAGGGTGTCCCCCCGGGATTCCCTCCCAGTTCATCCCAGTTTCACTCCAGTCCCTCCCAGTCCCTCCCAGTTTGATCCCAGTCCCTCCCAGTCCATCCCAGTCCCTCCCAGTCCATCCCAGTCCATCCCAGTTCACATCTCTCAGCGTTTTTTCCATTTTTCTTTATTTCCCCCCCCAAATCCCCGGTCACTGCTGGTCACTCATGGTCACTCATGGTCACTGCTGGTCACTCATGGTCACTCCTGATCATTCGTGGTCACTCCTGGTCACTCCTGGTCACTGCTGGTCACTCATGGTCACTCCTGGTCACTGCTGGTCACTCATGGTCACTCATGGTCACTGCTGGTCATTCATGGTCACTGCTGGTCACTCATGGTCACTCATGGTCACTGCTGGTCACTCGTGGTCACTGCTGGTCATTCATGGTCACTGCTGGTCACTGCTGGTCACTCATGGTCACTCATGGTCACTGCTGGTCATTCATGGTCACTCCTGGTCATTCATGGTCACTGCTGGTCACTCATGGTCACTGCTGGTCCCTGTTGGTCACTGCTGGTCACTGCTGGTCACTGTTGGTCACTGCTGGTCACTGCTGGTCACTGCTGGTCACTCGTGGTCACTGCTGGTCACTCATGGTCACTGCTGGTCCCTGTTGGTCACTGCTGGTCACTGTTGGTCACTGCTGGTCACTGCTGGTCACTCGTGGTCACTGCTGGTCATTCATGGTCACTGCTGGTCACTCATGGTCACTGGTGGTCACTGCTGGTCACTCATGGTCACTCATGGTCACTCATGGTCACTCCCGGTCCATGATGGTCACTCATTGGTCAGTGCTGGTCACTGCTGGTCACTCGTGGTCACTGCTGGTCACTCGTGGTCACTCATTGGTCGCTGTTGGTCACTGCTGGTCCATGATGGTCACTGCTGGTCACTGTTGGTCAGTCATGGTCACTGTTGGTCACTGCTGGTCCCTGTTGGTCACTCGTGGTCACTCCCGGTCCATGATGGTCACTTGTGGTCACTCAGTGGTCACTGCTGGTCACTCGTGGTCACTCATTGGTCCCTGTTGGTCACTGCTGGTCCCTGTTGGTCACTCGTGGTCACTCCCGGTCCATGATGGTCACTGCTGGTCACTGCTGGTCACTCATGGTCCCCGTTGGTCACTCGTGGTCACTCCTGGTCCATGATGGTCACTCCTGGTCCATGATGGTCACTCCTGGTCCATGATGGTCACTGCTGGTCACTGATTGCTGGTTGCTGTTGGTCACTCGTGGTCACTGGTCGCTGGTCACTCATTGGTCACTCCTGGTCCATGATGGTCACTGTTGGTCACTGCTGGTCCCCGTTGGTCACTCGTGGTCACTCCCAGTCCATGATGGTCACTCGTGGTCACTCCTGGTCACTGGTTGCTGGTTGCTGCTGGTCACTGGTGGTCACTGGTCGCTGGTCACTCATTGGTCACTCCCGGTCCATGGTGGTCACTCGTGGTCACTCCTGGTCCATGATGGTCACTCATTGGTCACTGCTGGTCACTGATTGCTGGTTGCTGTTGGTCACTGGTCGCTGGTCACTCGTGGTCACTCATTGGTCACTCCCGGTCCATGATGGTCACTCCTGGTCACTCATTGGTCACTCCCAGTCCATGATGGTCACTCGTGGTCACTCATGGTCACTCGTGGTCGCTATTGGTCGCTGCCGATGACGCGGCGGATCCAGGGCGTGGCGCGGCAGACGTTGCTGTACACGCCGGGGTTCCCGCGCTGCCCACACACGGCCAGGCCCCAGGAGACCACGCCCTGCAGGTACCCCCCGCACACCAGGGGGCCACCTGAGTCACCCTGCGACAGAGAAACAGGTAATGACACACCTGAGATACACCTAGGATACACCTGGGACACACCAGGCCCCAGGAGACCACGCCCTGCAGGTACCCCCCGCACACCAGGGGGCCACCTGAGTCACCCTGCAACAGAGAAACAGGTAATGACACACCTGAGATACCTGGGACACACCTGAGATACCTGGGACAGGTAATGATACACCTGAGATACACCTGGGATACCTGAGATACACCTGGGACACACCTGGGACACACCAGGCCCCAGGAGACCACGCCCTGCAGGTACCCCCCGCACACGAGAGGGCCACCTGAGTCACCCTGCGACAGGTGAGGGAGAAAAACACACCTGAGACAGGTAATGACACACCTGGGACACACCTGAGACACCTGGGACACACCTGAGATACCTGGGACAGGTAATGACACACCTGGGACACACCAGGCCCCAGGAGACCACGCCCTGCAGGTACCCCCCGCACACCAGGGGCCCACCTGAGTCACCCTGTGACAGGTAACAATGGACAGGTGAGATACAGGTAATGATACACCTGGGACAGGTAATGACACACCTGGGACACACCTAGGATACACCAGGCCCCAGGAGACCACGCCCTGCAGGTACCCCCCGCACACCAGCGGCCCACCTGAGTCACCCTGCAACAGGTGAGAGACACACCTGAGACAGGTAATGATACACCTGAGATACACCTGGGACACACCTGGGACACACCAGGCCCCAGGAGACCACGCCCTGCAGGTACCCCCCGCACACGAGAGGGCCACCTGAGTCACCCTGCGACAGGTGAGGGAGAAAAACACACCTGAGACAGGTAATGGACAGGTAATGGACAGGTGAGATACCTGAGATACACCTGGGATACACCTGGGATACACCTGGGTTACACCTGGGCACACCTGGGATACACCTGGGATACACCTGAGATACACCTGGGATACACCTGGGATACTCCTGGGATACACCTGGGACACACCTGGGATACACCTGGGATACACCTGGGACACACCTGGGACACACCTGGGATACACCTGGGATACACCTGGGATACACCTGAGATACTCCTGGGATACACCTGAGATACACCTGGGATACACCTGAGATACACCTGGGATACACCTGGGGCACACCCACCCCAGGAGACCACGCCCTGCAGGTACCCCCCGCACACGAGAGGGCCACCTGAGTCACCCTGCGACAGGTAATGACACAACTGGGTACACTGGCACAGAACGTGTTGCACACCTGTCCCGCACACCTGGCACAGGTACAGGCACACCTGGCACACCTGGGGCACACCTGTCTGACTTGCCTGGCAGGAGTCGGCACCGCCCTGGCACACACCTGGGCACACCTGGGGCACACCTGTCTCACACACCTGGGCACTCACCTGGCAGGAGTCGACGCCACCCTGGGGCACACCTGTGCAGAACATGTTGCACACCTGGGCACACACACCTGGGGCACACACACACCTGGGCACACACACACCTGGCACAGTTACAGACACACCTGGGCACACCTGGGGCACACTCACCTGGCAGGAGTCGACGCCGCCCTGGGGCACACCTGCGCAGAACATGTTGCACACCTGGGCACACACACCTGGGGCACACACACACCTGGCACAGGTACACACACACCTGGCACACACACACCTGGCACAGGCACACACACACCTGGCACACACACACCTGGCACAGGTACAGACACACCGGGCACACACACACCTGGCACACCTGGGCACTCACCTGGCAGGAGTCGACGCCGCCCTGGGGCACACCTGCGCAGAATGTGTTACACACCTGGGCACACACACACCTGGGCACACACACACCTGGGCACAGACACACCTGGGGCACATACACACCTGGGCACTCACCTGGCACAGATACAGACTGACACACCTGTCACACACACCTGGGCACACCTGTACTCACCTGTCAGGAGTCGACGCCACCCTGGGGCACACCTGCGCAGAACATGTTGCACACCTGGCACACACACACCTGGGCATACACACACCTGGCACACACACACCTGGGCACTCACCGGACACAGGTACAGACACACCTGGCACAGGTACAGACACACCTGGCACACCTGTACTCACCTGGCAGGAGTCGACGCCGCCCTGGGGCACACCTGCGCAGAACATGTTGCACACCGGGCACAGGTACACACACCTGGCACAGGCACACACACACCTGGGCACACCTGTCTGACACACCTGGGGCACACTCACCTGGCAGGAGTCGACACCGCCCTGGGGCACACCTGCGCAGAACATGTTGCACACCTGGGCACACACACACCTGGCACAGGCACACACACACCTGGGCACACACACTTGGCACAGGTACAGACACACCTGTCACACACCTGGCACAGGTACAGACACACCTGGGCACACACACTTGGCACAGGTACAGACACACCTGTCACACACACCTCTCACACACACACCTCTCACACACACCTGGCACACCTGGGCACTCAGGTACAGACACACCTGGCACACACACACCTGGCACACCTGGGCACTCACCTGGCAGGAGTCGGCGCCGCCCTGGGGCACACCTGCGCAGAACGTGTTGCACACCTGGGCACACCGGGCACACCTGGGGCACACTCACCTGGCAGGAGTCGACGCCGCCCTGGGGCACACCTGCGCAGAACGTGTTACACACCTGGGCACACACACACCTGGGGCACACACACACCGGGCACACCTGGCACACACACCTGGGGTACACTCACCTGGCAGGAGTCGACGCCGCCCTGGGGCACACCTGCGCAGAACATGTTGCACACCTGGGGCACACACACACCTGGCACACACACACCTGTCACACACACACCTGGGCACACTCACCTGGCAGGAGTAGACGCTGCCCTGGGGCACACCTGCGCATAACGTGTACACCTGGTACACACACACCTGGTACAGGTACAGACTGACACACCTGGGGCACACCTGTACTCACCTGGCAGGAGTCGACGCCGCCCTGGGGCACACCTGTGCAGAACGTGTTGCACACCTGGGGCACACACACACCTGGGCACACCTGGCACCGGTACAGACTGACACACCTGTCACACACACCTGTCTGACTCACCTGGCAGGAGTCGACGCCGCCCTGGGGCACACCTGCGCAGAACATGTTGCACACCTGGGCACACACACACCTGGGCACAGGTACACACACACCTGGCACAGGCACACACACCTGGCACAGATACAGACTGACACACCTGTCACACACACCTGGCACACCTGTACTCACCTGGCAGGAGTCGACGCCGCCCTGGGGCACACCTGCGCAGAACGTGTTGCACACCTGGGCACACACACACCTGTCACACACACCTGGGCACACCTGGGCACTCACCTGGCAGGAGTCGACGCCGCCCTGGGGCACACCTGCGCAGAACATGTTCCTGGTGACGGCGCTGCCGTAGGCGCGGGCGCACTGCTGCGGGCCGAAGGTCTGCACCTGCGCGCACTGCAGGTCCCGCGGCAGCTTGGCTGCGCAGGTGGCACAGGTGAGACGGGCGGGGACAGGTGAGACGGGCGGGACAGGTGAGGGAGAAAAACAAAAAAAACAAAAAAAAATCAATTTTTGGTCAGCAGAACCCCAAAATCCCCTGGATTTGCCCCATTCTGGGACTGTTCCCAGCCCCAGAGGTGGTGGTGGGACACCAAAGCACCTGCACAGGTGAGCGCAGGTGAGACAGGTGAGGAAAAAACCCTCAAAATCTCAATTTTTGCTCATCTGGACCCAAATTCCCCTGGATTTGCCCCATTCTGGGACCATTTCCAACCTCGAAAGTGATCGTGGGCACAGGTGAGACAGGTGAGTGAAATCCCCCAAAAATTCTCCAATTTTGGATCAGTAGAACCCAAAATCTCCAGGATTTGCCCCATTTTGGGACCATTTCCAGCCCCAGAGGTGATGGTAGGACACCAAAACACCTGCACAGGTGAGACAGGTGAGACAGGTGAGGAAAAAACCTCAAAATCTCAATTTTTGCTCATCTGGACCCAAATTCCCCTGGATTTGCCCCATTCTGGGACCATTCCCAGCCCCAAAGGTGATGGTGGGAAACACCTGCACAGGTGAGGGACAGGTGAGACAGGTGAGAAAAAACCCTCAAAATCTCAATTCTTGCTCATCTGGACCCAAATTCCCCCGGATTTGCCCCATTCTGGGACCATTCCCAGCCCCGAAAGTGATGGTGGGAAACACCTGCACAGGTGAGCACAGGTGAGAGAAATCCCAAAAAAATCTCCAATTTTGGGTCAGTAGAACCCAAAATTCCCCTGGATTTGCCCCATTCTGGGACCCAAAACCTTCCTGGACCCTCCCCAGGTGTGCCCAGGTGTGCCCAGATGTGCCCAGGTACCTCCAGGTGATTTGGTGGTGCCCCATCCTGACACGCTGCAGTTCTGCCCCGCCCGGGGACACCTGGACACACCTGGGACACACCTGGCACACACCTGGGGCACACCTGGGGCACACCTGGGACACACCTGGGGACACCTGGACACACCTGGGACACACCTGGGCACACCTGGGACACACCTGGGACACACCTGGGACACACCTGGGGACACCTGGACACACCTGGGACGCACCTCGGACCTCATCTGAGACCCCACCTGACAGCACACCCAGGAACCCACCTGAGCTCTCACCTGGTCCCATAAAGAGCTCCATAAACCTCACCTGGGACCCCACCTGCGCTCTCACCCAGGGACCCATCTGAGGACACACCTGGGGCTCACCTGACACCTCACCTGGTCTCCACAAGGAGCTCCAGAAACCTCACCTGAGACCCAACCTGGGGACCCACCTGAGACCTCACCTGGGGCGCACCTGTGACACACCTGAGCTTCACCTGAGACCCCACCTGAAACCACTCCTAGGAACCCACCTGGGCTCTCACCTGGTCTCCACAAAGAGCTCCAGGAACCTCACCTGAGACCTCACCTGAGCCCTCCCAGGTGTCCCCTGACCCTCCCCAGGTGTGCCCAGGTGTGCCCAGGTACCTCCAGGTGATTTGGTGGTGCCCCACCCTGACACGCTGCAGTTCTGCCCCGCCCGGGGACACCTGGGGCACACCTGGACACACCTGGGGACACCTGGGGACACACCTGGGACACACCTGGGACACACCTGTGCCCTTACCTATGACACACCTGTGCCCCTCCCTGACCCTCCCACACCTGTGCCCAGGTACCTCCAGGTGATTTGGTGGTGCCCCAGCCGGACACGCTGCAGTTCTGCCCCGCCTGGGGGACACCTGGGGCACACCTGGGACACACCTGGGACACACCTGGACACACCTGGGACACACCTGGGGCACACCTGGGACACACCTGGGGCACACCTGGACACACCTGAGCCCTCCCACACCTGTGCCCAGGTACCTCCAGGTGATTTGGTGGTTCCCCATCCCGACACGCTGCAGTTCTGCCCCACCTGGGACACACCTGGACACACCTGGGGCACACCTGGGACACACCTGAGCCCCCCCACACCTGTGCCCAGGTACCTCCAGGTGATTTGGTGGTGCCCCACCCGGACACGCTGCAGTTCTGCCCCGCCCGGGGGCACCTGGGACACACCTGGGACACACCTGGACCCTCCCTAACCCCCCACACCTGTACCCAGGTGTGCCCAGGTACCTCCAGGTGATTTGGTGGTGCCCCACCCGGACACGCTGCAGTTCTGCCCCGCCCGGGGACACCTGGGACACACCTGGGACACACCTGGACACACCTGGGGCACACCTGGGACACACCTATGACACACCTGTGCCCCTCCCTGACCCCCCCCACCTGTGCCCAGGTACCTCCAGGTGATTTGGTGGTGCCCCACCCGGACACGCTGCAGTTCTGCCCCGCCCGGGGACACCTGGTGGCCGGGCGGATTTTCTTGACGCGGGGCCCGAAGCGCACAGGTGCGTCCAGGTGCAGCAGCATGAAGTCGTTGTCGTTGCGCCGCGGGTTGTAGGCGGGGTGCACCTGCAGCCGCTGCACGCGGCGCACCTGGCCCGTACCTGAGCGAAGGGTGTTGGTGCCGATCAGCACCTGCAGGTCCCTGAAATGGACAGGTGAGACAGGTGAGACACAGGTGTGATGGACAGGTGAGCGCACCTGGCCCGTACCTGAGCGAAGCGTGTTGGTGCCGATCAGCACCTGCAGGTCCCTGGAAAAGAGATGGACAGGTGAGACACAGGTGAGATGGACAGGTGAGATGGACAGGTGAGCGCACCTGGCTGTACCTGAGCGCAGCGTGTTGGTGCCGATCAGCACCTGCAGGTCCCTGGAAAAGAGATGGACAGGTGAGCACAGGTGAGCACAGGTGAGCGCACCTGGCCCGCACCTGAGCGCAGGGTGTTGGTGCCGATCAGCACCTGGAGGTCCCTGAAATGGACAGGTGAGATGGGACAGGTGAGATGGGACAGGTGAGATGAGACAGGTGGCACAGGACAGGTGAGATGGACAGGTGGGACAGGTGAGGTGGGACACCTTGAGACAGGTGAGATGGAGCTCTATGGCACAGGTGACAAAGGACAGGTGAGCGCACCTGGCCCGAACCTGAGCGCAGCGTGTTGGTGCCGATCAGCACCTGGAGGTCCCTGAAATGGACAGGTGAGATGGGACAGGTGAGATGAGACAGGTGACACAGGACAGGTGAGATGGACAGATGGCACAGGTGAGGTGGGACACCTTGACACAGGTGAGATGGAGCTCCATGGCACATGTGGCACAGGACAGGTGAGCACACCCGGCCCGTACCTGAGCGGAGCGCATCGGTGCCAATCAGCACCTGCAGGTCCCTGAAATGGACAGGTGAGACAGGTGAGCACAGGTGTGATGGACAGGTGAGAGCACCTGGCCCAAACCTGCGCGGAGTGCGTTGGTGCTGATCAGCACCTGGAGACCCCTGAAATGGACAGGTGAGACACAGGTGAGACACAGGTGAGATGGGACAGGTGAGATGGACAGGTGAGCGCACCTGGCCTGCACCTGAGCGCAGGGTGCTGGTGCCGATCAGCACCTGGAGATCCCTGAAAAGGTGAGATGGGACAGGTGAGACAGGACACGTGAGACGGAGCTCCATGGGACAGGTGAGATGGGACAGGTGAGAGAGATGACACAGGACAGGTGAGCGCACCTGGCCTGTACCTGCCCACAGGGTGTTGGTGCCGACCAGCACCTGGAGACCCCTGAAATGGACAGGTGAGATGGGACAGGTGAGACACAGGTGAGATGGGACAGGTGAGATGGGCAGGTGAGCACACCTGGCCCGCACCTGAGCGCAGGGTGTTGGTGCCGATCAGCACCTGGAGATCCCTGCAAAGGTGAGATGGGACAGGTGAGACAGCTGAGACGGGACACATGAGATGGAGCTCCATGGGACAGGTGAGATGGGCCAGGTGAGATGGAGCTCCATGGGACAGGTGTGTGCAGGTGAGATGGGACAGGTGACACAGGACAGGTGAGATGGCATTCCATGGGACAGGTGAGATGGACAGGTGACACAGGACAGGTGAGCACACCTGGCCTGAACCTGCCCACGGGGTGTTGGTGCCGATCAGCACCTGGAGATCCCTGAAATGGACAGGTTAGATGGGACAGGTGAGATGGGACAGGTGACACAGGACAGGTGAGATGGACAGGTGGGACAGGTGAGGTGGGGCACCTTGAGACAGGTGAGATGGAGCTCCATGGCACAGGTGACACAGGACAGGTGAGCTCACCTGGCCCAAACCTGCACGGAGCATTTTGGTGCCGATCAGCACCTGGAGATCCCTGAAAAGGTGAGATGGGACAGGTGAGACAGGTGAGACGGGACACATGAGATGGAGCTCCATGGGACAGGTGAGATGGGCCAGGTGAGATGGAGCTCCATGGGACAGGTGAGACATGCCAGATAAGATGGAGCTCCATGGGACAGGTGTGTGCAGGTGAGGTGGACAGCTGACACAGGACAGGTGAGACGGCATTCCATGGGACAGGTGAGATGGACAGGTGACACAGGACAGGTGAGGTGGAGCTCCATGGGACAGGTGTGTGCAGGTGAGATGGGACAGGTGAGACAGGTGAGCACAGGTGACACAGGACAGGTGACACAGGACAGGTGAGATGGGGCAGGTGGGACAGGTGAGATGGGACACCTTGAGACAGGTGAGATGGAGCTCCATGGCACAGGTGACACAGGACAGGTGAGCACACCTGGCCCGTACCTGAGCGCAGGGTGTTGGTGCCGATCAGCACCTGGAGATCCCTGAAATGGACAGGTGAGATGAGACAGGTGAGATGGGACAGGTGAGCACAAGTGAGACAGGTGAGACACAGGTGACACAGGACAGGTGAGAACACCCGGCCTGTACCTGAGCGCAGGGTGTTGGTGCCGATCAGCACCTGGAGATCCCTGAAAAAGAGATGGACAGGTGAGATGGGACAAGTGAGCACAGGTGACACAGGTGACACAGGACAGGTGAGCGCACCTGGCCCCCACCTGAGCGCAGGGTGTTGGTGCTGATCAGCACCTGGAGACCCCTGAAAGAGGCAGGTGACACGGGACAGGTGAGATGGAGCTCCATGGGACAGGTGAGATGGACAGGTGACACGGGACAGGTGAGATGGACAGGTGAGATGGACAGGTGACACGGGACAGGTGAGATGGACAGATGACACAGGACAGGTGAGCGCACCCGGCCCGTACCTGCCCACGGGGTGTTGGTGCCGATCAGCACCTGGAGACCCCTGCAAAGGACAGGTGAGCTGGGACAGGTGTCACCACCCAGACAGGGTGTGCCCAGGTGTATCCCAGGTGTGCCCAGGTGTGTGTGTAACCTTGCCCAGGTGTGCCCAGGTGTATCCCAGGTGTGCACGGGTGTGCCCAGGTGTGTGTGTAACCTATCCCAGGTGTGCACGGGTGTATCCCAGGTGTGCACGGGTGTGCACGCATGTGCCCAGGTGTGTGCGTAACTTTGCCCAGGTGTGCACGGGTGTATCCCAGGTATGCCCGGGTGTGCCCAGGTGTGTGTGTAACCTTGCCCAGGTGTGCCCAGGTGTATCCCAGGTGTGCACAGGTGTACCTAGATGTGTGTGTAACCTTGCCCAGGTGTGCATGGGTGTGCCCGGGTGTGCCCAGGTGTGTGTGTAACCTATCCCAGGTGTGCCCAGGTGTATCTCAGGTGTGCCCAGGTGTATCCTAGGTGTGCACGCGTGTGCCCAGGTGTGTGCATAACCTATCCCAAGTGTGCCCAGGTGTATCCCAGGTGTGTGTAACGTGTACTAGGTGTACCCCAGGTGTGCCCAGGTGTATCCTAGGTGTGTGTAACCTGTCCCAGCTGTACCCAGGTGTGCCCAGGTGTGTGTAACCTGTCCCAGGTGTGTGTGTGACCCACCCCAGGTGTGTGTAACCTATCCCAGGTGTGCCCGGGTGTATCTCAGGTGTGCCCAGGTGTGGTTTTATCCCCCTCAGGTGTACCTGAGGTGTCCCCAGGTGTATCTCACGTGCCCCTGGATGTGCCCTCACCTGATTGGCTGTTTGCAGTGTGCCCCCAGGTGTGTGTGTAACCTGTCCCAGGTGTGTGTAACGTGTACCAGGTGTATCCCAGCTGTACCCAGGTGTGCCCAGGTGTCTGTGTTACCTGGCCCAGGTGTGTGTAACCTATCCCAGCTGTACCCAGGTGTATCCCAGGTGTATCCCAGGTGTGCCCAGGTGTGCCCAGGTGTGTGTGTAACCTGTCCCAGCTGTGCCCAGGTGTGCCCAGGTGTATCCCAGGTGTATCCCAGGTGTATCTCAGGTGTGCCCAGGTGTGTGTGTAACCTGTTCCAAGTGTGTGTAACCTATCCCAGCTGTGCCCAAGTGTATCCCAGCTGTACCCAGCTGTGCCCAGGTGTATCCCAGGTGTGTGTGTAACCTGTCCAGGTGTACACAGGTGTGCCCAGGTGTGTGTGTAACCTGTCCCAGATGTGTGTAACCTATCCCAGCTGTACCCAGATGTATCCCAGGTGTGCCCAGGTGTGTGTAACCTGTTCCAAGTGTGTGTAACCTATCCCAGGTGTGCCCAGGTGTATCCCAGGTGTGTGTGTAACCTGTCCCAGGTGTGCCCTCACCTGATTGGCTGTTTGCAGTGGGCGGCGGTCAGCACCCAGCGCGCCCCCACCAGGCTGCCGCCGCACAGGTGTGTGCATAACCCGTCCCAGGTGTATCTCAGGTGTGCCCAGGCGTGCCCAGGTGTGTGTGTAACCTGTCCCAGGTGTGTGTGTGACCCACCCCAGGTGTGTGTGTAACCTGTCCCAGGTGTACCCAGCTGTGCCCAGGTGTGCCCAGGTGTGTGCATAACCTGTCCCAGGTGTATCCCAGGTGTGCCCAGCTGTACCCAGGTGTGTGTGTAACCTGTCCCAGGTGTGTGTGTGACCCATCCCAGGTGTGCCCAGGTGTGTGTGTAACCTGTTCCAAGTGCGTGTAACCTATCCCAGCTGTACCCAGGTGTCTCCCAGCTGTGCCCAGGTGCATCCCAGGTGTGTGCGTAACCTGTCCAGGTGTGCCCAGGTGTGCCCAGGTGTGTGTGTAACCTGTCCCAGGTGTGTGTAACCTATCTCAGCTGTACCCAGGTGTAGCCCAGGTGTGCCCAGGTGTATCCCAGGTGTGTGTAACCTGTCCCAGGTGTGTGTAACGTGTACCAGGTGTATCCCAGCTGTGCCCAGGTGTGCCCAGGTGTGTGTGTAACCTGTCCAGGTGTGCCCAGGTGTGCCCTCACCTGATTGGCTGCTTGCAGTGGGCGGCGGTCAGCACCCAGCGCGCCCCCACCAGGCTGCCCCCGCACAGGATCTGCCCCCGCTTGATGAGCGCCACCTGGAACGGGCGCTGGGCCACGGAGCAGGGCCGGCCCCCGATGATCCGCGACTCGTCCTCCTCGGGAACTGGGGCGAAAACGGGGAAAAACGGTGAAAAAACGGGAAAAAACGGGAAAAAACGGTGAAAAAATGGCGAAAAACAGCGAAAAAATGGGGGAAAACAAGGGGAAAATGAGGAAAAAACGAGGGGAAAATGGGGGAAATACAGGGAAAAACAGAGGAAGAAATGGGGAAATGATCAGTCACTCATCCTCCTCGGGAACTGCGGAATGGGGTGAAAACGGGAAAAAACGGTGAAAAAATGGGAAAAAATGAGGGGAAAATTGGGAAAAACGGCCAAAAAATGGGGAAAAATGGGGGAAATGTGGTGGAAGGGGCGCTGGGCCACGGAGCAGGGCCGGCCCCCGATGATCCGCGACTCGTCCTCCTCAGGAACTGCGGAATGGGGCGAAAACGGGAAAAAACGGTGAAAAAATGGGGAAAAAATGGGGAAAAAAAGGGAAAAAACGGTGAAAAAATGGGGAAAAAATGGTGAAAAATGAGGGGAAAATACGGGGCAAAACAGGGGAAGAAATGGGGAAATGATCAGTCACTCATCCTCCTCGGGAACTGCAAAAATGGGGTGAAAACGGGGAAAACGGTGAAAAAATGGGAAAAAGCGGTGAAAAAATGGGGAAAAATGGGGAAAAATGAGGGGAAAATGGGGAAAAAACGAGGGGAAAATGGGGGGAAAACGGGGGAAGAAATGAGGAAATGATCAGTCACTCATCCTCCTCAGGAACTGCAAAAATGGGGTGAAAACGGGAAAAAACGGTGAAAAAATGGGGAAAAACGGTGAAGAAACGGGAAAAAATGGTGAAAAAACGGGGAAAAACGGTGAAAAATGAGGAAAAAAACAAGAAAAAATGGGGGAAAACAGGGGAAGAAATGGGGAAATGATCAGTCACTCATCCTCCTCAGGAACTGCAAAAATGGGGTGAAAATGTGAGAAAATGGGGAAAAATGGTGAAAAAATGGGGAAAAAACGGAGAAAATAGAAAAATAATTAGGAAAAAAATGGGGAAAAATGGGGAAAATGGGGAAAAATGGGGAAAAATGGGAAATGATCGGTGACTTGCTATCCTTGGGAACTGGGGTAAAAACCAGGGAAAATGGGGAAAATGGTGAAAAGAATGAAAAAATGGGGAGAAAAGGGAGAAAGAATGGGGAAAATGGGTGAAAATGGGGGAAATGTGGTGGAACGGGCGCTGGGCCACGGAGCAGGGCCGGCCCCCGATGACCCACGACTCGTCCTCCTCGGGAACTGCGGAATGGGGCGAAAATGGGAAAAACGGTGAAAAAACGGGAAAAAACGGGAAAAACAGTGAAAAAATGGGGAAAAACGGTGAAAAAACGGGGAAAAACGGTGAAAAAATGGGGAAAAAATGGGGAAAATGAGGGGGAAAATGGGGGAAAACAGGGGAAGAAATGGGGAAATGATCAGTCACTCATCCTTCTCAGGAACTGCAAAAATGGGGTGAAAATGTGAGAAAATGGGAAAAAAACTGGAAAAAAACGGTGAAAAAAAGGAGAAAATAGAAAAATAATTAGGAAAAAAATGGGGGAAAATGGGGAAAATATGGAGAAAATGGGGAAAAATGGGAAATGATCAGGGACTTGTTATCCTTGGGAACTGGGGTAAAAAACAGGGAAAATGGGGAAAATGGTGAAAAGATTGAAAAAATGGGGAAAAAGGGAGAAAGAATGGGGAAAATGGGGAAAAACAGGGGAAATGTGGTGGAACGGGCGCTGGGCCACGGAGCAGGGCCGGCCCCCGATGATCCGCGACTTGTCCTCCTCGGGAACTGCAAAATGGGGCGAAAACGGGGAAAAACGGTGAAAAAATGGGGGAAAACGGTGAAAAAATGGGGGAAAAACAGTGAAAAATTAGGAAAAAACGATGGAAAAAATGAGGGGAAAACAGGGGAAGAAATGGGGAAATGATCAGTCACTCATCCTCCTCAGGAACTGCAAAAATGGGGCAAAAATGTGAGAAAATGGGAAAAAACTGGAAAAAAACGGTGAAAAACGGTGAAAAAACGGGAAAAAAGGGGGGAAAATGGGGAAAAAATGGGGAAAAACGGGGAAAAAATGGGGAAAATGAGAGAAAAATGGGGGAAATACGGGGAAAAACAGGGGAAGAAATGGGGAAATGATCAGTCACTCATCCTCCTTGGGAACTGGAAAAATGGGGTGAAAATGGGGAAAAACGGGAAAAAACAGTGAAAAAACGGGAAAAAACGGTGAAAAATGGGAAAAAAATGGTGAAAAAATAGGGGGAAAATGAGGGGAAAATGGGGAAAAAATGAGGGAAAAATGGGGGAAATACGGGACAAAACAGGGGAAGAAATGGGGAAATGATCAGTCACTCATCCTCCTCAGGAACTGGAATAATGGGGTGAAAATGTGAGAAAATGGGAAAAAAACAGGAAAAAATGGTGAAAAAAATGGGGAAAAACGGTGAAAAAATGGGGAAAATGAGGGGAAAATGGGGAAAAATGGTGAAAAACGGTGAAAAAATGGGGAAAAATGAGGGGAAAATGGGGAAAAAACGAGGGAAAAATGGGGGAAAAACGGGGGAAGAAATGGGGAAATGATCAGTCACTCATCCTCCTCGGGAACTGCAAAAATGGGGTGAAAACGGGAAAAAACGGTGAAAAAACGGTGAAAAATGGTGGGAAACGGTGAAAAAAACAGTGAAAAAGTGGAAAAAGCGGGGGAGGGGAATGGAAAAAAATCGGGGAAAAATGGGGAAAATATGGTGGAAAAAGGGAAATGATCAATGACTTGTCCTCCTCGGGAACTGAGGTGAAAAATGGAAAAAAACGGGAAAAATGTGAAAAAATGGTGAAAAAACAGGAAAAAATTGTGAAAAATGTGAGAAAATGGAAAAAAAAAGGAGGAAAATAGGGGGAAAAATGGGGGGAAAATGGGGAAATGATCGGTGACTCGTCCTTCTCAGGAACTGCAAAAATGGGGCAAAAATGTGAGAAAATGGGAAAAAATGGTGAAAAAAGGGGGAAAACAGAAAAAAAATAGGAAAAAAAATGGGGAAAATATGACAAAAAATGGGGGGAAAATGGGGAAATGATCGGTGACTTGTCCTTCTCAGGAACTGCAAAAATGGGGTGAAAATGTGAGAAAATGGGAAAAAATGGTGAAAAAACGGGGGAAAACAGAAAAAAAAATAGGAAAAAAAAAGGAAAAAAAATGGGGAAAATATGGCAAAAAAGGGGGGAAAATGGGGAAATGATCGGTGACTTGTCCTTCTCAGGAACTACAAAAATGGGGTGAAAATGTGAGAAAATGGGAAAAAATGGTGAAAAAAGGGGGAAAACAGGAAAAAAAAAGGAAAAAAATGGGGGGAAAATGGGGAAATGATCGGTGACTCGTCCTACCTCAGAACTTAGGCAAAAATTGGGGAAAATGGGAAAAATGGTGAAAAAATTGAAAAAATGGGGGAAAAACGGGAAAAAATAGGGGGAAAATGGGGGAAATATGGCAAAAAAGGGGGGAAAATGGGGAAATGATCGGTGACTTGTTCTTCTCAGGAACTGCAAAAATGGGGCAAAAATGTGAGAAAATGGGAAAAAAATGGAAAAAAACGGTGAAAAAACGGAGAAAATAGAAAGATAATTAGGAAAAAAGTGGGGAAAAATGGGGAAAATATGGGAAAAATTGAGAAAAATGGGGAATGATTGGTGACTTGTTATCCGTGGGAACTGGGGTGAAAAACAGGGAAAATGGGGAAAATGGTGAAAAGATTGAAAAAATGGGGAAAAAAGGGAGAAAGAATGGGAAAAATGGGGAAAATGTGGTGGAAGGGGCGCTGGGCCACGGAGCAGGGCCGGCCCCCGATGATCCGCGACTCGTCCCCCTCGGGAACTGCGGAATGGGGCGAAAACGGGAAAAAACGGTGAAAAACGGGGGAAAACGGGGAAAAACGGTGAAAAAATGGTGAAAAAATGGGATAAAATGAGGGGAAAATGGGGAAAAATGAGGGGAAAATGGGGAAAAAACGAGGGAAAAATGGGGGAAAAACGGGGGAAGAAATGAGGAAATGATCAGTCACTCATCCTCCTTGGGAACTGCAAAAATGGGGTGAAAACGGGAAAAAATGGTGAAAAAACGGTGAAAAATGGTGGGAAACGGTGAAAAAAACAGTGAAAAAGTGGAAAAAACGGGGGAGGGGAATGGAAAAAAATTTGAGGAAAAATGGGGAAAATATGGTGGAAAAAGGGAAATGATCAATGACTCGTCCTCCTCGGGAACTGAGGTGAAAAATGGAAAAAAAATGGGAAAAATGTGAAAAAATGGTGAAAAAACAGAAAAAAATTGTGAAAAATGTGAGAAAATTGAAAAAAATGAGGGGAAAATATGGCAAAAATGGGGGGAAAATGGGGAAATGATCGGTGATTTGTTCTTCTCAGGAACTGCAAAAATGGGGTGAAAATGTGAGAAAATGGGAAAAAATGGTGAAAAAAGGGGGAAAACAGAAAAAAAATAGGAAAAAAAATAGGAAAAAAAATGGGGAAAATATGACAAAAAATGGGGGGAAAATGGGGAAATGATCGGTGACTCGTCCTACCTCAGGAACTGGAAAAATGGGGCAAAAATGTGAGAAAATGGGAGAAAAGGGTGAAAAAACGGGGAAAACAGAAAAAAATGAGGAAAAAAATGTGGAAAATAGGGCAAAAATGGGGGGAAAATGGGGAAATGATCGGTGACTCGTCCTGCCTCAGAACTTAGGCAAAAATTGGGGAAAATGGGAAAAATGGTGAAAAAATTGAAAAAATGGGGGAAAAATGGGAAAAAATAGGGGGAAAATGGGGAAAATATGGCAAAAAAGGGGGGAAAATGGGGAAATGATCGGTGACTTGTCCTTCTCAGGAAGTGCAAAAATGGGGTGAAAATGTGAGAAAATGGGGGAAATGGTGAAAAAACGGGGAAAACAGAGAAAAAATAGGAAAAAAATGGGGAATATAGGGCAAAAATGGGGGGGAAATGGGGAAATGATCGGTGACTCGTCCGACCTCAGAACTTAGGCAAAAATTGGGGAAAATGGGAAAAATGGTGAAAAATTGAAAAAATAGGGGAAAAACGGGAAAAATGTGAAAAAAATGAAAATATGGGGGGAAAACGGCAAAAAAAAAGGGAAAAAACGGGGGGAAATGGTGAAAAATGGGGGGAAACGGGAGGAGAAATGGGGGAATAATCAGGCGCTCACCCTGCTTGGGAATTGGGGGAAAAAAACGGGAAAATGGGAAAAAACTGCGAGAAAATTGGGGAAAAAATGGGGAAAAAATGGGGAAAAATGGGGAAACAATGGGGAAAAAATGGGGAAAAAATGGGGAAAAATGGGGAAAAAATGGGGAAAAAATGGGGAAAAAATGGGGCAAATGGGGTGGGAATTGGGGGAAATGACGCGATGCCAAAGCAGCCAATCAGGGGGCACGGAAGGTGTGACGTCATTGAGAGGTCATGGAGGTCACCTGGGTGGGGTCGCGTCCCACCTGGGTCAGGTCCCACCTGGGTTTGGTCAGGATCTCACCTGGGTCAGGTCTCACCTGGGTTTGGTCAGGTCCCACCTGGTTCAGGTCCCACCTGGGTCAGGATCTCACCTGTCCAGGTGGGTCAGGTCTCACCTGGGTCAGGTCTCACCTGGGTCAGGGTCTCACCTGGGTGAGGTCCCACCTGGGTCAGGTCCCACCTGGGTCAGGTCCCACCTGGGTCAGGTCCCACCTGGGTCAGGTCTCACCTGGGTCAGGGTCTCACCTGGGTGAGGTCCCACCTGGATGGGGCCAGGTCCTACCTGCCCAGGTGGGTCAGGGTCTCACCTGGGTCAGGTCTCACCTGGGTCAGGTCCCACCTGCCTAGGTGGGGTCAGGTCTCACCTGTCCAGGTGGGTCAGGTCTCACCTGGGTGTGGTCAGGTCCCACCTGTCCAGGTGGGGTCAGGTCCCACCTGGGTCAGGTCCCACCTTGGTCAGGGTCTCACCTAGGTCAGGTCCCACCTGCCCACCTGGGTCAGGTCTCACCTGGTCAGGTCTCACCTGGGTTTGGTCAGGTCTCACCTGTCCAGGTGGGGTCAGGTCTCACCTGGGTCAGGTCCCACCTGGTGTGGTCCTGAGCTGGGTGTGGTCAGGTGCCATCAGGTCCCACCTGGGTCAGGGTCTCACCTGGGTGGGGTCAGGTCCCACCTGGGTCAGGTCCCACCTGGGTCAGGGTCTCACCTGGGTCAGGTCCCACCTGGGTCAGGTCTCACCTGGGTCAGGGTCTCACCTGTCCAGGTGGGGTCAGGTCCCACCTGGGTCAGGTCTCACCTGGGTCAGGGTCTCACCTGTCCAGGTGGGGTCAGGTCCCACCTGGGTCAGGTCTCACCTGGGTCAGGTCTCACCTGGGTCAGGTCTCACCTGGGTCAGGTCCCACCTGGATGGGGTCAGGTCTCACCTGCCCAGGTGGGGTCAGGATCTCACCTGGGTCAGGTCCCACCTGGGTCAGGTCCCACCTGGGTTTGGTCAGATCTCACCTGTCCAGGTGGGGTCAGGTCCCACCTGGGTCAGGGTCTCACCTGGGTTTGGTCAGGTCCCACCTGGGTCAGGTCTCACCTGGGTGAGGTCCCACCTGGGTGGGGTCAGGTCTCACCTGGGTCAGGGTCCCACCTGGGTTTGGTCAGGGTCTCACCTGTCCAGGTGGGGTCAGGGTCTCACCTGGGACCAGTCTCACCTGGGTCAGATCTCACCTGTCCAGGTGGGGTCAGGGTCTCACCTGGTCAGCTCCCACCTGGGTCAGGTCTCACCTGGGTCAGGTCTCACCTGGGTGGGGTCAGGTCCCACCTGGGGTGGTCCTGAGCTGGGTGTGGTCAGGTCCCACCTGTCCAGGTGGGGTCAGGTCTCACCTGTCCAGGTGCCATCAGGTCCCACCTGGGTCAGGTCTCACCTGGGTTTGGTCAGGTCCCACCTGGGTCAGGTCTCACCTGGGTCAGGTCTCACCTGGGTCAGGTCTCACCTGGGTCAGGTCCCACCTGGATGGGGTCAGGGTCTCACCTGCCCAGGTGGGGTCAGGGTCTCACCTGGGTGGGGTCAGGTCTCACCTGTCCAGGTGTCATCAGGTCCCACCTGGTTCAGGATCTCACCTGGGTGGGGTCAGGATCTCACCTGGTGTGGTCCTGAGCTGGGTGGGGTCAGGTCTCACCTGCCCAGGTGTCATCAGGTCTCACCTGGGTGGGGTCAGGTCTCACCTGGCCAGGACATTCCAACCACACCCAGATGGGCCAAGAACGAGTCTGGGCTCACCTGGGGCCACCTGGGGCCACCTGAACCTTGGAGCCACCTGGACCTGTGACCACCTGAACCTTGGAACCACCTGGACCTTGGAGCCACCTGAACCCTGTGATCACCTGGACCTGTGACCACCTGAACCTTGGGGCCACCTGAACCTTGGGGCCACCTGGACCTGTGATCACCTGAACTTCGGGGCCACCTGGACCTGTGACCACCTGAACCTTGTGACCACCTGAACCTGTGACCACCTGAACCTTGGAGCCACCTGAACCTTGGGGCCACCTGAACCTTGTGATCACCTGGACCTTGTGACCACCTGAACTTCGGGGCCACCTGGACCTGTGACCACCTGAACCTTGGGGCCACCTGAACCTTGGGGCCACCTGAACCTTGTGACCACCTGAACCTTGGGGCCACCTGGACCTGTGACCACCTGAACTTCGGGACCACCATGACCCTGGGACCACCTGAACCTTGTGAGCACCTTGGCCATGGTCACCTGGACCACGATGACCTGGACCTTGAGGCCACCTGGACCTGTGGCCTCCTTGACCACAGCTTGAACTTTGTGAGCACCTTGACCATAAACACCTGGACCTTGTGACCACCCTGAGAGTGACCACCTGGACCCTGTGACCACTCTGAGAGTGACCACCTGGACCTTGGGACCACCTGAACCTGTGAGCACCTTGGCCATGGTCACTTGGTCCTTTGGGCCACCTGGACCTTGGGGCCACCTGGACCTGTGGCCACCTTGACCACAGCTTGAACTTTGTGACCACCTTGACCATAAACACCTGGACCTGTGACCACCTTGAACCCCTGACCACCTTGGCCCCTGGTCACCTGGACCACGAGCACCTGGACCTGTGACCACCTGGACCTGTGACCTCCTTGAAGCCCTGACCACCGTGAGAGTGACCACCTTGGCCACGGTCACCTGGACCTGCCACCACCTGGACCCGTCACCACCTGGATCTTGTGACCACCTGAACCTTGGGACGCCCTGGACCTGGCACCACCTTGGCCACGATCTCCTGAACCCTGTGACCACCTTGAGAGTGACCACCTGGACCTTCTGACCACCTTGAACCCCTGACCACCTTGGCCATGGTCACCTGGACCTTGTGACCACCTGGACCTGTGACCACCTGAGCTCCACGACCACCTGGACTTTGTGGCCACCTTGACCACAGCTTGAACTTTGTGAGCACCTTGACCATAAACACCTGGACCTGTGACCACCTTGAAGCCCTGACCACCTTGGCCCCTGGTGACCTGGACCACGAGCACCTGGACCTGTGACCACCTCGACCATGAGCACCTGGACCTGTGACCACCTGGACATTGGGATCACCTTGAATTTGTGACCACCTGGACCTGTGACCACCTGGACCATGAGCACCTTGACCACCCTGAGAGTGACCACCTGGACCTTGTGACCACCTGGACCCTGTGCCCACCTTGGCCATGGTCACCTGGTCCTTTGGGCCACCTGGACCTTGTGACCACCTTGACCACCCTGAGTGACCACCTGGTCCCTGTGACCACCTGAACCCGTCACCACCTGGATCTTGTGACCACCTGAACCTTGGGACGCCCTGGACCTGGCACCACCTTGGCCACGATCTCCTGAACCCTGTGACCACCTTGAGAGTGACCACCTGGACACTGCGACCACCTGAACCCCTGACCACCTTGGCCATGGTCACCTGAACCTTGTGACCACCTGAACTGTGACCACCTGAGCTCCATGACCACCTTGACCATGGCCACCTTGACCACCTTGAGAGTGACCACCTGGACCTCGGGACCACCTGGACCTGTGACCACCTTGACCACAGCTTGAACTTTGTGACCACCTTGACCATAAACACCTGGACCTGTGACCACCCTGAACCCCTGACCACCTTGGCCTCTGGTCACCTGGACCATGAGCACCTGGACCTGTGACCACCTTGACCATGATCACCTGGACCTTGTGATCACCTGAACCGTGGTCACCTGGACCATGAGCACCTGGACCCTGTGACCACCTGGACATTGGGATCACCTTGAATTTGTGACCACCTGGACCTGTGACCACCTGGACCTTCTGACCACCTGGGCCCTGTGACCACCTTGGCCATGGTCACTTGGTTCTTTGGGCCACCTGGACCTGTGACCACCTGGACCCTGTGTCCACCTTGACCACAGCTTGAACTTTGTGACCGCCTTGACCAAAATCACCTGGACCTGTGACCACCTTGAGAGTGACCACCTGGACCTTGGGACCACCTTGACCATGACCACCTGGGCTGTGACCACCTGGACCTTGGAATCACCTGGACCTTGTGCCCACCTGGATCTGTGACCACCTGGTCCTTGGGACCACCTGGACTTTGTGACCGCCTGTGACCACCTTGATCACGATCACCTGAACCCTGTGACCACCTTGAGAGTGACCACGTGGACCCTGTGAGCACCTTGACCATGGTCACTTGGTCCTTTGGGCCACCTGGACCTTGGGACCACCTGGACCTGTGGCCACCTTGACCACAGCTTGAACTTTGTGACCGCCTTGACCATAAACACCTGGACGTTGAGACCACCCTGAACCCCTGACCACCTTGGCCACGGTCACCTGGACCATGAGCACCTGGACCTGTGACCACCTCGACCATGATCACCTGAACCTTGTGATCACCTGAACCGTGGTCACCTGGACCATGAGCACCTGGACCTGTGACCACCTGGACATTGTGACCTCCTTGAAGCCCTGACCACTGTGAGAGTGACCACCTTGGCCACGGTCACCTGGACCTGCGACCACCTGGACCCTGTGACCACCTGGACATTGGGATCACCTTGAATTTGTGACCACCTGGACCTGTGACCACCTGGACCACAGCTTGAACTTTGTGAGCACCTTGACCAAAATCACCTGGACCTGTGCCCACCTTGACCACCCTGAGAGTGTCCACCTGGACCCTGTGACCACCTTGATCACGATCACTTGGTCCTTTGGGCCACCTGAACCTTGTGACCACGTGGACCTCGTGACCACCTGGACAGTGGCCACCTCAACCTTGGGATCACCTGGACCTGTAACCACTTTGACCATGACCACCTTGACCACCTAGACCTTGAGGCCACCTGAACCTTGGGACAACCTTGACCATGAGCACCTTGACCACCTTGGGAGTGACCACCTGGACCTGTGACCACCTTGAGAGTGACCACCTGCCCTTTGGGGCCACCTGGACCTGTGACCACCTCGGCCCCGTGACCACCTGGACCCTGGGGCCACCTGAGCCATGGTCACCTGGACCCTCTGACCTTGTGACAACCTGAACCTTGTGACCACCTGGGCTGTGACTACCTTGACCACAACAACCTGGGCTTTGTGGTCACCTTGACCACGACCACCTGTCCATGACCACCTTGATCTTGCGACCACCTTGACCACGTGGCCACCTTGATCACGACTTTAACTTTGTGACCAACTTGACCATAAACACCTGGACGTTGTGACCACCTTGACCACTTTGAGAGTGACCACCTGGACCCTGTGACCAACCTGAGAGTGACCACCTGGACCTTGTGACCACCTTGACCCTGTGGCCTCCTTGAGAGTGACCACCTGAACCTTAGGGCCACCTGGACTTGTGACCACCTGGACCTTGAGGCCACCTGGACCTTGGAACCACCTGAACTTTGTGACCACCTGGACTTCATGACCACTTTGACTTTGGGGCCACCTGAACCTTGGGACCACCTTGACCATGAACACCTTGACCACCTTGGGAGTGACCACCTGGACCTTGTGACCACCTGAGCCCTGTGACTACCTTGACCACGATCACCTGAACCCTGTGACCACCTTGAGAGTGCTCACCTGGACCTTCTGACCACCTGGACGTGTGACCACCTTGACCATGGTCACCTTGAGAGTGACCACCTGGACCCTGTGACCACCTGGAATTCATGACCCCCTTGACCATGGTCACCCTGACCCTGGGACCACCTGGACCTTGGGACCACCTTGACCACCCTGAGAGCGACCACCTGGACCTTGGGACCACCTGGACCCTGTGACCCCCTTGATCATGACCACGTGGTCCTTTGGGCCACCTGAACCTTGTGACCACCTTGGGACCACCCTGAGAGCGACCACCTGGACCTTGGAACCACCTGGACCACAATCACCTGAACCCTGTGACCACCTTGAGAGTGAGCACCTGGACTTTGCACCCACCTGGATCTGCGACCACCTGGACCTGTGCCCACCTGGACCTTGGAACCATCTGGACCTGTGACCACCTGGACCTTGTGACCACCTGGAATTCATGACCCCCTTGACCATGGTCACCTTGACCCTGGGACCACCTGGACCTTGGGACCACCTTGACCACCCTGAGAGCGACCACCTGGACCTTGGAACCACCTGGACTTTGTGCCCACCTGGACCTATGACCACCTGGACCCTGTGACCCCCTTGATCATGACCACGTGGTCCTTTGGGCCACCTGAACCTTGTGACCACCTTGACCACCCTGAGAGCGACCACCTGGACTTTGCGCCCACCTGGACTTTGTGCCCACCTGGACCTGTGACCACCTGGACCTGTGACCACCTTCATCATGATCACCTGAACCCTGGGACCACCTTGAGAGTGATCACCTGGACCTTGTGACCACCTGGACCCTGTGCCCACCTGGACCTTGTGACCACCTGGAATTCATGACCCCCTTGACCATGGTCACCCTGACCCTGGGACCACCTGGACCTGTGACCACCTGGACATTGTGACCTCCTTGAAGCCCTGACCACCGTGAGAGTGACCACCTAGGCCACGGTCACCTGGACCTGTGACCACCTGGACCTGTGACCACCTGGACATTGGGATCACCTTGAATTTGTGCCCACCTGGACCTGTGACCACCTGGACCATGAGCACCTTGACCACCCTGAGAGTGACCACCTGGACCCTGTGACCACCTTGATCACGATCACCTGGTCCTTTGGGCCACCTGAACCTTGTGACCACATGGACAGTGGTCACCTCAACCTTGGGATCACCTGGACCTGTAACCACTTTGACCATGACCACCTTGACCACCTGGACCTTGAGGCCACCTGAACCTTGGGACCACCTTGACCACGAGCACCTTGACCACCTTGAGAGTGACCACCTGCCCCTTGGGGCCACCTGGACCTGTGACCACCTCGGCCCCGTGACCACCTGGACCCTGGGGCCACCTGAGCCATGGTCACCTGGACCCTCTGACCTTGTGACAACCTGAACCTTGTGACCACCTGGGCTGTGACTACCTTGACCACAACAACCTGGGCTTTGTGGTCACCTTGACCACGACCACCTGTCCATGACCACCTTGATCTTGCGACCACCTTGACCACGTGGCCACCTTGATCACGACTTTAACTTTGTGACCAACTTGACCATAAACACCTGGACGTTGTGACCACCTTGACCACTTTGAGAGTGACCACCTGGACCCTGTGACCAACCTGAGAGTGACCACCTGGACCTTGTGACCACCTTGACCCTGTGGCCTCCTTGAGAGTGACCACCTGAACCTTAGGGCCACCTGGACTTGTGACCACCTGGACCTTGAGGCCACCTGGACCTTGGAACCACCTGAACTTTGTGACCACCTGGACTTCATGACCACTTTGACTTTGGGGCCACCTGAACCTTGGGACCACCTTGACCATGAACACCTTGACCACCTTGGGAGTGACCACCTGGACCTTGTGACCACCTGAGCCCTGTGACCACCTTGACCACGATCACCTGGACCCTGTGACCACCTTGAGAGTGCGCACCTGGACCTTCTGACCACCTGGACCTGTGACCACCTTGACCATGACCACCTTGAGAGTGACCACCTGGACTTTGTGACCACCTGAACCTTGTGACCACCTGAACCTTGTGACCACCTGGACTTCATGAGCCCCTTGACCATGGTCACCCTGACCCTGGGACCACCTGGACCTTGGGGCCACCTTGACCACCCTGAGAGCGACCACCTGGACCTTGGAACCACCTGGACCTTTGCCCACCTTGATCATGATCACATGGTCCTTTGGGCTACCTGGACCTTGTGACCACCTTGACCACCCTGAGAGCGACCACCTGGACCTGTGCCCACCTTGGCCCTGTGGCCTCCTTGAGAGTGACCACTTGAACCTTGGGACCACCTTGACCATGAGCACCTCGACCACTTTGAGAGTGACCACCTGGACCCTGTGACCAACCTGAGAGTGACCACCTTGACCACGATCACCTGGACCCTGTGCCCACCTGGACCTGTGACCACCTGGACCCTGAGGCCACCTGGACCCCGGGGCCACCTGAGCCATGGTCACCTGGACCCTGTGACCACCTGGACCTTGAGGCCACCTGGACTCCATGCCTACCTGGTCCTGTGCCCACCTGGACTTTGTGACCCCCTTGACCATGACCACCTTGACTCTGGGACCACCTGGACCTTGGGACCGCCTTGACCATCACCACCTTCAGAGTGACCACCTTGACCACGGCCACCTTGACCACCTTGGGAGTGCCCACCTGCACCTTGTGACCACCTGGACCCTGTGACCACCTTGAGAGTGACCACCTGGACTTTGTGACCACCTGGACTTTGTGACCACCTGGACCTGTGACCACCTGGACCTGTGACCACCTTGAGAGTGACCACCTGGACTTTGTGACCACCTGGACTTTGTGACCACCTGGACCTGTGACCACCTTGAGAGTGACCACCTGGGCTTCATGACCCCTTTGACCATGACCACCTTGACCCTGGGACCACCTGGACCTTGTGCCCACCTGGACTTTGTGACCACCTGGACCTTGTGCCCACCTGGACTTTGTGACCACCTGATCCCTGTGACCACCTGGACTTTGTGACCACCTGGATCTGCGACCACCTGGACCCTGTGCCCACCTGGACCTCACAACCACCTTGACCACCTTGACTCTGCGACCACCTGGACCTTGGCATCACCTGGAGCACCTTGACGGTGCCATGACCACCTGGACCTTGTGCCCACCTGGTGGCCCCGCCCCCTGTCCCGCTGGCCCCGCCCCCGGCTCTGCTGTGTCTGGGTTGGGCCATCGGCCCCACGGCACCGGTGGCACTGGTGGGACTGGTCTGGACTGGTCTGGACTGGTGGGACGGGTGGGGTGGGACGGGGTGGGGACCCTGCCCGGCCCTGGAATGCCGGATCTCCTCCCACGGGCTGTGGGGACATCCTGCAGGAGATCTGCTCCCACCTGCGCTCACCTGAGGACACCTGAGGACACCTGAACTCACCTGAGCTCCTCTGAGCTCCTCTGAGCTCACCTGGTCACACCTGAGCTCACCTGGTCACACCTGAGGACACCTGAACTCACCTGGTCACACCTGAGCTCCTCTGAGCTCGCCTGGTCACACCTGAGGACACCTGAGGACACCTGAACTCACCTGAGCTCCTCTGAGCTCACCCGGTCGCACCTGAGGACACCTGGTCCTGCCTGAGCTCACCTGGTCACACCTGAGAACATCTGAGCTCACCTGGTAGCACCTGAGGACACCTGAGCTCACTTGGTCACACCTGAGCTCACCTGGGCCCCCCTGAGCTCACCTGGTCCTTCCTGGTCTCACCTGGGCCCACCTGACCCCATCTGGTCCCACTTGACCCCACCTGAGCCCATCTGATCCTACCTGGGCCCCCTTGATCCCACCTGAACAGCGACCACCTGGACATTGGGAGCACCTGGACTGCACGACCACCTTGAGCACCCTGAGAGTGACCACCTTGACCATCACCACCTTGAGTGACCACCTTGACCCTGTGACCACCAGGACCCTGTGACCACCCTGAGAGTGACCACCTGAACCTTGGGGCCACCTTGACTACCTTGAGAGTGACCACCTGGACTCCATCACCACCTTGAGTGACCACCTGGACCCTGTGACCACCTCGAGAGTGACCACCTGAACCATGGGGCCACCTTGTCCACCTCGAGAGTGACCACCTTGACCATGACCACCTTGACCACCTTCAGAGCGACCACCTAGGCCTCCTGACCACCTTCAGAGTGACCACCTGGACCTTGTGGCCACCTGGACCTCCTGACCACCTTGAGAGTGACCACCTTGACCATGACCACCTTGAGAGTGACCACCTTGACCATGACCACCTTGAGAGTGACCACCTGGACCTCCTGACCACTTTGACCCTGTGACCACCTGGACCCTGTGACCACCAGGACCCTCTGGCCACCCTGACAGTGACCACCTTGACCATGACCACCTTGAGAGTGACCACCTGGACCTTGGGACCACCTTGACCACCCTGAGAGTGACCACCTGGACCTTGTGACAACCTTGACCATGACCACCTTGATAGTGACCACCTGGACTCCATCACCACCTTGAGTGACCACCT
This sequence comes from Passerculus sandwichensis, assembly GCA_031885435.1. NCBI lineage: Eukaryota > Metazoa > Chordata > Aves > Passeriformes > Passerellidae > Passerculus > Passerculus sandwichensis. The sequence goes on along the minus strand of CM063151.1, from coordinate 10,458,761 downwards.
TGACCCTGTGACCATCAGGACCCTCTGACCACCCTGAGAGTGACCACCTGGACCTGTGACCACCTGGAGACCTTGGGGCCACCTTGAGAGTGACCACCTGGACCTCAGGGCCACCTGGAGACCTTGTCCATGTTGACCATGACCACCTGGACATTGGGACAACCTTGAGAGTGACCGCCTGGACTTCATCACCACCTTGAGAGTGACCACCTGGACCTTGGGGCCACCTTGAGAGTGACCACCTGGGCCTCCTGACCACACTGAGTGACCACCTGGACCCTGTGACCACCTGGACATTGGGACCACCTTGACCATGAGCACCTTCAGAGTGACCACCTGGACTTCATCACCACCTTGAGTGACCACCTTGAATGACCACCATGACCTTGTGACCACCTTGACCCTCTGACCACCTTGAGAGTGACCACCTGAACCTTGTGGCCACCTGGACACCTTGTCCATGTTGACCTCAAAGTTCCCAAAATAATTCCCAAAAATTCCAAAAACAATTCCCCCCAAATTTTTGAAAAATTCCAAAATAGTTCCCTAAAATTCCCGAAATAATTCCCAAAATATTTCCTTACAATTCCCAAAATTCTGAAAAAAATCCCAAATTTCCCAAAACCACTCCCCAAAATATTTCCCCTGAATTCCCAAAATAATTCCTTGAAAATTTCGCAAATAAATTCCAAAAATTCCCAAAAGAATTCCTTAAAATTCCTGATATAAATCCCCGAATAATTCCTGAAATAGTTCCCAAAAATCCGAAAAGAAATCCCAAAATATTTCCCCGAAAATTCAAAAACAAATCCCCAAAATCCCAAACGAATTCCCAAAAGAATTCCCGAAAATTCCCGAAAAAATTCCCTAAAAGAATTCCCTAAATTGGTCCCGAAATAATTCCCAAAATAATTCCCAAAAAAATTCCCAAAATTCTTAGAAAAACATTCCCAAAATATTTCCCAAAATTTCCCAAATATTCCCAAAATATTTCAAAAAATTCTCAAAATAAATTCCCAAAATAATTCCTTCAAATTCCCTGCACAAATCCCAAAAATTTCCAAAATTCCTTAAATAATTCCCCAAATAATTCCCCAAAATGATTTCTGAAAAAAATCCCAAAATTCCAAAATCGTTTCCTTAAAGTTCCCCCAAAGAGTATCCAAAAAAATTCCCTAAAATTCCCCAAATTATTCCCAAAATTCATAAAATATTTCCCAAAATCATTCTTAAAATCCCCAAAAGTTCCCAAAATAATTCCCGAAAATTCCCCCCAGAAAATCTCAAAAAATCCCAAAAAATTCCACAAAAAATTCCACAAAAAAATCCCCAAAATATTTCCCCAAAAAATTCCCCAAAAATTCCCAATTTTTTTCCCAAAATTCCCAAAATTTTTCCCAAAATTGCCAAAATAATTTCCGAAAATTCCCCGCCCAAAATATCTCCAAAAATAAAAAAAAATTCCACAAAAAATTCCCAAAAAAATTCCCCAAAATTCCCAAAATATTTCCCCAAAAAATCCCAAAAAATTCCCCAAAAAATTCCCCCAAAATCCCCAAAAATTCCCAAAATATTTCCCCCAAAATTCCCCCAAAATTCCCAAAATTTTCCCCAACAATTCCCAAAATATTTTCCAAAATAATTCCCAAAAAATCTCCAAAAATCCCAAAAAATTCCACAAAAAATTCCCCCCCAAAATTCCCAAAAATTCCCAAAATATTTCCCAAAAAATCTCCAAAAATCCCCAAAAATTCCCAAAATATTTCCCCAAAAATTCCCAAAAAATTCCTAAATTTTTCCCCAAAATTCCCCAAATTTTTCTAAAAATTCCCAAAATATTCCCCAAAATTCCCAAATTTTCCCCCAAAATTCCCAAAATATTCCCCAAAATCCCCAAAAATTCCCCCAAAATTCCCAAAATTTTCCCCAAAAATTCCCAAACTTTTCCCCAAAACTTCCCCAAAAATTCCCTAAAATTTCCCCAAAAATTCCCAAATTTTTCCCCAAAATTCCCCAAAACTTCCTCAAAAATTCCCCAAAACTTCCCCAAAAATTCCCTAAAATTTCCCCAAAAATTCCCAAATTTTTCCCCAAAATTCCCAATTTTTTCCCAAAATTCCCAAAATTTTCCCCAAAATTCCCGAATTCCCGCACTCACGCTCCTGGCCGCTCTCCGCCCGCGCCGGGGCCGCGCCGAGGATGAGGAGGGGGAGGAGGAGGAGGGGGAGGGGCAGGAGCGGGGCGAGGCCGAAGGCTCCGGGCGCCATTGCTGCGAAAAACAACCGGGACAGAGCGGGTTAAAGGGGCGGGGCCAGGGAAAGGGGGGCGGGGCCAGTGGAAATGGAGGCGTGGTCAGGGAAATGGGGGCGTGGTCAGTGAAAGGGAGGCGGGGGGTAGAGAAATGGGGGCATGGTCAGTGAAATGGGGGCGTGGCCAATGAAATAGGGGCGTGGTCAGGGAAATGGGGGCCTGGTCAGGGAAATGGGGGCGTGGTCATGGAAATGGGGGCGGGGTCAGTGGAAATGAGGGCGTGGTCAGGGAAATGGAGGCGTGGTCAGTGAAATGGGGGCGTGGTCAGTGGAAATGGGGGCGTGGTCAGGGAAATGGGGGCGTGGTCAGGGAAAGGGAGGCGGGGTCAGTGAAAGGGAGGTGAGGGCAGAGAAATGGGGGCGTGGTCAATGAAATGGGGGCGTGGTCAGTGAGTGAAATGGGGGCGTGGTCAGGGAAATGAGGGCGGGGCCAGGGAAATGGGGGCGTGGTCAGGGAAATGGGGGCGTGGTCAGTGAAATGGGGGCGTGGTCAGGGAAATGGGGGCGTGGTCAGGGAAATGGGGGCGTGGTCAGGGAAATGGGGGCGTGGTTAGCAAAAATGGAGGCGGGGAAGAGAAATGGGGGCGTGGTCAGGGAAATGGGGGCGTGGTCAGTGAAATGGGGGCGTGGTCAGTGGAAATAGGGGCGTGGTCTGTGGAAATAAGGGCGTGGTCAGTGAAGTGGAGGCGTGGTCAGGGAAATGGGGGCGTGGTCAGGGAAATGGGGGCGTGGTCAGGGAAATGGGGGCGTGGTCAGTGAAATGGAGGCGTGGTCAATGGAAATTGGGGCGTGGTCAGGGAAATGGGGGTGGGGACAATGAAATGGGGGCGTGGTCAGTGAAAATGGAGGCGTGGTCAGGGAAATGGAGGCGGGGAAGAGAAATGGGGGCGTGGTCAGTGAAATGAGGGCGGGGCCAGTGGAAATGGGGGCGGGGCCAGTGGAAATGGGGGCGTGGACAGGGAAATGGGGGCGTGGTCAGAGAAATGGGGGCGTGGTCAGGGAAATGGAGGCGTGGTCAGTGAAATGGAGGTGGGGCCAGTGAAATGGGGGCGTGGACAGTGAAAATGAGGGCGTGGTCAGTGAAATGGGGGCGTGGCCAGGGAAATGGGGGCGTGGTCAGGGAAATGAGGGCGGGGGTCAGTGATGTGGGGGCGTGGTCAGGGAAATGGGGGCGTGGCCAGTGAAAGGGGGCGTGGTCAGTCGAAATGGGGGCGTGGTCAGGGAAATGGGGGCGTGGTCAGGGAAATGGAGGCGTGGTCAATGAAATGGGGGCGTGGTCAGGGAAATGGGGGCGTGGTCATTGAAATGGAGGCGTGGGCAGGGAAATGAGGGCATGGAGAGGGAAATGGGGGCGTGGCCAGGGAAATGGGGGCGTGGCCACGATCCCTGGTGGGATTTTTTGGGATTTTTTGGGGATTTTTTGGAAATTTTTTAAAATTTTGGGGATTTTGAGGGAAATTTGGGGATTTCAGGAGAAATTTTGGGAATTGTGGGGATTTTGTGGGAATTTTGGGGGAGAATTTTTGGGGAATTTTTTGGGGGGAATTTGGGCGGGGTTGGGAGGAATTTTGGGGGGAAATTTTGGGGTAATTTGGAGAAATTTTGGGGGGATTTTGGGAGCCAGGTAAAATTTTGGTGGGATTTGGGGGAAATTTTGAGAAATTTTGGGAGTTGGAGAAGATTTGGGGGGAATTTTTGGGAATTTTGGGGTTTGGAGAAGATTTTGGGGGGAATTTTGGGGGTTTTGGGAGCCAGGTGAGATCCAGGTGAGATCCAGGTGGGATTTGGGGGATTTTGGGGATTTTGGGGAATTTTTGGGGAATTTTTGGGGATTTTGGGAGCCAGGTGAGATCCAGGTAAAATCCAGGTGGGATTTGGGGGATTTTGGGAGAATTTGGAGGGAATTTTGGGCGGTTTTGGACCCAGGTGCGATTTCAGGGAAAAATTGGGGGAAATTTTGGGGGAAATTTTGGGATTTTGGGGGAAATTTTGGGATTCTGGGAGAATTTTGGGGGATTTTGGGAGCCAGGTAAAATCCAGGTGAGATCCATGTGGGATTTGGAGAATTTTGGGGAATTTTTGGGGAATTTTTGGGGATTTTGGCAGCCAGGTGAGATCCAGGTAAAATCCAGGTGGGATTTGGGGGAAATTTGGGGGAATTTTGGGGATTTTTGGGGAATTTTGGGGGAATTTTGGGATTTTGGGAGCCAGGTGAGATCCAGGGAAAATCCAGGTGGGATTTTGGGGATTTTGGGAGAATTTGGAGGGAATTTTGTGGGGTTTTGGACCCAGGTGAGATCCAGGTGGGATTTCGGGGAAAATTTGGGGGAATTCTGGGGGAAATTTTGGGATTTTGGGGGAATTTTGGGGGATTTTGGGAGCCAGGTAAAATCCAGGTGAGTCCGGTGAGATCCAGGTGAGGTCCAGGTGGGATTTGGGGGGAAATTTTGGGATTTTGGGGGATTTTGGGGGGAATTCTTGGGATTTTGGGGGAATTTTGGGGGGAATTTTGGGGATTTTGGGGGAATTTTGGGATTTTGGGGTGAATTTTTGGGGAAATTTTGGGGATTTTGGGAGAATTTTGGGGATTTGGGGGGAATTTTGGGGGAATCTCGGGGGGAATTTTGTGGGGTTTTGGATCCAGGTGAGTCCAGGTGGGATTTGAGGGAATTTTGGGGAATTTTTGGGGAGTTTTGTGAGGATTTGGGGGAATTTTTGGGGGGAATTTTGGGGATTTTTGGATCCAGGTGAGCCCCAGGTAAAATCCAGGTGGGATTTGGGGGAGGGGCGGGGTTGGGGAATTTTGGGGGAATTTTTGGGATTTTGGGGGAATTCTGGGGCATTCTGGGGAATTACGGGAGGGATTTGGGGCAATTTGGGGGCAGTATTTGGGATTTTGGGAGAATTTTGGGGATTTTCGAGCCAGGTGAGATCCAGGTGGGATCTGGGGGAAATTTGGGGGATTTTGGGGGGAATTTTGGGGAATTTTTGGGATTTTGGGGGGATTTTGGGGAAATTTTTGGGAAATTTTGGGGAATTTTTGGGGATTTTGGGGAATTTTTGGGATTTTGGGAGCCAGGTGAGATCCAGGTAAAATCCAGGTGGGATTTTGGGGATTTTGGGAGAATTTTTTGGGAATTTTGGGGGGTTTTGGATCCAGGTGAGTCCAGGTGGGATTTTGGGGAATTTTGGGGGAATTCTGGGGGAAATTTTGGGATTTTGGGGGAATTTTGGGGGATTTTGGGAGCCAGGGAAAATCCAGGTGAGTCCGGTGAGAACCAGGTGAGGTCCAGGTGGGATTTGGGGGAAATTTTGGGATTTTGGGAGCCAGGGGGGTCCAGGTGAGATCCAGGTAAAATCCAGGTGGGATCTGGGGGAAACTTGGGGGATTTGGGGGGAATTTTGGGGGGAATTTTTGGGGATTTGGGGGAATTTTTTGGATTTTGGTAGGCAGGTGAGTCCAGGTGAGATCCAGGTGGGATTTGGGGGAATCTCGGGGGGGAATTTTGTGGGGTTTTGGATCCAGGTGAGTCCAGGTGGGACTTGAGGGAATTTTGGGGAATTTTTGGGGAGTTTTGTGAGGATTTGGGGGGATTTTGGGGGGGAATTTTGGGGATTTTTGGATCCAGGTGAGACCCAGGTAAAATCCAGGTGGGATTTGGGGGAGGGGCGGGGTGGGGGAATTTTGGGGGAATTTTGGGGATTTTTGGATCCAGGTGAGATCCAGGTAATGGAAGGGGGCGTGGCCACGACCCAGGTAGGATTTGGGGGAAATTTTGGGGGAATTTTTTTTGGGGGGGAATTATTGGGGAAATTCTGGGCGATTTTTGGGCATCTCGGATTTCAGGAAGGACCAAAACACCCCAAATCCCCCAAAATCGGACTCACCTGGATCGGATTCACCTGGATTGGATTCACCTGGTTCAGACTCACCTGGCTCAGATCTCACCTGGATCAGGGCTCACCTGGATCTGGACTCACCCGTCTCACCTGGTTTGGACTCGCCTGGCTCAGACCCACCTGTCTCACCTGGATCAGGACCCACCTAGATTGGCCTCACCTGTCTCAGATGTCACCTCTCTCACCTGGATCAGACCTTACCTGTCCCACCTGTCTCACCTGTCAGGGACTCACCTGGATCGGGGCTCACCTGGCTCAGATCTCACCTGTCCCACCTGGATCAGACTCACCTGGGTCAGCCCTTACCTGGCTCACTGTCTCACCTGGATCAGCCCCACCTGGATTGAATCTCACCTGGCTCAGATCCCACCTGTTTCACCTGGATCAGCCTCACCTGGATCAGCCTCACCTGGATCAGACCTCACCTCTCTCACCTGGTTCGGACTCCCCGGGCTCAGCCCTCACCTGTCTCACCTGTCAGGGACTCACCTGGATCAGCCTCACCTGGCTCAGATCTCACCTGTCCCACCTGTCAGGGACTCACCTGGATCGGGGCACACCTGGATCAGATCTCACCTGGATCGGGGCACACCTGGATCAGATCTCACCTGGATCGGATTCACCTGGATCAGATCTCACCTGGATCACCTGGCTCAGACCCACCTGTCTCACCTGGATCACCTGGCTCAGCCCTTACCTGTCTCACCTGGATTGGGGCCCACCTGTCCCACCTGGCTCAGATCTCACCTGTCTCACCTGGCTCAGATCTCACCTCTCCCACCTGGTTCAGACACACCTGGATCAGCCCTTACCTGTCTCACCTGTTTCACCTGTCAGGGACTCACCTGGATCGGCCTCACCTGTCAGGGGCTCACCTGGATTGGATCTCACCTGGCTCAGATCTCATCTGTCAGGGGCTCACCTGGATCGGGGCACACCTGGATCAGACTCACCTGTCCCACCTGGCTCAGCCCTTACCTGTCTCACCCGTCAGGGACTCACCTGGATCAGACACACCTGGATCGGGGCTCACCTGGACTGGATCTCACCTGGACTGGATCTCACCTGGATCGGATCTCACCTGGCTCAGCCCTCACCTGTCCCACCTGAATCAGCCCCACCTGGATCGAATCTCACCTGGCTCAGATCTCACCTGGATCGGATCTCACCTGGCTCACCTGGTTTGGACTCACCTGGATCAGCCTCACCTGGATCAGGGCACACCTGGCTCAGCCCTCACCTGTCAGGGACTCACCTGGATCAGCCCTTACCTGTCCCACCTGTCTCACCTGTCAGGGACTCACCTGGATCAGATCTCACCTGTCCCACCTGGCTGAGCCTCACCTGGATCGGGGTTCACCTGGCTCAGCCCTTACCTGCCTCACCTGGTTTGGACTCACCTGGCTCAGATCTCACCAGGATCACGGCTCACCTGGATCAGGCACACCTGGATTGGACCTCACCTGGCTCACCTGGCTCAGATCTCACCTGTCTCCCCAGGCTCACCTGGTTTGGACTCACCTGGCTCAGCCTCACCTGGCTCAGCCCTCACCTGGCTCAGCCCTCACCTGGATCAGCCCTTACCTGTCTCATCTGGTTTGGACTCACCTGGCTCAGCCTCACCTGGATTGGGTCTCACCTGTCCCACCTGTCTCAGACCCACCTGTCTCACCTGGATTGGATCTCACCTGGCTCAGCCCTTACCTGTCCCACCTGTCTCACCTGTCAGGGACTCACCTGGATCAGATCTCACCTGTCCCACCTGGCTCAGCCTCACCTGGATCGGGGCTCACCTGGATTGGATCTCACCTGGATTGGATCTCACCTGGCTCAGATCTCACCTGTCCCACCTGGATCGGGGTTCACCTGGCTCAGCCCTCACCTGTCTCACCTGGCTCAGATCTCACCTCTCTCACCTGGTTCAGGCACACCTGGGTCAGCCCTTACCTGTCCCACCTGTCTCACCTGTCAGGGACTCACCTGGCTCAGACACACCTGGCTCGGGGCCCACCTCGATCAGACTCACCTGTCTCACCTGGATCAGCCCCACCTGGATTGGATCTCACCTGGATCGGGGCACACCTGGCTCACTCACCTGTCTCACCTGGATCGGGATTCACCTGGCTCAGCCCTTACCTGTCCCACCTGTCTCACCTGTCAGGGACTCACCTGGATCAGACACACCTGGATTGGGGCCCACCTGGATCGGGGCACACCTGGCTCAGACTCACCTGGCGCAGATCTCACCTGGATCAGCCCCACCTAGATCGGGGCACACCTGGATCGAATCTCAGCTGGACTGGATCTCACCTGTCAGGGGCTCACCTGGATCAGGGCACACTTGGCTTGGATCTCACCTGGCTCAGCCTCACCTGGCTCAGCCTCACCTGGCTCAGATCTCACCTGGATCAGGACCCACCTGGCTCAGATCTCACCTGGCTCAGATCTCACCTGGCTCGGATCTCACCTGGATCAGGACCCACCTGGCTCAGATCTCACCTGGCTCAGATCTCACCTGTCAGGATCTCATCTGGATCAGGGACTCACCTGGATCACATCTCACCTGTCAGGGACTCACCTGGATCAGCCCTTACCTGTCCCACCTGTCTCACCTGTCAGGGACTCACCTGGATCGGGGCCCACCTGGCTCAGATCTCACCTGGATTGGATCTCACCTGGATCGGACTCACCTGGATCGGATCTCACCTGGCTCAGCCCTCACCTGTCAGGGACTCACCTGGATCAGGGCTCACCTGGATTGGATCTCACCTGGATCAGGGCTCACCTGTCCCACCTGGACTGGATCTCACCTGGGTTGGATCTCACCTGGCTCGGATCTCACCTGTCAGGGGCTCACCTGGCTCAGATCTCACCTGGCTCAGCCCTCACCTGGCTCGGATCTCACCTGTCAGGATCTCACCTGGCTCAGCCCTTACCTGTCCCAGTCTCACCTGTCCGGGTCTCACCTGGATCGGGACACACCTGGATCGGATCTCACCTGTCCCACCTGTCAGGGGCTCACCTGGCTCGGATCTCACCTGGATTGGATCTCACCTGTCCCACCTGGGTTGGATCTCACCTGTCAGGATCTCACCTGGCTCGGATCTCACCTGTCCCACCTGTCCGGGTCTCACCTGGATCGGGTCCGGGGCTGCCGAGCCGGGCTCGGCCGGGCCGGGGTTTTTTATAGGGGCGGGAGGGGGCGTGGCTTTTGTTGTGGGCGTGGCGGTGACGTCACGGGCGGCGTGGGCGGAGCCCCGCCCCCCCCCGGGCTCCGATCGGGCCCAGGAAGCGCCCGGGGGGGGGGAGGGGCCGCGGGTGGTGCCGAGCGCGAGGCTGAGCCGGGCCTGGCCCGGGATTAACCCGGACCTGAGCCTAAACCTGGTCCTGGTCCTGAGCCTAATCTTGGTTCTGGGCCTGGTCCTGGTCCCGGTCCCGGCCCTGAGCTTAATCCTGGTCCTGATCTTGATCCTGATCCCGGTCCTGAGCTTAATCTTGGTCCTGGTCCTGAGCTTAATCTTGGTTCTGGGCCTGGTCCCGGTCCTGGTCCCGGTCCTGGTCTTGAGCTTAATCTTGGTCCTGGTCCTGGTCCTGGTCCCGGTCCCGATCCCGGTCCCGGTCCCGATCCCGGTCCCGGTCCCGGTCCTGGTCCTGAGATTAATCTTGGTCCTGATCCTGATCCCGGTCCTGATCCTGATCCCGGTCCTGGTCCTGAGTTTAATCTTGGTCCTGGTCCCGGTCCTGGTCCTGGTCCCGGTCCCGGTCCCGGTCCTGGTCCGGGTCCTGGTCCTGAGTTTAATCTTGGTCCTGGTCCTGAGATTAATCTTGGTCCTGGTCCCAGCCCTGGTCCTGGTCCTGGTCCCGGTCCTGTTCCTTGTCCCGAGCCTAATCCTGGTCCTGAGTGTGGTGCTGGTCCTGATCCCGGTCCGGGTCCTGATCCCGAGTTTAATCCTGGTCCTGGTCCTGGTCCTGATCCTAATCCCGATCCCCGTCCTTATCTTGGTCCTGGTCCTAATTCTGGTCCTGGTCCTGAGCCCAGTCCTGGTCCTGGTCCAGATCCTGATCCTGATCCTGGTCCTGGTCCTGGTCCTGGTCCCAATCCTGGTCCTGGTCCTGGTCCTGGTCCTGAGCCTAAGTGTGATCCTGATCCTGATCCTGATCCTGGTCCTGATCTTGGTCCGGGTCCGGGTCCTGGTCCAAGTCCTGGTCCTGGTCCTGATCTTAATTCTGATCCTGGTCCTAATTGTGGTCCTGATCCTGATCCTGATCACAACTCCCATCCTGGTCCTGGTCCTGGTCCCGATCCTGATCCTGGTCCTGGTCCGGATCACCGTCCTAATCCTAAACCTGGTCCTGGTACTGGTCATGAGTCTGATTCTGACCCTGATCCTGGTCCTGATCCAGGTCCTAGACCAGGTCCTGGTCCTGGTCCTGGTCCTGAGGCTGGTCCTAGTCCTAGTCCTAGACCTGATCCTGAGCTTAATCCTGGTCCTGAGCCTAATCCTGATCGCAGTCCTAGTCTGGGTTCTAATCCTGGTTCTGGTCCTGGTCCTGAGCCTGATCCCAATCCTGGTCCTGGTCCTGATCCCAATCCTGGTCCTGGTCCTGGTCCTGATCCCCGTCCTGCTCCTGAGCCTAATCCTAATCGCAGTCCTAGTCTGGGTTCTAATCCTGGTCCTGGTCCCAGTCCTGGTCCTGATCCTGCTCCTAATTCTGATCCTGGTCCTGATCCCGATCCTGGTCCTGGTCCTGATCCTGGTCCTGGTCCTGGTCCTGAGCCTAAATGTGATCCCCATCCTTATCCCGTCCTGGTTCTCAGCTTAATCCTGGTCCTGGTCCCGGTCCTGGTCCTGAGCCTGGTCCCAGTCCTGGTCCTGATCCTGCTCCTAATTCTGATCCTGGTCCTGATCCTGAGCCTAAACCTGATCCCCATCCTGATCCTGGTCCTGATCGCAGTCCTAGTCTGGGTTCTAATCCTGGTTCTGGTCCCGGTCCTGGTCCTGGTCCTCATCCTGGTCCTCATTCTGGTCCCGGTCCTGGTCCTGATCCTGGTCCCGACCCTCGTCCTTATCTCGGTCCCGGTCCTGATCCCAGTCCAGATCCCGATCTCGATCAGGTGACACAGGGGACAAGGAGGGGACACCTGAGGAACCCCTCGGGTGACACCTGAGGGGACACAGGGGACACTGGGACACCTGAGGGGACACATGGGGGACAATGAGGGGACAGTGAGGGGACACTGGGACACCTGAGGGGACACATGGGGGACAATGAGGGGACAGTGAGGGGACACAGGGACACCTGGGGGGACAATGAGGGGACCCAGGTGACACAGGGGACAGTGAGGGGACACCTTAGGGGCACAGGTGACACCTGAGGGGACACAGGTGACACAGAGGACAGAGGAGACAATGAGGGGACAATGAGGGGACACAGGTGACACCTGAGGGGACAATAAAGGGACGCCTGAGGGGACAATGAGGGGACTCAGGTGACACCTGAGGGGACAATGAGGGGACACCTGAGGGGACACAGGGGACAATGAGGGGGCAATGAGGGGACACAGGTGACACAGGGGACAGTGAGAGGACACCTGAGGGGACACGGGGGACACTGGGCACACCCGAGGGGACCCAGGTGACACCTGGGGGGACAGTGAGGGGACAATGAGGGGACAATAAAGGGACACCTGAGGGGACACCTGGGGGGACACCTGAGGGGACACCTGAAGGGACACAGGTGACACAGGGGACACTGGGCACACCCGAGGAGCCCCCGGGTGACACCTGAGGGGACAATGAGGGGACACCTGAGGGGACAATGAGGGGACACCTGAGGGGACACAGGTGACACCTGGGGGGACAATGAGGGGACCCGGGTGACAAGCGGGACCCCGGCAGTGCCACCCCGGGCAGGCGACAGCGACACCGCCCGCGGGGGGCGGGGCCCGACCGGTCCCGCCGGTGTCACCCGTGTGTCACCTGAGCCACCCATGGTGACACCTGAGCCACCCATGGTGTCACCTGTGCCACCCATGGTGACACCCGTGTGACACCTGAGCCACCCATGGTGTCACCCGTGTGCCACCTGAGCCAGCCATGATGACACCTGTGCCACCCATGGTGACACCTGAGCCACCCATGGTGTCACCTGTGCCACCCATGGTGACACCTGAGCCACCCATGGTGTCACCTGTGCCACCCATGGTGACACCCGTGTGTCACCGGGGAGCGCCGCCCCCGCCCGCGGGGACACCGCAGGGACACCGGGGGTGGCACTGGGGACACTGGGGACATTGGGGACAGTGAGGACACTGGGGACAGTGAGGGTGGCACTGGTGGCACTGGGGACAATGGGGACACTGAGGACACTGAGGGTGGCACTGGAGACATTGGGGACATTGGGGACACTGAGGGGGACACTGGGGACACTGGGGACATTGGGGCTGGCACTGGGGGCATTGGGGACACTGGGGGTGGCACTGGGGACACTGGGACATTGAGGGTGACACTGGGGGCACTGGTTACATGGAGGACATGGGGGACATTGGGGACACCGGGGACATTGGGGACACTGGGGACACCAGAGGTGGCACTAGGGGCACTGGGGACACTGAGGGTGACAGTGGGGACATTGGGGACATTGGGGACACTGGGGCTTGCACTGGGGACACTGGGGGTGGCACTGGGGACCATTGGGGACACTGAGGGGGACACTCGGGGTGGCACTGGGGACACTGGGGACAACGGGGACACACAGGTTACACTGGGGTGGCACTGAGGGTGGCACTGGGGACATTGGGGACATTGGGAACATGGGGGACACTGGGGACATTGGGGACACTGGGGGTGGCACCGAGGGTGGCTCTGGGGACACTGGGGACATTGGGACACTGGGGCTGACACTGGGGACACTGAGGGGGACACTCGAGGTGGCACTGGGGACACTGGGGACATTAGGGACAGCAGGGACACTGAGGGTGGCACTGGGGACATTGGGACACTGAGGACACCGGAGACAATGGGGGCAATGGGGGCATTGGGGACACTGAGGGTGGCACTGGGGACATTGGGGACATGGAGGACATGGGGGATACTGAGGACATTGGGGCTGGCACTGAGGGTGGCACTGGGGACACTGGGGACATTGGGGACACACAGGTGACACTGGGGTGGCACTGAGGGGGACACTGCGGGGACACCGAGGGTGGCACTGGGGACAGTGGGACATTCGGACATTGGGGACAGTGGGGCTGGCATTGGGGACACTGAGGGTGGCACAGGTGGCACTGGGGGCACTGGGGGCACTGGGGACATTGGGACACTGGGGCTTGCACTGGGGACACTGGGGGGGACACGGGGGACCATTGGGGACACTGAGGGGGACACTCGGGGTGGCACTGGGGACACTGGGGGGGACACTGAGGGTGGCACTGGGGACACCGGGGACACTGGGGACATTGGGAACATGGGGGACATTGGGGACATTGGAGGTGGCACTGAGGGTGGCACTGGGGACATTGGGGACACTGAGGACACCGGGGGTGGCATTGAGGACACCGGGGACAGTGGGGACACACAGGTGACACCGAGGGTGGCAGTGGGGATACCGGGGGTGGCACTGGGGACACTGGGGTGGCACCAGGGGATGGCACAGGTGGCACTGGGGACATTGGGGACACTGAGGGTGGCCCTGGGGACACCGTGGGTGGCACAGGTGGCACTGGGGTGGCACCAGTGGGTGGCACAGGTGACACTGGGGTGGCCTTGGTGGCACTGGGGCATCGCTCAGGTGACGCTGGTGACACCTGGGGGTGGCACAGGTGGCACTGGGGGTGACACAGAGGACACCGGGGGTGACACTGGGGGTGGCATTGGGGTGACACAGGTGGCTCGGGTGGCACTGGGGGTGGCATTGGGGACACCGGGGACATTGGGGGTGGCATTGGGAGTGGCACAGGTGACACTGGTCACACCTGGGGGTGGCACAGGTGGCACCGGGGGTGGCACTGGGGGTGGCACTGGGGGTGGCACTGGGGGTGGCACTGGGGGTGGCATTGGGGTGGCACAGGTGGCTCGGGTGGCACTGGGGGTGGCACTGGGGACACCGGGGACATTGGGGGTGGCATTGGGGGTGGCCCAGGGGACACAGGTGGCACTGAGGGTGGCACTGGGGGTACCAGGGTGACACCAGAGGTGGCACTGGGCGGGTGGTGACCCTGGGGTGACCCTGGTGGCCCTGGGGTGGTGGCACTGATGGTGGCACCGATGGTGGCATCAGGGGTGGCACCGGGGGGTGGCGGTCACAGCGCAGGGGGACACGGGGACACCGGCCGGGGGGTGGCACCGGTGGCACCGGGGGTGACACTGGGGACACCGGAGTGACCCCGGGGTGGCACAGGTGACACTGGGGGTGGCACTGAAGGTGGCACAGGTGACCCCGAGGTGGCACAGGTGGCACTGGGGGGTGGCACTGATGACACCTGAGGTGACACCAAGGGTGGCACAGGTGGCACAGGTGGCACCGGGGTGGCACAGGTGACTCTGGGGGGTACACTGGGCGGTGGCACAGGTGGCACAGGCGACACCAACGGTGGCACTGGGGGTGGCACAGGTGACAATGGGGGGGACACAGGGGACACTGTGGAGATGGCACAGGTGACACCGGGGTGGCTCAGGTGGCACCAAGAGTGGCACAGGTGACACTGGGGTTACCCAGATGACACCGAGGGTGGCACAGGTGGCACAGGTGACACCAGAGATGACACAGGTGACACCGAGGGTGGCACAGGTGACACTGGGGTTACACAGGTGTCTCAGGTGACACCAAGGGTGGCACAGGTGACCCTGTGGAGATGGCACAGGTGACCCTGGGGTGGCTCAGGTGACACTGGGGGGAACACAGAGGACACCGTGGAGATGGCACTGAGGGTGGCACAGGTGGCTCAGGTGACACCAAGGGTGGCTCAGGTGACCCCGGGGTGGCTCAGGTGTCTCAGGTGACACCAGGGATGGCACAGGTGACACTGAGGGTGGCACAGGTGGCACTGGGGGGAACACAGGTGGCACCGAGGGTGGCACAGGTGACCCCGGGGTGACACAGGTGGCACAGGTGACACCAGGGATGGCACAGGTGACACTGGGGGGTGGCACAGGTGACCCCGGGGTGACGCAGGTGGCACTAGGGGGTGGCACAGGTGACCCTGAGGGTGGCACAGGTGACACTGTGGAGATGGCACAGGTGGCACCGAGGGTGGCACAGGTGACCCTGGGGTGGCACAGGTGGCACAGGTGACACCAGGGATGGCACAGGTGACACTGGGGGGTGGCACAGGTGACCCCGGGGTGACGCAGGTGGCACTAGGGGGTGGCACAGGTGACCCTGAGGGTGGCACAGGTGACACTGTGGAGATGGCACAGGTGGCACCGAGGGTGGCACAGGTGACCCTGGGGTGGCACAGGTGGCACAGGTGACACCAGGGATGGCACAGGTGGCACCGAGGGTGGCACAGGTGACACTGGGGTTACACAGGTGGCACGGGTGACCCTGTGGAGATGGCACAGGTGACCCTGGGGGGAACACAGAGGACACCGTGGAGATGGCACAGGTGGCACCGAGGGTGGCTCAGGTGGCACTGGGGGGTGGCACAGGTGACACCGGGGTGTCTCAGGTGACACCAAGGATGGCTCAGGTGGCACCAAGGGTGGCACAGATGACACTGAGGGTGGCTCAGGTGACCCTGGGGTGGCACAGGTGGCGCAGGTGGCACAGGTGACCTTGGGGTGGCACAGGTGACACTGGGGGGAACACAGAGGACACCGTGGAGATGGCACAGGTGGCACCGAGGGTGTCTCAGGTGACACTGGGGTTACACAGGTGACACCGGGTTGGCACAGGTGACACCAGGGATGGCACAGGTGACACTGAGGGTGGCGCAGGTGGCACCGAGGGTGGCACAGGTGACCCCGGGGTGGCTCAGGTGACCCCGGGGTGGCACAGGTGACACCGAGGGTGGCACAGGTGACACCGAGGGTGGCACAGGTGGCACAGGTGACACTGGGGGTGGCCCAGGTGACACTGAGGGTGGCACAGGTGACACTGGGGGGTGGCACAGGGGACCCCGAGGGTGGCACAGGTGACCCCGGGGTGGCACAGGTGACACCAACGGTGGCTCAGGTGACACTGGGAGGTGGCACTGAGGGTGGCACAGGTGACACCAAGGATGGCTCAGGTGGCACCAAGAGTGGCACAGGTGACACTGGGGTTACCCAGATGACACCGAGGGTGGCACAGGTGGCACAGGTGACACCAGAGATGACACAGGTGACACTGGGGTGGCACAGGTGACACTGGGGGTGACACTGGGGGGTGACACAGGTGGCACAGGTGACACCGAGGGTGGCACAGATGACACTGAGGGTGGCCCAGGTGACCCTGGGGGTGGCACAGGTGACACTGAGGGTGTCTCAGGTGGCACTGAGGGTGGCACAGGTGACCCTGGGTTGTCACAGGTGACACTGAGGATGGCACAGGTGACACTGGGGGGGACACAGAGGACACCGTGGAGATGGCACAGGTGGCACCGAGGGTGGCACAGGTGACACTGGGGTGGCTCAGGTGACACCAGGGATGGCACAGGTGACCCTGGGGGGTGGCACAGGTGGCACCGAGGGTGGCACAGGTGACCCCGGGGTGGCACAGGTGACCCCGGGGTGGCTCAGGTGACACTGGGGGTGGCACAGGTGACACCAAGGGTGACACCGGGTTGTCACAGGTGACACCGAGGGTGGCACAGGTGACACTGAGGGTGGCACAGGTGGCACTGAGGGTGGCACAGGTGACCCCGGGTTGTCACAGGTGACACCGAGGGTGGCACAGGTGACACTGAGGGTGGCACAGGTGGCACGGGTGACCCTGAGGATGCCACAGGTGGCACTGGGGGGGACACAGAGGACACCGTGGAGATGGCACAGGTGGCACAGGTGGCACTGGGGGTGGCACAGGTGTCTCAGGTGACACCAGGGATGGCACAGGTGGCACCGAGGGTGGCACAGGTGACACCGGGGTGGCACAGGTGACACCAGAGATGACACAGGTGACACCGAGGGTGTCTCAGGTGACACCAAGGATGGCTCAGGTGGCACCAAGGGTGGCACAGATGACACTGAGGGTGGCTCAGGTGACCCTGGGGTGGCACAGGTGACACTGGGGGTGACACTGAGGGTGGCCCAGGTGACCCTGGGGTGGCACAGGTGGCACTGGGGGTGACACTGAGGGTGGCCCAGGTGACCCTGGGGTGGCACAGGTGGCACTGGGGGTGACACTGAGGGTGACACTGAGGGTGGCACAGGTGACACTGGGGGGAACACAGAGGACACCATGGAGATGGCACAGGTGGCACCGAGGGTGGCACAGGTGACACTGAGGGTGGCACAGGTGACCCTGGGGTGTCTCAGGTGACCCCGGGTTGGCACAGGTGGCACCGAGGGTGTCCCAGGTGCCCCCGGGGTGTCCCAGTGGCCAAACCCCGGGGGCGTGGCCATTTTTGGGCGTGGCCATTTCTAGGGTGTTGCCATTTAGGGGCGTGGCCAATCCCGGGGGCGTGGCCTCACCACGGTGCGGTTCTTTGGGGGCGTGTCCAGTTGGTGGGTGTCATTATTTAGGGGCGTGGCCAAATTTTGGGGGCGTGGCCATTTATTGGATGTCGCTACTTGGGGGCGTGGCCAAATTTGGGGGCGTGGCCTGCTTGGGGGTTGCTGTTGGGGGGCGTGGACAATTTTATGGGCGGGGCCATTTGTTCGAAGACGTTATTGGGGGCGTGGCCAAATTCGGGGGGCGTGGCCTGTTTGGGGTATTATAGTTTGGGGGCGTGGCCTGTTCGGGATAGTGTGGTTTGGGGGCGTGGCCAAATTCGGGGGGGCGTGGCCTGTTTGGGGTATTATAGTTTGGGGGCTTGGCCAAATTCGGGGGCGTGGCCTGTTTGGGGTGGTGGTGTTTGGGGGCGTGGCCAATATGTGGGTTCTTGTCTATTGGGGGCGTGGTCAATTTTGGGGTGTGGCTAAGAGTTTGGGGGCGTGGCTAAGAGTTTGGGGGCGTGGCTAAGGGTTTGGGGGCGTGGCTAAGGGTGGGGATGTGGCTAAGGGTTTGGGGGCGTGGCTAAGGGTTTGGGGGTGTGGCTAAGGGTTTGGGGGCGTGGCTAAGGTTTTGGGGCGTGGCTAAGGTTTTGGGGCGTGGCTAAGGGTTTGGGGGCGTGGCTAAGGTTTTGGGGCGTGGCTAAGGTTTTGGGGCGTGGCTAAGAGTGTGGGCGTGGCTGAGTGTGGGCGTGTGGCTAATGTTTGGGGGTGTGGCTAAGAGTTTTGGGGCGTGGCTAAGAGTGTGGGGGCGTGGCTAAGAGTTTTAGGGTGTGGCTAATGGTTTGGGGGTGTGGCTAAGGGTGTGGGGCGTGGCTAATGGTTTGGGGGCGTGGCTAAGAGTTTGGGGGTGTGGCTAAGGGTTTGGGGGTGTGGCTAAGGGTTTGGGGGCGTGGCCAAGGGTTTGGGGGCGTGGCTAAGAGTTTGGGGGTGTGGCTAAGAGTTTGGGGGTGTGGCTAAGAGTTTGGGGGTGTGGCTAAGGGTTTGGGGGTGTGGCTAAAAGTGTGGGGGCGTGGCTAAGGGTTTGGTGGTGTGGCTAAGGGTTTGGGGGCGTGGCTAAGAGTTTGGGGGCGTGGCTAAGGGTTTGGGGTGTGGCTAAAAGTTTGTGGGCGTGGCTAAGGGTTTGGGGGCGTGGTTAAAGGTTTAGGGGTGTGGCTAATGGTTTTGGGGCGTGGCTAAGAGTGTGGGGGCGTGGCTAAAGGTTTGGGGGTGTGGCTAAAAGTTTGTGGGCGTGGCTAAGGGTTTGGGGGCGTGGCCTGCTGTGTGGGCGTGGCCAAGGGTTTGGGGGCGTTTTGGGGGGATTTGTTTTTTGTTTGGGGTGGATTTTTAGGGGGAACTTTTGGGGTGAAATTTTGGGATTTTGGGATTTTTGGGGTGAAATTTTGGGATGTTGGGGGTGGATTTTTGGGGTGGAATTTTGGAATTTTGGGGTGCATTTTTGGGTGGAATTTTGGGATTTTGGGGGTGGATTTTTTATGCTGGAATTTTGGGATTTTGGGGCAGATTTTGGTGGAATTTGGGGATTTTGGGGGTGGAATTTTGGGGTGAAATTTTGGGATTTTTGGAGTGAAATTTTGGGATTTTGGGGGTGGAATTTTGGGGTGAAATTTTGGGATTTTTGGAGTGAAATTTTGGGATTTTGGGGGTGGAATTTTGGGGTGAAATTTTGGGATTTTTGGAGTGAAATTTTGGGATTTTGGGGGTGGAATTTTGGGGTGAAATTTTGGGGTGGATTTTTGGGATTTTGGGGGTGGAATTTTGGGGGTGAAATTTTGGGTGGAATTTTGGGATTTTGGGGTGGATTTTGGTGGAATTTTGGAGTGAAATTTTGCGATTTTGTGGTGGAATTTTGGAGTGAAATTTTGGGATTTTGAGGGCGGACTTTTGGGGTGAAATTTTGGGATTTTGAGGGTGGATTTTTGGGTGGAATTTTGGAATTTGGGGGTGGATTTTGGTGGAATTTTGGGGATGGATTTTTGGGGTGAGACTTTGGGATTTTGGGGGTGGATTTTTGGGTGGAATTTTGGAATTTTGGGATTTTTGGGGTGAAATTTTGGGATTTTGGGGGTGGATTTTTGGAGAGGAATTTTGGGATTTTGGGGTGGATTTTGGTGGAATTTTGGAGTGAAATTTCGGGATTTTGGGGTGGATTTTTTATGCTGGAATTTTGGGATTTTGGGGCAGATTTTGGTGGAATTTTGGAGTGAAATTTTCAGATTTTGGGGATGGATTTTTGGGGTGGAACTTTGGAATTTTGGGGGTTGATTTTTTTTTACTTTTGGGGTGGAATTTTGGGATTTTGGGTGGAATTTTGGGATTTTGGGGTGGAATTTTGGGTGGAATTTTGGGATTTTGGGGGTGGATTTTTTTTTTTACTTTTGGGGTGGAATTTTGGGTGGAATTTTGGGATTTTGGGGGTGGATTTTTGGGTGGAATTTTGGAATTTTTGGGGTGGAATTTTGGGATTTTGGGGGTGAAATTTTGGGTGGAATTTTGGGATTTTGAGGGTGGATTTTTGGGTGGAATTTTGGGGTGGATTTTTGGGGTGAGACTTTGGGATTTTGGGGGTGGATTTTTGGAGTGGAATTTTGGGATTTTGGGGCAGATTTTGGTGGAATTTGGGGATTTTGGGGGTGGATTTTTGGGGTGGAATTTTGGGGTGGATTTTTGGGATTTTGGGGGTGGAATTTTGGGGTGAAATTTTGGGATTTTGGGGTGGATTTTGGTGGAATTTTGGAGTGAAATTTCGGGATTTTGGGGGTGGATTTTTTTTTACTTTTGGGGTGGAATTTTTCGATTTTGGGGTGGAATTTTGGAGTGAAATTTTGGGATTTTGAGGGCGGATTTTTGGAGTGGGACTTTGGAATTTTGGGGGATTTTTGTGGGATTTTGGGGTGGATTTTGGTGGGATTTTGGGGATGGATTTTTGGAGTGGAATTTTGGGATTTTGGGGTGGATTTTGGTGGGATTTTGGAGTGAAATTTCGGGATTTTGGGGTGGATTTTTTGTGCTGGAATTTCGGGATTTTGGGGTGGATTTTTTGTGCTGGAATTTCGGGATTTTGGGGTGGATTTTGGTGGAATTTTGGAGTGAAATTTTCAGATTTTGGGGGTGGATTTTTGGGGTGGAACTTTGGAATTTGGGGGTGGATTTTTGGGTGAAATTTTGGAATTTTGGGATTTTTGGGGTGAAATTTTGGGATTTTGGGGGTGGATTTTTGGGTGAAATTTTGGAATTTTGGGATTTTTGGGGTGAAATTTTGGGATTTTGGGGGTGGATTTTTGGGTGGAATTTTGGAATTTGGGGATTTTTGGGGTGAAATTTTGGAATTTTGGGGTGGATTTTGGTGGAATTTTGAGGTGAAATTTTCAGATTTTGGGGATGGATTTTTGGGTTGAAATTTTGGGATTTTTGGGGTGGATTTTTGGGGTGAAATTCTGAGATTTTGGGGGTGGATTTTTGGGTGGAATTTTGGGATTTTGGGGGTGGAATTTTGGGATTTTGGGGGTGAAATTTTGGGTGGAATTTTGGGATTTTGGGGTGGATTTTGGTGGAATTTTGGGGATGGATTTTTGGGGTGGGACATTGGAATTTTAGGGTGGATTGTTGTGGAATTTTGTGGAATTTTTGGGATCTTGGGGTGGAATTTTTGAGGTAGAACTTTGGGGTTTTGGGGGTGGAATTTTTGGATTATGGGATGGATTTTTGTGGAATTTTGGAGTGGATTTTTTTTGATTTTTGGGGTGGAATTTTGGGATTTTGGGGTGGAATTTTGGGCTTTTTGGGGATGCATTTTGTGGAATTTTTGGGTGAAAATTTCAGAATTTTGGGGTGAAATTTTATGGATTTTTGGGGTGGAATTCAGGCATTTTGGGGTGGAATTTTGTGGATTTTTGGGGTGGAATTCAGGCACTTTGGGGTGGATTTTTGGGGTGACACTTTGCCATTCGGAAGTGTTTTTTTGGGGTGGAATTTTTGGATTTTGGTGGATTCTTGGGGTGGAATTTTTGGATTTTTGGGCGAATTACTTTTAGCATTTTTCTCCTCCTGAACACCAGAATTTAGGAGTGGAAAATTCTTTTAATCTTGGGGCTGCAGCTCGGATTTTCGGGATTTTCGGGATTTTTGGGCTGGTGACCTCTGAGGCTTTTTGTGTCAGACGGGTCCGTTTTTGGGGTGAATTCGGCGTTTTTGGGTCAGATCCGGGCCGTGGTTGGGGCAGAGTTTGGGGATTTTTTGGGATTTTTTGGAGTGGATTTTTGGGACTTTTGGGGTGGAATTTGGGGATTTTGGGGTGGATTTTTGGGATTTTTTGGGGTGGATTTTGGGGATTTTTGGGGTGGAATTTTGGGATTTTTAGGTGGAATTTGGGGATTTTTGGGGTGGATTTTTGGGATTTTTGGGGAGGAACTTTGGGAGTTTTGGGGTGGATTGTTTGGATTTTTTGGAGTGGATTTTTAGGACTTTTGGGGTGGAATTTTGGGATTTTTGGAGTGGATTTTTGGGATGTTTGGAGTGGATTTTTTGGGATTTTTGGGGTGGAATTTTGGGATTTTTGGAGTGGATTTTTTGGGACTTTTGGGGTGGAATTTTGGGGATTTTTGGGGTGGATCTTTGGGATTTTTGGAGTGGATTTTTTGGGAATTTTGGAGTGGGTTTTTGGGATTTTTAGGGTGGAATTTTGGGATTTTTGGAGTGGATTTTTTGGGAATTTTGGGGGTGGGACTTTGGGATTTTGGGGATGGATTTTTGGGGTGGAATTTTGAGATTTGGGGGGGATTTTTGGGGTGGAATTTGGGGATTTCAGGGTGGATTTTTGGAGATTTTTGGGGTGGAATTTGGGGATTTTTGGAGTGGATTTTGGGGTGGAATTTTTGGATTATGGGATGGATTTTTGTGGAATTTTGGGGTGAAAATTTCAGAATTTTGGGGTGGAACTTTGCGGATTTTGGGGTGGAATTTTGTGGATTTTTGGGGTGGAATTCAGGCACTTTGGGGTGGATTTTTGGGGTGACACTTTGGCATTTGGAAGTGGTTTTTTGGGGTGGAATTCAGGCATTTTGGGGTGGAATTATTTTAGCATTTTTCTCCTCCTGAACACCAGAATTTAGGAGTGGAAAACTCTTTTAATCTTGGGGGCTGCAGCTCGGATTTTCGGGATTTTTGGGCTGGTGACCTCTGAGGCTTTTTGTGTCGGACGGGTCGGTTTTTTGGGGCGAATTTTGCCGTTTTTGGGTCAGTTCCGGGCCATGGTGCGGTGCAGCCAGCGGCCGTAGCGGCACAGGTTGACGTAGACGCCCGGCTTGTGGGGGTCCCCGCAGACCCCCGGCCCCCAGGAGGTGATGCCCTGCAGGCGCCCGTTGCACATCAGGGGCCCCCCGGAGTCGCCCTGGGCGGAAGAAAAAAATTCGGGGGCTCAGCGGCGGGACCCCGAAATTCCGGGGGAAATCCGCGAAATTCCGGCGAAAATCCAATGAAAATCCGGTGAAAATCGGAAGAAATCGGCCCCAAATTGCCGCAAAAATGCCCCAAAACCGCCCCACAATCAACCCAGAAATGTCCCAAAGTTCCTCCAGAAACACCCCGAAAAAACCCCAAAATTGCCCCAAAACCGCTCCACAGATATCCCAAAACCACCCCAAAAATTTTCCAAAAAGTCCTAAAAATGGCCCAAAATCACCCCCAAAATGTCCTGAGATCAACCCAAAAAATGCCCCTAAATTGCCGCAAAACCACCCCAAAAGTGCCCCAAAAATGCCCCCAAATCGTCCCAAAACTACCCCAAAATTGCCCCTAAAATGCTCCCAAAATGCCCCCAAATTTCCCCAAAATCACCCCCAAAATTGCCCCAAAATCACCCAAGAAATGTCCCAAAAATGACCCCAAAACACCCCAAAATCACCCAAAAGATGTCTCAAAACGACCCCAAAATTTCCCCAAAACATCCCAAAATTGCCCCAGAAACGCCTCAAAAAATTCCTCAAAACCACCCCGGAATTGCCACGAAATCACCCCAAACCCGCCAGGTTTTGACCCCAAAATGCCCTAAATCACCTCAAAATCAACCCAAAATTGTCCCCAAAACCCCCTCAAAACCGCCCCCAAATCACCCCAAAAATGGCCCAAATCTGCTGCAAAATTACCTCAAAACCGCCCCAAAAATGCCCCAAAATCGCCCCAAAACTGCCCCGAAATCGCCCCAAAACTGCCAGGGATTGCCCCAGAAATGCCAAAAAATCACCCCCAAAATGTCCCGAAAATTCCCCCAAAAGACCCCAAAATATCCTGAAAATGTCCCAAAATTGCCCCCAAAATCACCCCCAAGCTGCCCCAAAGCTGCCCCCAAAATGGCCCCGAATGGCCCCAAATTGTCCCAAATTGTCCCAAATTGTCCCCGAAATTGCCCCAAATCAGCCCAAACTCACCTGGGATTGAGCCCAAATCACCTCAGGCCCGCACCTGGCCCACCCCTCACCTGTGCCACACCTGTGCCACACCTGGGCCACACCTGTGCCACCTGTGCCACCTGTCCCACCTCACCTATCCCATCTCACCTGTCCCATCTCACCTGTCCCACCTGTGCCATCCCACACCTGTGCCACCTGTCCCATCAGGGGTCACCTCACCTGTCCCACCCCTCACCTGTGCCACCTGTGCCACACCTGTGCCACCTGTGCCATCTCACCTGTGCCACACCTGTCCCACCTGTCCCACACCTGTGTCATCCCTCACCTGTGCCACACCTGTCCCTCACCTGTCCCACCTGTCCCATCCCTCACCTGTCCCACCTGTCCCATCCCTCACCTGTCCCACCTGTCCTTCACCTCTCCCATCTCACCTGTCCCATCCCTCTCACCTGTCCCTCACCTGTCCTATAAGGGGGCACCTCACCTGTCCCATCAGCTCACCTGTCCCCTCTCACCTGTCCCACCTGTCCCACACCTGTCCAACACCTGTGGCACCTGTCCCACCCCTCTCACCTGTCCCACCTGTCCCACACCTGTCCGGTCAGGGGTCACCTCACCTGTCCCACCCATCTCACCTGTCCCATCCCCTCACATCTCCCACCTGTCCCCCTCTGTTCCCTCACCTGTCCCATCTCACCTGTGCCACACCTGGCCCTCACCTGGCAGGTATCAGCGTGGCTCCACAGCTCTGTGACACACACCTGGCCCATCTCACCTGTGTCACCTGTCCCATCACACCTGTCCCGTCACACCTGTCCTGTGTCACCTGTCCCTGTCACCTGTCCCATCTCACCTGTCCCACACCTGTGTGTCTCTCACCTGGCAGGTGTCGGCGCGGCTCCACAGCTCTGTGACACACACACCTGTCACACACACCTGTCCCATCTCACCTGTCCCATCTCACCTGTCCCATCTCACCTGTGCACACTCACCTGGCAGGTGTGGGCGCGGCTCCGCGGCTCTGTGACACACACCTGTCCCATCACACCTGTCTCACCTGCACACACCTGTGCACACCTGTCACACCTGTCACACACCTGTCTCACCTGTCCCGTCTCACCTGGCAGGTGTCGGCGCAGCTCCAGGGCTCTGTGACACACACCTGTATCACACCTGTCCCATCTCACCTGTCCCATCTCACCTGGCAGGTGTCGGCGCGGCTCCGCGGCTCTGTGACACACACCTGTCACACCTGTCCCATCACACCTGTCCCATCTCACCTGTGTCACCTGTGTTTCCCTCACCTGGCAGGTGTCGGCGCGGCTCCGCGGCTCCCTGACACACACCTGTCACACCTGTCCCATCTCACCTGTCACACCTGTCCCTCCCTCACCTGGCAGGTGTCGGCGCGGCTCTGTGACACACACACCTGTCTCACCTGCACACACCTGCACACACCTGTCCCACTCACCTGGCAGGTGTTGGTGCGGCTCCGCGGCTCCCTGGCACACACCTGTGCACACCTGTATCACACCTGTCCCACACCTGTCCCACTCACCTGGCAGGTGTTGGTGCGGCTCCGCGGCTCCCTGACACACACCTGTGCACACCTGTATCACACCTGTCCCACACCTGTCCCACTCACCTGGCAGGTGTCTGCATGGCTCTGTGGCTCCCTGACACACACCTGTGCACACCTGTCACACCTGTCTTACCTGTCCCATCTCACCTGTCTCACCTGTCACACCTGTCTCACACTCACCTGGCAGGTGTTGGCGCGGCTCCGGGGCTCTGTGACACACACCTGCACACACCTGTCCCATCTCACCTGTCCCATCACACCTGCACACACCTGTCCCACACCTGTGTGTCCCTCACTCACCTGGCAGGTGTTGGCGCGGCTCCGCGGCTCCCTGACACACACCTGCACACACCTGTGCACACCTGTCTCACTCACCTGGCAGGTGTCGGCGCGGCTCCGCGGCTCTGTGACACACACCTGTCCCATCACACCTGTCCCATCTCACCTGTGTTTCCCTCACCTGGCAGGTGTCGGCGCGGCTCTGCGGCTCTGTGACACACACACCTGTCACACCTGTCACACCTGTCCCTCACCTGGCAGGTGTCGGCGCGGCTCCGCGGCTCTGTGACACACACCTGTCTCACCTGTGCACACCTGTCCCATCTCACCTGGCAGGTGTCGGCGCGGCTCTGCGGCTCTGTGACACACACACCTGTCACACCTGTCTCACCTGTCCCTCACCTGGCAGGTGTCGGCGCGGCTCCGCGGCTCCCTGACACACACCTGCACACACCTGTGCACACCTGTCTCACTCACCTGGCAGGTGTCGGCGTGGCTCCGCGGCTCCGTGACACACACCTGTGCACACCTGTGCACACCTGTCCCTCACCTGGCAGGTGTCGGCGCGGCTCCGCGGCTCTGTGACACACACACCTGTCTCACCTGCACACACCTGTCACACCTGTCTCACCTGTCCCTCACCTGGCAGGTGTCGGCGCGGCTCCGCGGCTCT
Source organism: Passerculus sandwichensis (assembly GCA_031885435.1). Lineage (NCBI taxonomy): Eukaryota > Metazoa > Chordata > Aves > Passeriformes > Passerellidae > Passerculus > Passerculus sandwichensis. The sequence continues at coordinate 10,431,981 of CM063151.1, read as the reverse complement.
GTGACACACACCTGTCACACCTGTCTCACCTGTCCCACTCACCTGGCAGGTGTCGGCGCGGCTCCGCGGCTCCCCGGCGCAGACCATGTTGGGGGTGATGGAGTTGGGGTAGATGCGGCGGCAGGTGAGCTCAGGTACGATGCGCACCTGGCTGCAGTGCAGGGCCTGCGGGAAGGTAACTGAAAACACACCTGGGGTCAGGTGACGGACACACCTGGGACACACCTGGACAGGTAACACACCTGGGGACACACCTGGGCAGGGACACACCTGGGGTCACACCTGGGGTCACACCTGGGGTCACACCTGGGCAGGTGAGCTCAGGTACGATGCGCACCTGGCTGCAGTGCAGGGCCTGCGGGAAGGTAACTGCAAATACACCTGGGGTCAGGGGACAGACACACCTGGGGCACACCTGGGGTCACACCTGTACAGGTGAGCTCAGGTACGATGCGCACCTGGCTGCAGTGCAGGGCCTGCGGGAACGTCACTGAAAACACACCTGGGGTCAGGGAATGGACACACCTGGGCAGGTGATACCTGGGGTCACACCTGGGGTCACACCTGTACAGGTGAGCTCAGGTACGATGCGCACCTGGCTGCAGTGCAGGGCCTGCGGGAAGGTAACTGCAAATACACCTGGGGTCAGGGAACGGACACACCTGGGACACACCTGGACAGGTAACACACCTGGGGACACACCTGGGCAGGGACACACCTGGGGTCACACCTGGGGTCACACCTGGGGTCACACCTGGGCAGGTGAGCTCAGGTACGATGCGCACCTGGCTGCAGTGCAGGGCCTGCGGGAAGGTAACTGCAAATACACCTGGGGTCAGGGGACAGACACACCTGGGGCACACCTGGGGTCACACCTGTACAGGTGAGCTCAGGTACGATGCGCACCTGGCTGCAGTGCAGGGCCTGCGGGAACGTCACTGAAAACACACCTGGGGTCACACCTGGGGTCAGGGGACAGACACACCTGGGCAGGTGACACACCTGGGGTCACACCTGGGGTCACACCTGTACAGGTGAGCTCAGGTACGATGCGCACCTGGCTGCAGTGCAGGGCCTGCGGGAAGGTAACTGAAAACACACCTGGGGTCACACCTGGGGTCAGGGGACAGACACACCTGGGCAGGTGACACACCTGGGGTCACACCTGGGGACACACCTGGGCAGGTCACACCTGGGGACACACCTGGGACACACCTGGGGACACACCTGACAGGTGAGCTCAGGTACGATGCGCACCTGGCTGCAGTGCAGGGCCTGGGGAAACGTCACTGAAAACACACCTGGGGTCACACCTGGGGACACACCTGGACCGGTAACACACCTGGGGACACACCTGGGGTCACACCTGGGGTTACACCTGGGGACACACCTGGGACACACCTGGGGACACACCTGGGGTCAGGGAACACCTGGGGTCACACCTGGGGACACACGTGGGGACACACCTGGGGTCAGGGAACAGACACACCTGGACAGGTAACACCTGGGGTCACACCTGGGGTCACACCCGGGGTCACACCCACACCTGACCGGGGGCACACCTGGGGTCACACCTGGGACACACCTGGGGTCACGCCCACACCTGACCGGGGGCACACCCGGGCTCACACCCGAGCAGGTAACAGCTGACCGGAGCTCAGTAACCCCTTCCTTCCCACCTCACCTGTGCCCGGGTGTGTCTCACCTGTGCCAGGTCTGTTCCCACCCCTCACCTGCCCCAGGTGTGTCCCAGGTGTCTCTCACCTGCCCCAGGTATGTCCCCCTATCTCAGGTGTGTCCCAGGTGTGTTCCAGGTGTCCCTCACCTGTCACAGATGTATCCCAGGTGTGTCCCAGGTGTGTCTCACCCATCTCAGCTGTGTCTCAGGTGTGTTCCAGGTGTGTCTCACCTGTCCCAGGTGTGCCCCCTGTATCCCAGGTGTGTCTCACCTATCTCAGGTGTATCCCAGCTGTGTCTCAGGTGTGCGCCCCGTATCCCAGGTGTATCCCAGGTGTGCCCAGGTGTGTCTCACCCATCTCAGGTGTGTCCCAGGTGTGTCCCCCCCTATCCCAGGTGCATCCCAGGTGTGCCCCCCTTATCCCAGGTATATCTCAGTTGTGTCCCAGGTGTGTCTCACCCATCCCAGGTGTGTCCCCCCCGTCCCAGGTATATCCCAGGTGTGCCCAGGTGTGCCCTCCCTATCCCCTGTGTATCCCAGGTGTGTCTCAGTTGTGTCCCAGGTGTGCCTCACCCATCCCAGGTGTGCCCCCCCTATCCCAGGTGTGTCCCAGGTGTGTCCCCCCTATCCCAGGTGTGTCCCAGGTGTCCCTCACCTGTGGGGCTGGTGGTGCAGCCCCATCCCGAGATCTGGCAGGTGGTGCCGGGCGTGGCGCAGGTGTGTGCCAGCGGCAGGGGGCTCACCTGGGGCTCAGGTGTGTGCCAGGTGTGCCCCCCCTATCCCAGGTGCATCCCAGGTGTGTCCCCCTTATTCCATGTGTATCCCAGGTGTGCCCAGGTGTCCCTCACCCATCCCAGGTGTGCCCCCCCTATCCCATGTATATCCCAGGTGTACCCAGGTGTATCTCAGGTGTCCCTCACCTGTGGGGCTGGTGGTGCAGCCCCATCCCGAGATCTGGCAGGCCGTCCCGGGTGCGGCGCAGGTGCGTGCCAGGGGCAGGGGGCTCACCTGGCGGCTCAGGTGTGTGCCAGGTGTGTGTCCAGGTGTATCTCAGGTGTGTCCCAGGTGTGTCCAGGTGTGTCCCAGGTGTGTCCAGGTGTGTCCCCCCTATCCCAGGTGTATCCCAGGTGTGTCTCAGGTGTCCCTCACCCATCCCAGGTGTGTCTCACCTGTCCCAGGTGTATCCCAGGTGTATCCCAGGTGTATCCCAGGTGTGCCCAGGTGTCCCTCACCCATCCCAGGTGTGCCCCCCCTATCCCATGTATATCCCAGGTGTGTCCCAGGTGTCCCTCACCCATCCCAGGTGTGCCCAGGTGTGTCCCAGGTGTGTCTCACCTGTGGGGCTGGTGGTGGAGCCCCATCCCGAGATCTGGCAGGTGGTCCCGGGCGCGGCGCAGGTGCGTGCCAGGGGCAGGGGGCTCACCTGGCGGCTCAGGTGCGCGGGCGCCTGCAGCCGCAGCAGCATCAGGTCGCCGTCCTTGGAGCTCTCGTTGTAGCCGGGGAAGGGGAAGGCGCGAACGGAGCGGCGCCGCTGCTCACCTGGCGCAGGTGCGGCCCCGCCCGGCCCCGGCCCCGCCCCCCCCGGGCTCACCTGGCGCAGGTGTGGCCACACCTGGATCTGGCCCCGCCCCCCCGGGCTCACCTGGCGCGGGCGCGGCCTCGGCCGCAGGGGGGGGGTTGGGCGGGGCCTCACCTGGGCGCACCTGGGGGTGGGTGGGGCGGCCCAGGCGGACGGTGATGGGGCTGTGGGGAGAGAGAGGCAGGTGAGTTCCCCATGCCCAGGTGTGTTGGCCCAGGTGCGACCCAGGTGTGCCCAGTGTGCCCGAGGTGTGACGCAGGTGTGTCTCTACCCATACCCAAGTCTCCCCAGGTGTGCCCAGGTGTGTCTGTACCTGTCCCAGCTGTGCCCAGGTGTGCTGTTACCTGTCCGTACCCGGGGGCGTGGCAGTGTGCCATTGTCAGGACCCACCCAGGTGTGTCAGTACCCATGCCCAGGTGTGCCCAGGTGTGTTCCCCATGCCCAGGTGTGCCCAGGTGTGTTCCCCATGCCCAGGTGTGCCCAGGTGTGTGCCCCATACCCAGCTGTGCCCAGGTGTGTCCCAGGTGTGCCCAGGTGTATCCCAGGTGTGTTCCCCATGCCCAGGTGTGCTCAGGTGTATCCCAGGTATGCCCAGGTGTGCCCAGGTGTATCCCAGCTGTACCCAGGTGTGTCTGTACCCATGCCCAGGTGTGCCCAGGTGTGCGGTTACCTGTCCGTACCCGGGGGCGTGGCCGTGCGCCGCCGTCAGCACCCACCCAGGAGTGTCAATACCTGTACCCAGGTGTGTCTGTACCCATGCCCAGGTGTGCCCAGGTGTGCCCAGGTGTGCCCAGGTGTATCCCAGGTTTGTTCCCCATGCCCAGCTGTACCCAGGTGTGTCTGTACCTGTTCCAGGTGTGGCAAGGTGTGCCCAGGTGTCAGTACCCATGCCCAGGTGTATCCCAGGTGTACCCAGGTGTGCCCAGGTGTATCCCAGGTGTATCCCAGCTGTACCCAGGTGTGCCCAGCTGTGCCCAGCTGTGCCCAGGTGTGCTGTTACCTGTCTGTACCCGGGGGCGTGGCAGTGCACCGCCGTCAGGACCCGCCCAGGTGTGTCAGTACCTGTACCCAGGTGTATCCCAGCTGTACCCAGGTGTGCCCAGGTGTGCTGTTACCTGTCTGTACCCGGGGGCGTGGCAGTGCTCTGCCATCAGCACTCACCCAGGTGTGTCAGTACCCATGCCCAGGTGTGCCCAGGTGTGTTCCCCATGCCCAGGTGTGTGCCCCCATGCCCAGGTGTATCTCAGGTGTGCCCAGGTGTATCCCAGGTGTGTTCCCCATGCCCAGGTGTGCCCCAGGTGTGCCCAGTGTTCCCGAGGTGTTCCCCAGGTATGTCCCAGGTGTGTCTCTACCCATACCCAGGTGTGCCCAGGTGTGTTCCCCATGCCCAGGTGTGTTCCCCATGCCCAGGTGTGTGTGTACCTGTGCCCAGGTGTATCCCAGGTGTGTCCCAGGTGTGTCCCAGGTGTGTCCCAGGTGTATCCCAGGTGTATCCCATATGTACCCAGGTGTGCCCAGGTGTGCACAGGTGTGCCCAGGTGTGTCCCAGGTGTGTTCCCCATGCCCAGGTGTATCCCAGGTATGCCCAGGTGTGCCAGTACCCATGCCCAGGTGTGTTCCCCATGCCCAGGTGTATCCCAGGGGTATCCCAGGTGTGTTCCCATACCCAGGTGTGTCCAGGTGTGCCCAGGTGCATCCCAGGTGTATCCCAGGTGTGTTCCCCATGCCCAGGTGTGCGGTTACCTGTCCGTACCCAGGGGCGTGGCAGTGCGCCGCCGTCAGCACCCACCCAGGTGTGTCTGTACCTGTACCCAGGTGTGCCCAGGTGTGTGCCCCATGCCCAGGTGTATCTCAGGTGTGCCCAGGTGTACCCAGGTGTGTTCCCCATACCCAGGTGTGTCTATACCCATGCCCAGGTGTGCCCAGGTGTGCCCAAGTGTATCCCAGGTGTGTCTGTACCCATGCCCAGGTGTATCCCAGCTGTGCCCAGCTGTGCCCAGGTGTGCTGTTACCTGTCTGTACCCGGGGGCGTGGCAGTGCGCCGCCGTCAGCACCCACCCAGGTGTGTCTGTACCCATGCCCAGGTGTGCCCAGGTGTGCCCAGGTGTGTTCCCTATGCCCAGGTGTACCCAGGTGTGCCCAGCTGTGCCCAGGTGTATCCCATGTGTGCCCAGCTGTGCCCAGGTGTGCTGTTACCTGTCCGTACCCGGGGGCGTGGCAGTGCGCAGCCGTCAGGACACACCCAGGTGTGTCAGTACCCATGCCCAGGTGTGTCAGTACCTGTACCCAGGTGTGCCCAGGTGTGTGTTACCCATGCCCAGGTGTATCCCAGGTGTATCCCAGGTGTGTTCCCCATGCCCAGGTGTGCCCAGGTGTATCCCAGGTGTGTCTGTACCCATACCCAGGTGTGCCCAGCTGTGCCCAGGTGTGCCCAGGTGTGCAGTTACCTGTCCGTACCCGGGGGCGTGGCAGTGCACCGCCGTCAGCACCCACCCAGGTGTGTCTGTACCTGTCCCAGGTGTGCCCAGGTGTGCCCAGGTGTGTTCCCCATGCCCAGCTGTGCCCAGGTGTGCTGTTACCTGTCTGTACCCGGGGGCGTGGCAGTGCGCCACCGTCAGCACCCACCCAGGTGTGTCAGTACCCATGCCCAGGTGTGTTACCCATGCCCAGCTGTGCCCAGGTGTGCCCAGGTGTGCTGTTACCTGTCCGTACCCGGGGGCGTGGCAGTGCGCCGCCGTCAGGACCCACCCGGGTGTGTCAGTACCTGTGCCCAGGTGTGCCCAGGTGTATCCCAGCTGTACCCAGGTGTACCCAGGTGTGCCCAGGTGTGCCCAGGTGTGCCCAGGTGTGCCCAGGTGCATCCCAGGTGTATCCCAGGTGTGTTCCCCATGCCCAGCTGTACCCAGGTGTGTCAGTACCTGTCCCAGGTGTGCCCAGGTGTGCCCAGGTGTCAGTACCCATGCCCAGGTGTGTTCCCCATGCCCAGGTGTGCCCAGGTGTGTCTGTACCTGTACCCAGGTGTATCCCAGGTGTGTCTGTACCCATGCCAAGGTGTGCCCAGGTGTGCCCAGGTGTGTGCTCCATGCCCAGCTGTGCCCAGCTGTGCCCAGGTGTGCTGTTACCTGTCCGTACCCGGGGGCGTGGCAGTGCGCCGCCATCAGCACCCACCCAGGTGTGTCAGTACCTGTACCCAGGTGTGCCCAGGTGTATCCCAGGTGTGTTGTTACCTGTCCCAGCTGTACCCAGGTGTGTTTCCCATGCCCAGGTGTGTCTGTACCCATGCCCAGGTGTGCCCAGGTGTGTTCCCCATGCCCAGGTGTGCCCAGGTGTGTCAGTACCCATGCCCAGGTGTGTTCCCCATGCCCAGGTGTGTTCCCCATGCCCAGGTGTGCTGTTACCTGTCCGTACCCGGGGGCGTGGCAGTGCGCCGCCGTCAGGACCCACCCAGGTGTGTCTGTACCCATGCCCAGGTGTGCCCAGGTGTGTCTGTACCCATGCCCAGGTGTGTGCCCCATGCCCAGGTGTGTTCCCCATGCCCAGGTGTGTCTGTACCCATGCCCAGGTGTGCCCAGGTGTGCGGTTACCTGTCCGTACCCGGGGGCGTGGCAGTGCGCCGCCGTCAGCACCCACCCAGGTGTGTCAGTACCTGTACCCAGGTGTGCCCAGGTGTGCCCAGGTGTATCCCAGGTGTGTTCCCCATGCCCAGGTGTGTTCCCCATGCCCAGGTGTGCCCGGCTGTGCCCAGGTGTGCCCAGGTGTGCTGTTACCTGTCCGTACCCAGGGGCGTGGCAGTGCGCCACCGTCAGCACCCACCCAGGTGTGTCAGTACCTGTACCCAGGTGTGTTCCCCATGCCCAGGTGCATCTCAGGTGTGCCCAGGTGTATCCCAGGTGTGTTCCCCATGCCCAGGTGTGCCCAGGTGTGCGGTTACCTGTCCGTACCCGGGGGCGTGGCAGTGCGCCGCCGTCAGGACCCACCTGGGCGCCACCAGGGTGCCCCCGCAGATGAAACGGCGACCCCGGAACAGCGCGGCCTGCCAGGGCGGGGCACAGGTGTGCCCATCCAGCACCCACGCACCTGTAAAACACACAGGTGTGCCAGGTGTGCCCATCCAGCACCCAGGCACCTGGGAGAGACACACAGGTGTGCCAGGGCGGGGCACAGGTGTGCCCATCGAGGACCCAGGCACCTGGGAGAGACACACAGGTGTGCCAGGTGTGCCCATCCAGCACCCAGGCACCTGGGGACAGGTAATGCAGGTGTGCCAGGTGTGCCAGGGCGGGGCACAGGTGTGCCCATCCAGCACCCAGGCACCTGTAAAACACACAGGTGAGAGACAGACAGGTGTGCCAGGTGTGACCCTTGAGGACCCAGGCACCTGTATGGGCACACAGGTGAGACACAGGTGAGTGCCAGGTGTGCCAGGGCGGGGCACAGGTGTGCCCATCCAAAACCCAGGCACCTGTATGGGCACACAGGTGAATTTTGGGGTCCCCCAGGTGAATTTTGGGCTCTCCCAGGTGAATTTTGGGGTCCCAGGTGAATTTTGGGGTCCCCCAGGTGAATTTTGGGGTTCCCCAGGTGAATTTTGGGGTTTTTCAGGTGAATTTTGGGGTCTCAGGTGAATTTTGGGGTTCCCCAGGTGAATTTTGGGTCTCAGGTGAATTTTGGGGTCTCTCAGGTGAATTTTGGGTTCCCCAGGTGAATTTTGGGCTCTCCCAGGTGAATTTTGGGGTCCCCAGGTGAATTTTTGGGGTTCCCCAGGTGAATTTTGGGGTCTCTCAGGTGAATTTTGGGGTCCCCAGGTGAATTTTGGGGTCTCAGGTGAATTTTGGGGTCCCCAGGTGAATTTTGGGGTTTCAGGTGAATTTTGGGGTCTCAGGTGAATTTTGGGGTCTCTCAGGTGAATTTTGGGGTTCCCCAGGTGAATTTTGGGGTCTCAGGTGAATTTTGGGGTCTCCCAGGTGAATTTTGGGGTTCCCAGGTGAATTTTGGGGTCTCTCAGGTGAATTTTGGGGTCTCAGGTGAATTTTGGGGTCTCTCAGGTGAATTTTGGGGTCTCAGGTGAATTTTGGGGTCTCAGGTGAATTTTGGGGTCCCCCCGGTGTTTTCGGGGTCTCACCTGTGGCCGCGGGCAGGAGCAGCAGCAGCAGCAGCCGCATCCACGAGGGCTGGAATGGGGGAAAAAATGGAGATTTTGGGTAAAAATGGGAGAGAAAATCGGGAATTTTGGGGAATTTGGGAGTGAAAATTGGGAATTTTGGGGAATTTGGGAGAGAAAATCGGGAATTTTGGGTAAAAATGGGAGAGAAAATCGGGAATTTTGGGGGGAAATTGGGAATTTGGGGAGAATTTGGGAGTAAAAATTGGGAATTTTGGGGAATTTGGGAGAGAAAATTGGGAATTCGGGGTAAAAAGGGAAAGAAAATTGGGAATTTGGGGTAAAAATGGGAGAGAAAATTGGGAATTTTGGGGAATTTGGGAATTTTGGGGATTTCGGGGGGGAAAATAGGAATTTTGGGGGGAATTTGGGAGTAAAAATTGGGAATTTTGGGGAAAATGGGAGAGAAAATTGGGAATTTTGGGGGGAAATGGGAGAGAAAATTGGGAATTTTGGGGAAATTGGGAGTAAAAATTGGGAATTTTGGGGGGAATTTGGGAGTAAAAATTGGGCATTTTGGGGAAAAATCGGAGAGAAAATTGGGAATTTTGGGTAAAAATGGGAGTAAAAATTGGGAATTTTGGGGAATTTGGGAGTAAAAATTGGGAATTTTGGGGCAAAATTGGAGTAAAAATTGGGAATTTTGGGGAACTTGGGAGTAAAAATTGGGAATTTTGAGTTAAAATGGGAGTAAAAATTGGGAATTTTGGGGAATTTGGGAGTAAAAATTGGGAATTTTGGGGGGAAATCGGGAGTAAAAATTGGGAATTTTGGGTAAAAATTGGAGAGAAAATTGAGAATTTTGGGGAATTTGGGAGTAAAAATTTGGAATTTTGGGCAATTTGTTAGTAAAAATTGGGAATTTTGGGTAAAAATGGGAGAGAAAATTGGGAATTTTGGGGAATTTGGGAGTAAAAATTGGGAATTTTGGGGGGAAATTGGGAATTTTTGGGATTTTGGGGGGGGAAATGGGAATTTGGGAGAATTTTGGGGGAATTTTGGAGGAAAGTGGGAGGGAAAACCTGGGAATTTTGGGGGGCAAAACTGGAAATTTTGGGGAATTTTTGGGAAATTTGGGAAGGAAAAATTGGGAATTTTGGGGGAATTCGGGGGGGGGAAATTGGGAATTTGGGGGAAAATCAGAATTTGGGGTAAATTGGGAAGAAATTAAAATGGGGGATTTGGGGAAAATGGGGAATTTGGGGAAATCAGGAATTTGGGGAAAATCGGGAATTTTGTGGGGGGAATTTGGAGGGAGAAATGGGAATTTGGGGGAATTTGGAGAAAATGGGGGAAAATGGGAATTTGGGGTGAAATGGGCTTAAAATGGTGGGCGTGGCTTAAAGGAGTGGGCGTGGCTTAAAGGAGTGGGCGTGGCTTAAAGAAGTGGGCGTGGTTTAAAGGAGGGCGTGGCTTAAGGAGTGGGCGTGGCTTAAAGGAGTGGGCATGGCCTAAAGGAGTGGGTGTGGGTTAAAGGAATGGGCGTGGCTTAAAGGAGCGAGCGTGGCTTAAAGAAGTGGGGGTGGCTTAAAGCTTAAAAGAGTGGGCGTGGCCTAAAGGAGTGGGCGTGGCTTAACAGAGTGGGTGTGGCTTAAAGGAATGGGCGGAGCTTAAAGGAGTGGGTGTGGTTTAAAAGGAGGTGCGTGGCTTAAAGGAGTGGGCGTGGCTTAAAGGGGGAGTGGCTTAAAGGAGTGGGCGTGGCTTAAAGGAGTGGGCGTGGTTTAAAAGGAGGAGTGATGCTTAAAGGAGTGGGCGTGGCTTAAAGGAGTGGGCGTGGCTTAAAGGAGTGGGTGTGGTTTAAAAGGAGGTGCGTGGCTTAAAGGAGTGGGCGTGGCTTAAAGGGGGAGTGGCTTAAAGGAGTGGGCGTCGCTTAAAGGAGTGGGCGTGGTTTAAAAGGAGGAGTGATGCTTAAAGGAGTGGGCGTGGCTTAAAGGAATGGGCGTGGCTTAAAGGAGGGGCGTGGCTTAAAATGCCGGGCGGGGTTTAAAGGAGTGGACGTGGCTTAAAATGGTGGGCGTGGCTTAAAGGAGTGGGTGTGACTTAAAGGAGTGGGCGTGGCTTAAAGGAGTGGGCGTGGCTTAAAGGACTGGGTGTGGCTTAAAGGGGTGGGTGTGGTTTAAATGAGTGGGCGTGGCCTAAAGGAGTGGGCGTGGCTTAAAGGAACAGATGTGGATTGAAGGAATAGGTGTGGCTTAAAGGGAGGGGCGTGGCTTAAAGGACTGGGTGTGGCCGAAAGGAGTGGGCGTGGCTTAAAGGAGAGGGAGAGGCTTAAAGGACTGGGCGGGGCTTAAAAGAGTGGGTGTGGCTTAAAGGAGTGGGCGTGGCTTAAAGGAGTGGGCGTGGCCTAAAGGAGTGGGCGTGGGTTAAAGGAGTGGGCGTGGGTTAAAGGAGTGGGCGTGGCTTAAAGAAGAATGTGTGGCTTAAAGGAGTGGGCGGGGCTTAAAGGGGCGTGGCTTAAAGGAGCGGGCGTGTATTAAAGAGTGGGCGTGGCTTAAATGAGCGGGCGTGGCTTAAAGGAGCGACCTTGGGTTAAAGGAGTGGGCGTGGCTTAAAGGAACACATGTGGATTAAAGGAGTGGGCGTGGCTTAAAGGAACACATGTGGCTCAAAGGAGAGGGCGTGGCCTAAAGGAGTGGGCGTGGGTTAAAGGAGTGGGTGTGGCTTAAATGAGTGGGCGTGGCTTAAAGGGGGAGTGGCTTAAAGGAGTGGGTGTGGTTTAAAAGGAGGGGCGTGGCTTAAAGGAGTGGGCGTGGCTTAAAGGAGTGGGCGTGGCCTAAAGAGTGGGCGTGGATTAAAGGAATGGGTGTGGCTTAAAGGAGTGGGCGTGGCTTTAAGGGGGAGTGGCTTAAAGGAGTGGGTGTGGTTTAAAGGAGTGGGTGTGGCTCAAAGGAGAGGGCGTGGCCTAAAGGAGTGGGCGTGGCTTAAAGGAGACGGTGTGGCTTAAAGGAGTGGGCGCGGCTTAAAGGCATGGGTGTGGCTTAAAGGAGTGGGCGTGGCTTAAAGAGTGGGTGGGGCTTAAAGGAGTGGGCGTGGCTTAAAGATCAAATGAGAGGGTGTGGCTTAAAGGAGTGGGCGTGGCTTAAAGCTTAAAGGAGCAGGCGTGGCCTAAAGGAGTGGGCGTGGCTTAAAGGAGTGGGCGTGGCTTAAAGGGGGAGTGGCTTAAAGGGGGAGTGGCTTAAAGGAGTGGGTGTGGCTTAAGGGAGTGGGCAGGGCTTAAAGGAGCGGGTGTGGCTTAAAGGAGCGGGTGTGGCTTAAAAGGAGTGGGCGTGGCTTAAAGGGGCGTGGCTTAAAGGAAGCGGGCGTGTATTAAAGAGTGGGCGTGGCTTAAATGAGCGGGCGTGGCTTAAAGGAGTGACCTTGGGTTAAAGGAGTGGGCGTGGCTTAAAGGAGTGGGCGTGGCTTAAAGGAACAGATGTGGATTAAAGGAGTGGGCGTGGCTTAAAGGAGTGGGTGTGGCTTAAAGGAACAGTTGTGCATTAAAGTAGTGGGCGTGGCTTAAAGGAGTGGGTGTGGCTTAAAGGAGCAGGCGTGGCTTAAAGGAGTGGGCGTGGCTTAAAGGAGTGGGCGTGGCTTAAAGGAGTGGGCGTGGCTTAGAGGGGTGGGTGGAGCTTAAGGGAATTTTGGGGTGAAAAAATCAAATTTGGGGGGGAAAATGAGGAATTTTGGGGGGAAAATGGAATTTTGGGGGGGAAAATTTGGATAAAAGAGGGGGAAATGGCAAACCCCAAAATTCCCAACCCGGATCCCGAATTTCCTGCTTGGAATCCCCTGGGAAACGCCAGAATTCCCTTGGAAAATCCAAATTTCATCGGGAAGCTCAACATTCCTCAGGAAAATCCAAAATCCCTCCGAAATCCCCAAAAGTCTCCCAGGAAAACCCAAAATCCTTGAAGTAAATCCCAAAAAATCCCAGAAAACCCCAAAAGTTCCCTGGAAAATCCCAAATTCCCCTGGGGAAAAAACCCCGAAGTTCCAGGAAAACCCAAAAATTCCAGAAATCCCAAAATTCCCAGAAATGCCCCAAAATCTGCCAGGAAAGTCCCAAAATTCCATGGAAAACTCCGAAGTTCTCCTGAAAAAACCCAAAATCATCCAAAAAGCCCAAAAATTCCCTTGGAAAATCCCAAAATCTGCCAGAAAATTCCTGGAAATCCTCAAAATTCCAGGAAAACCCAAAAATTCCCTTGGAAAAACCCCAAAACTCCCGAAAACCCCAAAAATCTCCCGGAAAAGCTGAAAAATCGCCCGGAAAAATCCAAAATTCCTTTAGGAACCCCAAAATTCCTTCGGAATTGCCAAAATTTCCCGGAAAAGCCCCAAAATTCCCTTGGAAAAACCCCCAAAATTCCCTGGAAAAACCCAAAAATTCCCGGAAAATCCCTGGAAAATCCAAATCCCCTCGGAATTCTCAAAATCTCCCAGAGAAACCCAGAAATTCCCCGGAAATCCCCAAATTCTCACCAGAAAAACTCAAAAATCTCCCAGAAATGCCCAAATTCTAACTTGAAAATCCAAAAAATTCCCAGAAAATCCCAAAATTCCCCAGAAAATCCCAAATTCCCTTAGAAAAAACCCCAAAATTCCAGGAAAAACCCCCCAAAATTCCCTGAAAATCCGGAAAAATCCGAAAATCTTCCGGAAAATCCCAAAATCTCCCGGAAAAATCCCAAAAATTCCCGGAAAAATCCCAAAAATCTCACGGAAAATCCCAAAAATACCCGGAAAAACCCAGAAATTCCCCGGAAGTCGCCAAATTCTCACCGAAAAGCCCAAAATTCCCAGAAAATCCCCAAATTCCCTTAGAAAAAAACCCCAAATTCCCGGAAAAACCCCAAAAATTTCCTGAAAATCCCGGAAAAGAACGGAAAATCTTCCGGAAAATCCCAAATTCTCAGTGGGAAAACCCCAAAATCCCTTGGAAAATCCCCAAATCTGCCAGAAAATCCTAAAATTCCCAAAAAAATCCCCCAAATGTCCTGGAAAATCCCAAATATTACCCGGAAAACCCAAAAATCTCCCAGGAAAGCCCCAAAATCTCCCGGAAAAATCCCAAAAATCCCGGAAAAAAGCGAAAATCTCCCGGAAAAACCCAAAAATCTCCCGGAAAAATCGACAAAAATTCCCGGAAAAAACGAAAATCTTCCGGAAAATTCCCGGAAAATCCTAAAAATCTCCCGGAAAAACACAGAAATTCCCCGGAAAATCCAAAATCTCCCGGAAAATCCAAAAATTCCCTGAAAATCCCGGAAAAGAACCGAAAATCTCCCGGAAAATCCCAAATTCTCAGCGGAAAACCCCAAAATTCCCACCAAAAACCCCAAAATTCCAGAAAAAAACCCCAAAATTCCCGGAAATGCCGAGCCCGGAGTTCCCCCGTTCTCACCTGGAGCCGCTCCCGGAGGAGGAGAGGAGGAGGAGGAGGAGGAAGAGGGGAGGGGAGGAAGGGCAGGAGGAGGAGGAAGAGGAGAGGGAGGGTGGGGGAGGGGAGGGGAGGAAGAGGAGGAAGAGGAGGAGGAAGAGAGGGGAGGAGGAGGAGAGTTGGGGGAGGGAGAGGAGGAAGGGCAGGGTGGGGGGAGGAGGAAGAGGAGAGGGGGGAGGAAGAGAAGGGGGGGGAGGGGAGGAGGAGGAGGGTGGGGAGGGTGGGGGAGGGGAGGGGAGGAAGGCGGGGAAGGGGAGGGGAGGAGGAGGAGGAGGAAAAGGAGGAGGAGGAGGGGAGGGTGGGGGAGGGGAGGGGAGGAAGGCGGGGAAGGGAGGGGAGGAGGAGGAGGAGGAAAAGGAGGAGGAGGAGGGGAGGGAGGAAGGGCGGGGGGGGAGGGGGGAGGAGGAAGAGGAGGAGGAGGGTGGGCGAGGAAGGGCAGAGGAGGAGGAAGAGGAGGAGGGGGGAGGAGGGGAGGGGAGGAAGAGGAAGAGGAAGGGCAGGAGGGGAGGAGGAGGAGGAGGAGGAGGAGGAGGAAGAGGAGGAAGGGCAGGGGGGGGAGGGAGGAGGAGGAGGGTGGGGTGGGTGGGGGAGGGGAGGCAGCGCCGCCCGAGCCCCAAAATCCTTCCGGGAGCGGCCGGAAAGGGAGAGACGGAAAATGCCCAAAAATCCCCAAAAATCCCAAAATTGGGGGGAAAATCCCGGAAAAATCCCCAAAAATCGGGGGAAATACCTTTAAAATATCCCGGGAAAATCCCCAAAAATTGGGGGGGAAATTTTCTGAAAAATTCACAGAAAAATTCCCTAAAAAATCTCCAAAATTGGGGGAAATTCCCTGAAAATTTCCCAGAAAATTCACAGAAAAATTCCCAAAATCGGGGGGAAATTCCCTTCAAAAATCCCGGGAAAATCCCCAAAAATTGGGGGAAATTCCTAAAAAAAAATCCCAGAAAAATCACTGAAAAATCCTCAAATTGGGGGAAATTCCCTGAAAAAATCCCGGAAAAATTCCCGAAAAAATCCCCAAAATCGGGGGAAATTTCCTAAAAAAATCACGGTAAAAATCCCCAAAAATTGGGGAAATTTCCCTGAAAAATTCGCCAGAAAAAAACCCCAAATTTGGGGGAAATTCCTTCAAAAAATCCCAGAAAAAATTCCCAAAATTGGGGGGAAATTCCCTGAAAAATCCCTGAAAAATCACAGAAAAATTCCCCTAAATTTGGGTGGAATTCCTTTAAAAATCCCGGAAAAATTCCAAAATTGGGGAAATTCCTTTTAAAAATCCCGGAAAAATTCCCGAAAAATCCCAAAATTGGGAGGAAATTCCCTGAAAAAATCACAGAAAAATCCCCAAAATTGGGGAAATTCCCTTTAAAAAAATCCCGGAAAATATCCGGGAAAATCCCAAAAAATGGGAGGAAAATCCTCAAAATTGGGGAAATTCCCTAAAAAAATCCGGAAAAATCCCCGAAAAATTGGGGGAAAATCCCTAAAAAATGGGGGAAAAAAATTCCCAAAATTGGGGGAAATTCCCTTAAAAATCCCGGGAAAATCCAAAAATTGGGGGGAAAAATCTCTTAAAAAATCCCCAAAAACTGGGGGAAAAATCCTCCAAAATTGGGGAAAATTCCTTTAAAAAAACCAGAAAAAAGCCCCAAATTTGGGGGGAAAGTCCTTAAAATTCCCAGAAAAATCCGGAAAAAATTCTCAAAACTGGGGGAAATTCCTGAAAAAATCCCGGAAAAAATCCCCAAAATTGGGGAAAAATTCTTAAAAAAATCCCGGAAAAATCCGAAAAATCCTCAAAAATTGGGGGAAATTCCCTAAAAAAAAAAAAAAAAACAGGAAAAATTCCCAAATTTGGGGAAATGCCCTGAAAAATTCCCTGAAAAATCCCAGGAAAAATTCCCAAATTTGGGGGAAATTCCCTAAAAAAATTTTTTACTCCCAAAAATTTTGATGGAAAATCCCTCAAAACTTGGGAGAAATTCCTTAAATTTTGGAGAAATTCCCAAAAGTTTGGGTGGAATTTCTAAAATTTGGAATAAATTTCACCCAAAATTGGGAGAAATTCCCAAAAATTTGGGAAAAATTGAAAAAAATTGGGAGAAATTCCCAAAAATTTGGGAAAAATAAAAAAAATTTGGAAGAAATTCCCAAAAATTTGGGAAAAATTAAAAAAAATTGGGAGAAATTCCCAAAAATTTGGGAAAAATTAAAAAAAAATTGGGAGAAATTCCCAAAAATTTGGGAAAAATTTAAAAAAATTGGGAGAAATTTAAAAAAATTTGGGCGAAATTGGCCCCAGTTGGGTCCCTGGGGGCGGGGCCGGGGCTCGGCCTCTGATTGGCTGATGGGAAAGGGGGCGGGGCCAGGAGGGACCAGTAGGGACCAGTTCAAACCAGTTCATCCCAGTTCAAACCAGTTCAATCCCAGTTCAATCCCAGTCTATTCCCAGTTCAATCCCAGTTCAATCCCAGTCTATTCCCAGTTCAAACCAGTTCAGCCCAGTTCAAACCAGTTCATCCCAGTTCATGCCAGTTCAATCCCAGTAAGGCCCAGTCCATCCCAGTCCCTCCCAGTTCATCCCAGTCCATCCCAGTAAGGCCCAGTTTGTCCCAGTTCAATCCCAGTAAGACCCAGTCCATCCCCAGTTCAAACCAGTCCATCCCAGTAAGGTCGAGTCCCATCCCAGTTCATCCCAGTCCCTCCCAGTCCATTCCCAGTTCAGCCCAGTCCATCCCAGTTCAATCCCAGTAAGGCTCTGCCCATTTCCAGTTCATCCCAGTTCATCCCAGTCCCTCCCAGTTCAGCCCAGTAAAGCCCAGTTCAATCCCAGTCCATCCCAGTAAGGCCCAGTTTGTCTCAGTTCAATCCCAGTAAGTCCCAGTCCATCCCAGTTCAATCCCAGTTCATCCCAGTAAAGCCCAGTTCCTCCCAGTAGATCCCAGTTCAAACCAGTCCATCCCAGTCTAATCCCAGTTCAAACCAGTTCAGCCCAGTCCCTCCCAGTTCAATCCCAGTAAGGCCCAGTCCCTCCCAGTCCCTCCCAGTCCCTCCCAGTCCCTCCCAGTCCATCCCAGTTCATTCCCAGTTCATCCCAGTCCATCCCAGTCCATCCCAGTCCATCCCAGTCCATCCCAGTCCATCCCAGTTCATTCCCAGTTCATCCCAGTAAAGCCCAGTCCCTCCCAGTACAATCCCAGTCCATCCCAGTAAGGCCCACTTTGTCCCAGTTCAATCCCAGTCCCTCCCAGTCCATCCCAGTAAGGTCAAGTCCCATCCCAGTTCACTCCCAGTCCATTCCCAGTTCGTCCCAGTCCCTCCCAGTCCAATCCCAGTTCAATCCTAATTCAATCCCAGTCTATCCCAGTTCAAACCAGTTCATCCCAGTTCAAACCAGTTCAATCCCAGTTCAAACCAGTCCGTCCCAGTTCATCCCTGTCCCTCCCAGTTCAAACCAGTCCATCCCAGTTCAGCCCAGTAAGGTCGAGTCCCATCCCAGTCCATCCCAGTCCCCCCCAGTCCCTCCCAGTCCCTCCCAGTCCATCCCAGTCCCAAACTGGGCGTTACTGGGAGGGCGGTGCTGAGTCAGCAGCTCCAGGGCTGGGACTGGGAACCTCCCAGTTCAAACCAGTTCAAACCAGTTCAAACCAGTTCGGGCCAGGAGCTCCTCCCAGTTCATCCCAGTTCAAACCAGTAACCCCCAGACCCCTCCCAGTCCATCCCAGTTCCCTCCCAGTTCCCTCCCAGTCCCTCCCAGTAACTCCCAGTTCATCCCAGTATCGGACCCAGTGCTCCCAGTTCAAAACAGTCCATCCCAGTAAGCACCAGTAACCCCTCCCAGTGCCCTCCCAGTTCATCCCAGTTCATCCCAGTCCATCCCAGTTCCCCTCCAGTTCAGCCCAGACTCCTCCCAGTTCAAACCAGTTCATCCCAGTTCATCCCAGTCCCCTCCCAGTTTGTCCCAGTTCCCCCCAGTTCTCTCCCAGTCCCTCCCAGTTCATCCCAGTAAGTACCAGTAACCCCTCCCAGTTCATCCCAATAACTCCCAGTTACTTCTCCCAGTCCATCCCAGTTCCCTCCCAGTAACTCCCAGTGCTCCCAGTAACCCCTCCCAGTTCCCTCCCAGTTCAAACCAGTAACCCCCCAGTGCCTTCCCAGTGCTCCCAGTTTGCTCCCAGTTCAAACCAGTAACTTCCAGTAACCCCTGACCCCTCCCAGTTCATCCCAGTAACCCCTCCCAGTGCTCCCAGTTCAAACCAGTTCATCCCAGTGCCTTCCCAGTGCTCCCAGTTCGCTCCCAGTTCATCCCAGTTCACCCCAGTTCATCCCAGACCCCTCCCAGTCCATCCCAGTTCAAACCAGTTCACACCAGTAACTCCCAGTAACCCCTCCCAGTGCTCCCAGTTCACACCAGTAACTCCCAGTTTATCCCAGTTTATCCCAGTTTATCCCAGTTCATCCCAGTTCACCCCAGACCCCTCCCAGTCCATCCCAGTTCCCTCCCAGTTCACACCAGTTCATCCCAGTGACCCCTCCCAGTGCTCCCAGTTTGCTCCCAGTTCATCCCAGTTTATCCCAGTTCACCCCAGACCCCTCCCAGTGCTCCCAGTAAGCACCAGTAACTCCCAGTAACCCCTCCCAGTGCTCCCAGTTCAAACCAGTAACCCCTCCCAGTTCAAACCAGTAACCTCCCAGTCCATCCCAGTTCATCCCAGTCCATCCCAGTAACTCCCAGTCCGTCCCAGTTCATCCCAGTCCGTCCCAGTCTCTCCCCTCCCCCACTCGTTAATTGCAGCCCCCATTAACGAGCAGCAGTTGATTCATTAACCCGGCCCTAATTAACCCCGGCATTAATTAACCCCCCTTTAATTAACCCTGTCTTTAATTAACCCTCATTAATTAACTCCCATTAATTAACCCTGCCATTAATTAACCCCCCTTTAATTAATCCGGTCTTTAATTAATCCTCATTAATTATGACTCCCATTCATTAACCCTGGCATTAATTAACCCCCCTTTAATTAATCCGGTCTTTAATTACCTCTCATTAATTAACTCCCATTCATTAACCCCAGCATTAATTAACCCCTGTTCATTAACTCTCATTAATTACCCACATCTTTAATTAACACTCAATAATTAACATAATAATTAATTAATGCTCATTAATTAACCCCCATTAATTAACTTAATCTTTAACTCTCGTTAATTAACCCTCATTAACTAACCCTCATTATTAACCCCCATTAATTAACCCTGGCATTAATTAAGCCCCATTAATTAATTGTCTTTAATTAACCCTCATTAATTAACTCCCATTAATTAACCCTGGCATTAATTAACTCTCATTAATTACCCGCATCTTTAATTAACACTCAATAATTAACATAATCATTAATTAACCCTCATTAATTTACCCCCATTAGTTAACCCCCATTAATTAACTTAATCTTTAACTCTCGTTAATTAATCCTCATTAACTAACCCTCATTATTAACCCCCATTAATTAACCCTGGCATTAATTAAGCCCCATTAATTAACTCTGTCTTTAATTAACCCTCATTAATTAACTCCCATTCATTAACCCTGGCATTAATTAACTCTCATTAATTACCTTCATCTTTAATTAACACTCAATAATTAACATAATCAGTAATTAACCCTCATTAATTTACCCCCATTAATTAACCCCCATTAATTAACTTAATCTTTAACTCTCGTTAATTAACCCTCATTAACTAACCCTCATTATCAACCCCCATTAATTAACCCTGGCATTAATTAAGCCCCATTAATTAACCCTGTCTTTAATTAATCCTCCTTAATTAACCCCATTAATTAACCCGGTCTTTAATTAACCCTCATTAATTAACCCCATTAATTAAAAGCTTCAATGAGCCACATTAATTACCCCGTTAATTTACCCTCACTAATTAAGCCAATTAAGCCCCCATTAATTAACCCTGCCATTAATTCCCATGAATTAACCCCAACATTAACCCCAGCATTAATTAACCTCCATTAATAAACTCATTAATTATCCATATTAATTAACCAGAGAATTAATTAATGCCCATTAATCAACCACATTCACTACCTTTTTAATTAACCCCCATTAATTAATCCAATTAATTGGCCCTAGCTGTAAACTCCCATTAATTACCCTGGTCATTAATTAACCCTCATTAACTCCCATTAATTAACCCCCAGAATTAATTTATATTAATTAGCCCCCATTAAGCCCATTAACAGACCCCCACTAATTAACTCATTAATTAACTCATAGTACTTAACCCCATTAATTAACCCTGGCATTAAATAACCGGCATTAATTAGCCCCATTAATTAGTCCTCGTTAATTAACCCTATTAATTAAGCCCAGAATCATTAACCTCCATGATTAACCCTCATTAATTAACCCTGGTATTATTTACCTCATCATTAATTAACCGTCCTTAATGGCCCCCATTGTTTAACCCATCATTAATTAACCCCCATTAATTAACCTATCATTAATTAACTCTAAAGCGCCAATTAATGAATCCCACAGCTAATTAACCACCTCCATTAATTAATTAATGACCCCAATTAACAGCTCCCCCTCAATACCCAAACCCCAGTAATTAATTAAACACCCAATTACGCCCATAATTAATTAAACCCCAGTTAATTAATCAAATCAATTAGCCCCAATTAACGCCCTTAATTAGCCACCCCCACTAACTGCACAAACCAATTGATTAATTATTAATCTCTGCTAATTATCCATTGTGGCAATTAGCACACCCAGGAATTAATTAACTCCTTGCGGTAATTAATTAATGAAATCTAATTAACAACTTGTCAATAATAACCATTAATTAATTAATAATTAATAACTCCATTAATCGCCCCGAGCCCCGTTCATTACCCCATTCACCCCCCAAGCCATTAATTAACCCCTAATTAACCAATTAACAACGCTAATTAATCAAATTTTCTTTATTTAACAAAACTCCCCCAGGCCCCGCCCACCCCACAAACCCCGCAGCCACTTCCGGGTTAGGCCACGCCCACTTCCGTCTTTGACCACGCCCACTCTCGAGCAGCGCCGGGCTCTTCCGGGTTAGGCCACGCCCATTCTTAAATGGCGACGGCGACTTCCGGGTTAGGCCACGCCCACAGCAGATGAGCGATGACGTCATTTCTCCTTGGGAGGGGGCCTGGGGGGGGAGAAACCAGTGAGAAACCAGTACGGACCAGTATAAACCAGTACGGACCGGTATGGACCAGTACGGACCGGTATGGACCAGTACAAACCAGTACGGACCTATAAAAACCACTATGGACCAGAATGGACCAGTATAAACCACTATGGACCAGTATAAACCAGTGAGAAACCAGTATGGACCAGTATAAACCAGTACGGACCAGTATGGACCAGTGAGAAACCAGTACGGACCAGTATAAACCAGTATGGATCACTATAAACCAGTATGGACCAGTATAAACCAGTATGGACCGGTACGGACCAGTATAAACCAGTATAAACCAGTACGGACCAGTATGGACCAGTATAAACCAGTATGGACCAGTATAACCCAGTTCCCATTTTTCACCCCAAAATCGCCATTTTTGTGCCCAAATCCCCCATTTTTTTGCCTCCCTGTCCCTCCCAGTATAAACCAGTACAAACCAGTATAACCCAGTCCGTCCCAGTTCCCTCCCAGTATAACCCAGTCCCTCCCAGTCCCGTTTTTCACCCCAAAATCTCCATTTTTGCGCCTAAAACTCCCGGGTTTTTCCCTCCCAGTCCCTCCCAGTATAAACCAGTACAACCCAGTCTGTCCCAGTATAAACCAGTATAACCCAGTATAAACCAGTCCCTCCCAGTCCTTCCCAGTATAAACCAGTTCCCATTTTTCCCCATAAAATCCCCATTTTCCACCCCAAAATCTCCATTTTTCCACTTGGAACTCCCGGGTTTTTTCCCTCCCAGTCCCTCCCAGTATAAACCAGTATAAACCAGTATAACCCAGTGCTCTCTCAGTATAACCCAGTCCCTCCCAGTATAAACCATTTCCCTTTTATCCCCCAAAACTCCGTTTTTCCCCATAAAATCCCCATTTTCCACCCCAAAATTCCCATTTTTGCACCCAAATCTCCCAGGTTTTTTCCCCCTGGCCCCTCCCAGTATAAACCAGTATAACCCAGTGCCCTCCCAGTATAAACCAGTATAACCCAGTCCCCTTTTAATCCCCGAAATCCCCATTTTTCCCCATAAAATCCCCATTTTTCACCCTAAAATCTCCATTTTTGCACCTAAAACTCCCAAATTTTTTCCGGCTGGCCCCTCCCAGTATAACCCAGTATAAACCAGTATAACCCAGTGCCCTCCCAGTATAAACCAGTATAGACCAGTCCCCTTTTAATCCCCAAAATTCCCATTGTTCCCCATAAAATCCCCATTTTTCACCCCAAAATCTCCATTTTTGTGCCCAAAACTCCCAAATTTTTTCCTCCCAGTCCCTCCCAGTATAAACCAGTGCCCTCCCAGTATAACCCAGTGCCCTCCTAGTATAAACCAGTCCCTCCCAGTCCTTCCCAGTATAAACCAGTTCCCATTTTCCCCATAAAATCCCCATTTTCCATCCTAAAATTGCCATTTTTGCACCTAAATCTCCCAAATTTTTTCCTCCCAGTCCCTCCCAGTATAAACCAGTATAACCCAGTGCTCTCCTAGTATAGCCCAGTCCTTCCCAGTATAAACCAGTTCCCATTTTTCCTCCCAAAATCCCAATTTCACCCCAAAATCCCCATTTTCCACCCCAAAATCTCCATTTTTGCACCTAAAACTCCCGAGTTTTTCCCTCCAGTCCCTCCCAGTATAAACCAGTATAAACCAGTATAACCCAGTACATCCCAGTCCTTCCCAGTATAACCCAGTTCCCTTTTATCCCCCAAAACTCCGTTTTTTCCCCATAAAATCCCCATTTTCCACCCCAAAATCTCCATTTTTGCACCTAAAACTCCCGGATTTTTTCCCCCCAGCCCCTCCCAGTATAAACCAGTATAACCCAATCCCCTCCCAGTCCTTCCCAGTATAAACCAGTTCCCATTTTTCCCCATAAAATCCCCATTTTCCACCCCAAAATCTCCATTTTTGCACCTAAAACTCCCGGATTTTTTCCCCCCGGCCCCTCCCAGTATAAACCAGTATAACCCAGTATAAACCAGTCCCTCCCAGTATAAACCAGTTCCCTTTTATCCCCCAAAATTCCCATTTTTCCCCATAAAATCCCCATTTTCCACCCCAAAATCTCCATTTTTGCACTCAAAACTCCCGGATTTTTTCCCCCCGGCCCCTCCCAGTATAAACCAGTACATCCCAGTGTGCCCCAGTCACCGGTAGACGCCGACCACCACGGCGTGGTCCCTCTCGTAGGGCTCCAGCGTCAGCTGCTCCTGCGGCTTCATCCTCTCGGCCGTCATCTTCCTCACCTCGCCCGCGAACACGGCCTCGGCCGGCGCCGTCGAGTCGATGCAGTTCGCCTGCGGGGGAACCGGTCCGGACTGGGAGGGACTGGGAGGGACTGGTTTGGACTGGTTTGGACTGGTTGGAACTGGTTTGAGCCCAGTTAGAACCGGTTAGAGCTGGTTTGAAGTGGTTTGAACCAGTTAGAGCCAGTCAGAACCAGTTCAATCCCAGTTAGAACCAGTTAGAACCAGCCAGAACGCAGTCAGAGTCAGTCAGATCCCAGTCAGAACCAGTCAGATCCCAGTTAGGACTGGTTTGAGCCACTTAGAAACGGTTGGATCCCAGTTAGAACCAGTTTGATCCAGTTACAAGTGGTTCAATTCCAGTTAGAACTGGTTAGATCCCAGTTAGAACCAGCTGGAATTGGCTTGAACCAGTGAAATCCCAGTTAGAACCAGTTTGAGCCAGTTAGAACCAGTCAGAACCCAGTTAGATCCCAGTTAGAACCAGTTAGAGCTGGTTTGAACCAGTTCAATCCCAGTTAGAACCAGTAAGAACCAGCTAGAACCCAGTTAGAGTCAACTAGATCCCAGTTAGAACCAGTCACATCCCAGTTAGAAGTGGTTCAATCCCAGTCAGATCCCAGTTAGAACTGGTTTGAGCCACTTAGAACCAGTGAAATCCCAGTCAGAACCAGTCTGAGCCCAGTCAGAACCAGTCTGAGCCAGTCAGACCCCAGTTAAAACCAGTTAGAACCAGTTAGAACCCAGTTAGAACCAGTCAGAACCAGTTCAATCCCAGTTCAATCCCAGTCAGAACCAGTTTGAGGCACTCGGAACCAGTTCAATCCCAGTTAGATCCCAGTCAGAACCAGTCTGAGCCAGTTGGATCCCAGTTAGAACCAGTTAGATCTGGTTTGAGCTGGTTCCATCCCAGTCAGATCCCAGTTAGAACCAGTTTGAGCCACTTAGAACCAGTTCAATCCCAGTTAGAACCAGTTAGAAGTGGTTCAATCCCAGTTAGATCCCAGTTGGATCCCAGTCAGAACCAGTTAGAGTTGGTTTGAACCAGTTCAATCCCAGTTAGAACCAGTAAGAACCAGCCAGAACCCAGTTAGAGTCAGTCAGCTCCCAGTTAGAACCAGTCTGAGCCAGTTAGAACTGGTTTGAGCCCAGTCAGAACCAGCGAAATCCCAGTTAGAACCAGTTTGAGCCCAGTCATTACCAGTCTGAGCCAGTTAGACCCCAGTTAAAACCAGTTAGAACCAGTTAAAATCCAGTTAGAACCTGTTAGAACCCAGTTAGAACTGGTCAGAACCAGTTCAATCCCAGTTAGATCCCAGTCAGAACCAGTCAGAACCAGTTAGATCTAGTTTGAACTGGTTTGATCCCAGTCAGATCCCAGTTAGAACTGGTTTGAGCCACTCAGAACCAGTGAAATCCCAGTTAGAACCAGTTTGGGCCAGTTAGAAGGGGTTCAATCCCAGTTAGATCCCAGTTGGATCCCAGTTAGAACCAGTTAGAACCAGTCAGATCCCAGTTAGAACCAGTTTGATCCAGTTAGAACCAGTTTGAGCCAGTTAGACTCCAGTTAAAACCAGTTAGAACTGGTTAAATTCCAGTTAGAACCAGTTAGAACTGGTCAGAACCAGTTCAATCCCAGTTAGAACCAGTAAGAACCAGCCAGAGCCCAGTCAGAACCAGTCAGAACCAGTACAAACCAGTTCAACGCCGGTCAGAACCAGTTCAACCCAGCGTAACTCCAGTTCAAACCAGTTCAAACCAGTCTGTCCCAGTTCAAACCAGTTCAAACCAGCAGAACCAGTTCAAACCAGTTCAAACCAGTTCAAACCAGTCCGTCTCAGTTGGAACCAGTTCAGCTGCAGTTCAAACCAGTTCAAACCAGTTCAGACCAGTAAGAATCAGTTCAGTCCCAGTCAGAACCAGTTCAAACCAGTTCAACCCCAGTTCCAGAACTGGTTCCAGCCACCCAGGGCCCTGTACTGGTCCGTACTGGTCTGTACTGGTCCATACTGGTCTGTACTGGCCCATACAGGTCTATACTGGACTCTAACTGGGCCATTCTGGTCTATACTGGTTTATACTGGTCTGTACTGGTTTATACTGGTCTATATTGGTTTATACTGGTCTGTACTGGTCCATACTGGTCCATACTGGTTTATACTGGACCATACTGGTCCGTACCTTAATGGAAATCAGGAAGTGCCCCCCGGCGCGCAGGAAGTGATGGATGGTGCTGGTCTGTACTGGTCTGTACTGGTCTGTACTGGTCCATACTGGTTTATACTGGTCCATACTGGTTTATACTGGTCCGTACCTTAATAGAAATCAGGAAGTGCCCGCCGGCGCGCAGGAAGTGATGCGCGTTGAGCGCCACGATTCGCGTCTGGTCCGGCTGCGCCACGTCGGCGAAGATCACGTCCACCATGCCTGGGAAAACAAATTTGTACAAAATTATCCCAAATTGTCCCAAAATTCCAGGAAAATCCCAAAATTCCAGAAAATTCCTCAAAATTCCAGAAAGAATCCCAAAATTTCCATGAAATTCCTCAAAATTTCCACAAAATTTCTCAAAATTCCAGCCAGGAACCCAAAATGACCCCAAAATTTGGTGCCCACCAGGATCATGTCCACCATGCCTGGGATGGGAAAAATCCCAAGTTTACCCCAAAATTTCCCAAATTTATCCCAAAATTTCCCGGAATTCTGGAGAAAACCCCCAAAATTCCAGAAAAAATCCCAAAATTTTCATGAAATTCCTCAAAATTTCCACAAAATTTCTCAAAATTCCCCCAAAATTCCAGCCAGGAACCCAAAATTTGGTGCCCACCAGGATCACGTCCACCACGCCTGGGAAATCCCAAATTTGCCCAAATTTATCCCAAAATTCCAGGAAAATCCAAAAATTCCAGGAGAAAATCCCAAAATTCCAGAAAAAACCCAAAATTTCAGAAAAAAACCCCAAAATCTCCACAAAATTTCTCAAAATTCCCCCAAAATTCCAGCCAGGAACCCAAAATGACCCCAAAATTTGGTGCCCACCAAGATCACGTCCACCGTGCCTGGAATGGGAAAAATCCCAAATTTAACCCAAAATTTCCCAAATTTATCCCAAAATTTCCTGAAATTCTGGACAAAACCCCCAAAATTCCAGAAAAAAACCCAAAATTTCCACGAAATTCCCCCAAAATTCCAGCCAGGAACCCAAAATTTGGTGCCCACCGGGATCACGTCCACCATGCTTGGAAAAACCCCAAATTGGCACAAAATTATCCCAAATGATCCCAAAATTCCAGGAAAATCCCAAAATTCCAGGAAAAAATCCCCAAAATTTCAACAAAATTCCTCAAAATTCCAGAAAGAATCCCAAAATTTCCATGAAATTCCTCAAAATTTCCACAAAATTTCTCAAAATTCCAGCCAGGAACCCAAAATGACCCCAAAGTTTGGTGCCCACCAGGATCACGTCCACCAGGCCTGGGAACCCCAAATCGGCACAAAATCACCCCGAAATTCCAGGAAAATCCCAAAATTCCAGAAAAAATCCCAAAATTTCCATGAAGTTCCTCAAAATTTCCACAAAATTTCTCAAAATTCCCCCAAAATTCCAGCCAGGAACCCAAAATTTGGTGCCCACCAAGATCACGTCCACCATGCCTGGGAAATCCCAAATTTGTACCAAATTATCCCAAATTTATCCCAAAATTCCAGGAAAATCCCAAAATTCCAGCAAAAAATCCCCAAATTTCCACAAAATTTCTCAAAAGTCCCCCAAAATTCCAGCCAGGAACCCAAAATGACCCCAAAATTTGGTGCCCACCAGGATCACGTCCACCAGGCCTGGGAAAACCAAATTTACACCAAATGATCCCAAATTTATCCCAAAATTCCAGAAAAATCCCAAAATCCCAGAAAGAATCCCAAAATTTCAACAAAATTCCTCAAAATTTCCACAAAATTTCTCAAAATTCCAGAAAAAAACCCCAAAATTTCCATGAAATTCCTCAAAATTTCCACAAAATTCCAACAAAATTCCAGCCAGGAACCCAAAATTTGGTGCCCACCAGGATCACATCCACCATGCCTGGGAAATCCCAAATTTGCCCAAATTTATCAGAAAATTTCCTGGAATTCTGGACTAAAAACCAAAATTCCAGAAAAAACCCCCAAAGTTTCCATGAAGTTCCTCAAAATTTCCACAAAATTTCTCAAAATTCCCCCAAAATTCCGGCCAGGAACCCAAAATAACCCCAAAATTTGGTGCCCACCAGGATCACGTCCACCATGTCTGGAATGGGAAAAATCCCAAATTTACCCCAAAATTTCCCAAATTTGTCCCAAAATTTCCTGGAATTCCAGAAGAAAAACCAAAATTCCAGAAAAAAAACCCAAAATTTCAATGAAATTCCTCAAAATTTCCACAAAATTTCTCAAAATTCCAGCCAGGAACCCAAAATGACCCCAAAATTTGGTGCCCACCAAGATCACGTCCACCATGCCTGGGAAAAACCAAATTTACACAAAATGATCCCAAAATTCCAGGAAAAACCCAAAATTCCAGAAAAAAACCCAAAATTTCCACAAAATTTCTCAAAATTCCAGAAAAAAACTCCAAAATTTCCATGAAATTCCTCAAAATTTCCACAAAATTCCAGCCAGGAACCCAAAATTTGGTGCCCACCAGGATCACGTCCACCATGCCTGGGAAAAACCAAATTTAGACCAAATTATCCCAAATTTATCCCAAAATTCCAGGAAAATCCCAAAATTCCAGAAAAAACCCCCAAAATTTCCATGAAATTCCTCAAAATTTCCACAAAATTTCTCAAAATTCCCCAAAATTCCAGCCAGGAACCCAAAATGACCCCAAAATTTGGTGCCCACCAAGATCACGTCCACCATGCCTGGGATGGGAAAAATCCCAAATTTACCCCAAAATTTCCCAAATTTATCCCAAAATTTCTCAAATTTATCACAAAACTTCCTGGAATTCTGGAGAAAACCCCCAAAATTCCAGGAAAAAACCCAAAATTTCCATGGAATTCCCAAAAAATTCCAGCCAGAACCTTCTCCAGAAGCTCCAAATCCACTCCAAAATCCCCAAAATTTTGAGGAGACCCCGAAATTCTTCTCCAGGACCCCAAAACCACCTCAAGGTCCACCGAGGACACCCCAAAACCTTCAGAACCTTCTCCAGAACCTTCTCCAGAACTTCCAGAACCTTCTCCAGAACCTCCAAACCAACTCAAAAATGCCCAAAATTTCGAGGAGACCCCAAAATTCTTCTCCAGGACCCCAAAATCACCTCAAGCCCCACCCAGAACACCCCAAGATCTCCAGAACCTTCTCCAGAACTTCCAGAACCTTCTCCAGAAGCTCCAAATCCACTCCAAAATCCCCAAAATTTTAAGGAGACCCCAGAATTGTTCTCTGGATCTCCAAAACCACCTCAAGGTCCACTGAGGACACCCCAAAACCTCCAGAACCTTCTCCAGAACTTCCAGAACCTTCTCCAGAAGCTCCAAACCAACTCAAAAAACACCAAAACTTTGAGGAGACCCCAAAATTCTTCTCCAGAACCCCAAAATCACCTCAAGTTCCACCGAGGACACCCCAAACCCTCCAGAACCTTCTCCAGAAGCTCCAAATCCACTCCAAAATCGCCCAAAATTTCGAGGAGACCCCAAAATTCTTCTCCAGGACGCCAAAATCACCTCAAGCCCCACCCAGGACACCCCAAGATCTCCAGAACCTTCTCCAGAACCTTCTCCAGAACCTTCTCCAGAAGCTCCAAATCCACTCCAAAATCGCCCAAAATTTCGAGGAGACCCCAAAATTCTTCTCCAGGACCCCAAAATCACCTCAAGCCCCACCCAGGACACCCCAAGATCTCCAGAACCTTCTCCAGAACTCCAAGAACCTTCTCCAGAACCTTCTCCAGAACTTCCAGAACCTTCTCCAGAAGCTCCAACTCAAAAATGCCCAAAATTCTGAGGAGACCCCAAAACCACCTGGAGCCAGAGCGAGGAGGAACCCAAAGATCTCCAGAAGGTCCAGATCCCCTCAGAGCCCCTCAAAAGCTCCTCCAGAACCTTCCAGAACTGGGGGAGACTCCAAAATCCCCCAGGTGGGACCCGGGTCTAAGCCCCGCCCCCTCGGGGTGAAGCCCCGCCCCCTTTGCACACTGACCACGCCCCCAGGGTGAAGCCCCGCCCCTTAGGACATTGACTCCGCCCCTCAGGATAAAGCCCCGCCCCCTCTGCACAATGACCACGCCCTCAGGATGAAGCACCGCCCCCTTTGGACACTGACCACGCCCCTCAGAATGAAGCCCCGCCCCCTGTAGCACTGACCACCCCCCCAGGATGAAGCCCCGCCCCCTTTGGATACTGACCACGCCCCTCAGGATGAAGCCCCGCCCCCTTTGGACACGGACCACGCCCCCAGGATGAAGCCCCGCCCCCTTTGGACACTAGCCCTGCCCCCTTTGGACACTGACCACGCCCCTCAGGATGAAGCCCCGCCCCCTTTTGACACTGACCACGCCCCTCAGGATGAAACCCCGCCCCCTTTGCACACTGACCACGCCTCCCAGGATGAAGCCCCGCCCCCTCTGGACACTGACCATGCCCCTCAGGATGAAGCCCCGCCCCCTTTGGACACTAGCCCTGCCCCCTTTGGACACTGACCACGCCCCCAGGATGAAGCCACGCCCCCTTTGCGCACTGACCACGCCCCCAGGATGAAGCCCCGCCCCTTTTGGACACTGACTCTGACCCCAGGATGAAGCCCCGCCCCCTTTGGACACTGACCACGCCCCCCAGGATGAAGCCCCGCCCCCTTTGAACACTGACCACGCCCCCCAGGATGAAGCCCCGCCCCCTTTTGACACTGACCACGCCCCATCAGGATGAAGCCCCGCCCCCTTTGGACACTGACCACGCCCCCCAGTATAAAGCCCTGCCCCCTTTGCACTGACCACGCCCCATCAGGATGAAGCCCCGCCCCCTTTGCACTGACCACGCCCCTCAGGATGAAGCCCCGCCCCCTTTGGACACTGACCACGCCCCCAGGATGAAGCCCCGCCCCCTTTGCACACTGACCACGCCCCCCAGGATGAAGCCCCGCCCCCTTTTGACACTGACCACGCCCCCAGGATGAAGCCCCGCCCCCTTTGCACACTGACCACGCCCCCCAGGATGAAGCCCCGCCCCCTTTTGACACTGACCACGCCCCCAGGATGAAGCCCCGCCCCCTTTGCACACTGACCACGCCCCCCAGGATGAAGCCCCGCCCCCTTTGCACACTGACCACGCCCCCCAGGATGACACCGCGCCCCTTTGGACACTGACCACGCCCCCCAGGATGACACCGCGCCCCCTTTGCACACTGACCACGCCCCTCAGGATGAAGCCCCGCCCCCTCTGGACACGGACCACGCCCCTCAGGATGAAACCCCGCCCCCTTTGGACACTGACCACGCCCCAGGATGAAGCCCCGCCCCCTTTGGACACTGACCCCGACCCCAGGATGAAGCCCCGCCCCCTCTGGACACTGACTCCAACCCCCAGGAAGAAGCCCCGCCCCCTTTGCGCACTGACCACGCCCCCTTTCAGTGACTGACCAATCAGCATGCGGTACTTGTGCGGGTGCCACGCATCCTCCATGACCGGCACTGCGTTCGTTCCCATGGGTGTGACCCAGGATGAAGCCCCGCCCCCTTTGGACACTGACCACGCCCCCCAGCAGTAAACCCCGCCCCCTTTGGCTCACTGACCAATCAGCATGCGGTGTTTGTGCGGGTGCCGCGTGTCCTCCATGACCGGCACCACGTTCGTTCCCATGGGTGTGACCCCAGCAGTAAGCCCCGCCCCCCGGCAGTAAGCCCCGCCCCCTGTTGTCTCACTGACCAATCAGCACGCGGTACTTGTGCGGGTGCCGCGCGTCCTCCATGACCGGCACCACGTTCGTTCCCACGGGTGTGGCACATGATGAAGCCCCGCCCCCTTTGCACACTGACCACGCCCCAGGATGAAGCCCCGCCCCCTTTGGCACTGACCACGCCCCCTTTCCCAGACTGACCAATCAGCACGCGGTATTTGTGCGGGTGCCGCGCGTCCTCAATGACCGGCACCACGTTCGTTCCCATGGGTGTGACCCCAGCATGAAGCCCCGCCCCCCAACGATAAGCCACGCCGCTTCAGCAGTAAGCCCCGCCCCTTTTCCCAGACTGACCAATCAGCACGCGGTATTTCTGCGGGTGCCGCGTGTCCTCCATGACCGGCACCACGTTCGTTCCCACGGGTGTGACACAGGATGAAGCCCCGCCCCCTTTGCACACTGACCACGCCTACAGGATGAAGCCCCGCCCCATTTTTACACTGACCACGCCCCCTGGTGTCTCACTGACCAATCAGCATGCGGTATTTGTGCGGGTGCCGCGCCTCCTCCATGACCAGCACCACGTTCGTTCCCATGGGTGTGACCCAGGATGAAGCCCCGCCCCCTTTGGACACTGACCACGCCCCTCAGGATGAAGCCCCGCCCCCTTTGGACACTGACCACGCCCCCTTTGGCTCACTGACCAATCAGCATGCGGTACTTGTGGGGGTGCCGCGCGTCCTCCATGACCAGCACCGCGTTCGTTCCCATGGGTGTGACCCAGGATGAAGCCCCGCCCCCCAGCAGTAAGCCCCGCCCCCTCAGGTGTAAGCCCCGCCCCCCGGTGTCTCACTGACCAATCAGCATGCGGTATTTGTGCGGGTGTCATGCGTCCTCCATGACCGGCACCAAATTCGTTCCCATGGGTGTGACCCCAGCATGAAGCCCCGCCCCCAGCAGTAAGCCCCGCCCCCTCAGCAGTAAGCCCCGCCCCCTTTCAGTGACTGACCAATCAGCATGCGGTATTTGTGCGGGTGCCGTGCGTCCATGACCGGCACCACATTCGTTCCCATGGGCGTGGCCCAGGATGAAGCCCCGCCCCCTTTGGACACTGACCACGCCCCCGGGTGTCACTGACCAATCAGCATGCGGTACTTGTGGGGGTGCCGCGCGTCCTCGATGACCGGCACCACGTTCGTTCTCTTCTTGGCCACGTTGAGCAGGTCCCGGCCCGAGCGGTGCGAGAACTCCACGGCGTAGACCACGCCCTCCTGGGGGGGGGGCAAAGGTCACCGGGGTCAGCAGGGGTCAGCAAAGGTCACCAGGGGTCATCAAAGGTCACCAAAGGTCAGCAAAAGTCACCGGGGGTCAGCAATGGTCAGCAAAGGTCACCAAAGGTCAGCAAAGGTCAGCGATGGCCACCAAAGGTCAGCAAAGGTCAGCAATGGCCACCAAAGGTCACCGGGGGTCAGCAAAGGTCAGCGATGGTCACCAAAGGTCACCAAAGGTCAGCGATGGTCACCAAAGGTCAGCGATGGCCACCAAAGGTCAGTGATGGCCACCAAAGGTCAGTGATGGCCACCAAAGGTCAGTGATGGCCACCAAAGGTCAGCGATGGCCACCAAAGGTCAGCGATGGCCACCAAAGGTCACCAAAGGTCACCAAAGGTCAGCGATGGCCACCAAAGGTCAGCAAAGGTCAGCGATGGCCACCAAAGATCAGCGATGGTCACCAAAGGTCACCAAAGGTCAGCAAAGGTCACCAAAGGTCACCAAAGGTCAGCAAAGGTCAGTGATGGCCACCAAAGGTCAGTGATGGCCACCAAAGGTCAGTGATGTCCACCAAAGGTCAGCAAAGGTCAGCAAAGGTCAGCAAAGGTCAGCAATGGCCACCAAAGGTCAGCGATGGTCACCAAAGGTCAGCAAAGGTCAGCAAAGGTCACCAAAGGTCAGCGATGGCCACCAAAGGTCATCAGAGGTCACCAAAGGTCAGTCATGGTCACCAAAGGTCAGCAAAGGTCACCAAAGGTCAGTGATGGTCACCAAAGGTCACCAAAGGTCAGCAATGGCCACCAAAGGTCACCGGTGTCATCAATGGTCACCAAAATTCATCAATGGTCACCACTGGTCAGCAAACATCATCAATGGTCACCAAGGGTCAGCAAAGGTCAGCAAAGGTCAGCAAAGGCCATCAAAGGTCACCAAAGGTCAGCAGTGTCCCCCCAGTGTCCCTGCTGGTGCCCGCTCCAGCTGCTCCCGGCACCCCGGGGACACCAAATCGGTGCCAGCTGAGGCCTTGGTGCCACCTCAGGTGTGCCCAGGTGCCCCCGGCTGTGCCATACCTGCCCCACGATGTCGGACACGTGACTGACGGTGGTGCCCGAGGCCGCGCCCAGGTACAGCACCTTGGCCCCTGTGCCCAGGTGTGTGTGTGCCATCCCCAGGTGTGTCTGTGCCATCCCCAGGTGTGTGTGTGCCATCCCCAGGTGTGCCCAG
This sequence comes from Passerculus sandwichensis, assembly GCA_031885435.1. Taxonomy (NCBI): domain Eukaryota; kingdom Metazoa; phylum Chordata; class Aves; order Passeriformes; family Passerellidae; genus Passerculus; species Passerculus sandwichensis. Next base: position 10,398,287 of record CM063151.1, on the reverse strand, counting down.
GTGTGCCCAGGTGTGTGTGTGCCATCCCCAGGTGTGTGTGTGCCATCCCCAGGTGTGCCCAGGTGTGCCCAGGTGTGTGTGTGCCATCCCCAGGTGTGTGTGTACCTGTGCCCAGGTGTGCCCGGCTGTGCCATACCTGCCCCACAATGTCCGATACGTGGCTGACGGTGGTGCCCGAGGCCGCGCCCAGGTACAGCACCTTGGCCCCTGTGCCCAGGTGTGTGTGTGCCATCCCCAGGTGTGTGTGTGCCATCCCCAGGTGTGCCCAGGTGTGCCCGGGTGTGTGTGTGCCATCCCCAGGTGTGTGTGTACCTGTGCCATCCCCAGGTGTGCCCAGGTGTGCCCAGCTGTGCCATACCTGCCCCACGATGTCGGACACGTGACTGACGGTGGTGCCCGAGGCCGCGCCCAGGTACAGCACCTTGGCCCCTGTGCCCAGGTGTGTGTGTGCCATCCCCAGGTGTGTCTGTACCTGTGCCATCCCCAGGTGTGTGTGTGCCATCCCCAGGTGTGTGTGTGCCATCCCCAGGTGTGTCTGTACCTGTGCCATCCCCAGGTGTGTGTGTGCCATCCCCAGGTGTGCCCAGGTGTGCCATCCCCAGGTGTGTCTGTACCTGTGCCATCCCCAGCTGTGCCATACCTGCCCCACAATGTCGGACACGTGGCTCACGGTGGTGCCCGAGGCCGCGCCCAGGTACAGCACCTTGGCCCCTGTGCCCGGGTGTGTGTGTGCCACCCCCAGGTGTGTGTGTGCCATCCCCAGGTGTGTCTGTACCTGTGCCATCCCCAGCTGTGCCCAGCTGTGCCATACCTGCCCCACGATACCCGATACATGGCTGACGGTGGTGCCCGAGGCCGCGCCCAGGTACAGCACCTTGGCCCCTGTGCCCAGGTGTGTGTGTGCCATCCCCAGGTGTGTGTGTGCCATGCCCAGGTGTGCCCAGGTGTGCCCGGCTGTGCCATACCTGCCCCACGATGTCACTGACATGGCTGACGGTGGTGCCCGAGGCCGCGCCCAGGTACAGCACCTTGGCCCCTGTGCCCGGGTGTGTGTGTGCCATCCCCAGGTGTGCCCGGGTGTGTGTGTGCCATCCCCAGGTGTGTGTGTGCCATCCCCAGGTGTGTGTGTGCCATCCCCGGCTGTGCCATACCTGCCCCACAATGTCGGACACGTGGCTGATGGTGGTGCCCGAGGCCGCGCCCAGGTACAGCACCTTGGCCCCTGTGCCCAGGTGTGTGTGTGCCATCCCCAGCTGTGTGTGTGCCACCCCCAGGTGTGTGTGTGCCATCCCCAGGTGTGTCTGTACCTGTGCCCAGGTGTGCCCGGCTGTGCCATACCTGCCCCACGATGTCGCTGACGTGGCTCACAGTGGTGCCCGAGGCCGCGCCCAGGTACAGCACCTTGGCCCCTGTGCCCAGGTGTGTCTGTGCCATCCCCAGGTGTGCCCAGCTGTGCCATACCTGCCCCACGATATCGGACACGTGGCTCACAGTGGTGCCCGAGGCCGCGCCCAGGTACAGCACCTTGGCCCCTGTGCCCAGGTGTGAGTGTGCCATCCCCAGGTGTGTGTGTGCCATCCCCAGGTGTGCCCAGGTGTGCCCGGCTGTGCCATACCTGCCCCACAATGTTGGACACGTGGCTCACGGTGGTGCCCGAGGCCGCGCCCAGGTACAGCACCTTGGCCCCTGTGCCCAGGTGTGTGTGTGCCACCCCCAGGTGTGCCCAGGTGTGTGTGTGCCATCCCCAGGTGTGTGTGTGCCATGCCCAGGTGTGTGTGTGCCATCCCCAGGTGTGAGTGTGCCATCCCCAGGTGTGTGTGTGCCATGCCCAGGTGTGTCTGTACCTGTGCCATCCCCAGGTGTGTGTGCGCCCTCCCCCAGGTGTGTCTGTACCTGTGCCCAGGTGTGCCCGGCTGTGCCATACCTGCCCCACGATGTCGGACACGTGGCTGACGGTGGTGCCCGAGGCCGCGCCCAGGTACAGCACCTTGGCCCCTGTGCCCAGGTGTGTGTGTGCCATCCCCAGGTGTGTGTGTGCCATCCCCAGGTGTGTGTGTGCCATCCCCAGGTGTGTGTGTGCCATCCCCAGGTGTGCCCGGGTGTGCCCAGGTGTGTGTGCCATCCCCAGGTGTGCCCAGGTGTGTGTGCCATCCCCGGCTGTGCCATACCTGCCCCACGATGTCGGACACGTGGCTCACGGTGGTGCCCGAGGCCGCGCCCAGGTACAGCACCTTGGCCCCTGTGCCTGGGTGTGTGTGTGCCATCCCCAGGTGTGTCCGTACCTGTGCCCAGGTGTGTGTGTACCATCCCCAGGTGTGCCCAGGTGTGCCCGGCTGTGCCATACCTGCCCCACGATATCCGATACATGGCTGACGGTGGTGCCCGAGGTCGCGCCCAGGTACAGCACCTTGGCCCCTGTGCCCAGGTGTGTGTGTGCCATCCCCAGGTGTGCCCAGGTGTGTGTGTGCCATCCCCAGGTGTGTGTGTGCCATCCCCAGGTGTGTGTGTGCCATCCCCAGCTGTGTGTGTGCCATCCCCAGCTGTGTGTGTGCCATCCCCAGGTGTGTCTGTACCTGTGCCCAGGTGTGCCCAGGTGTGCCATACCTGCCCCACGATATCCGATACATGACTGACGGTGGTGCCCGAGGCCGCACCCAGGTACAGCACCTTGGCCCCTGTGCCCAGGTGTGTGTGTGCCATCCCCAGGTGTGCCCAGGTGTGCCCGGCTGTGCCATACCTGCCCCACGATATCCGACACGTGGCTCACAGTGGTGCCCGAGGCCGCGCCCAGGTACAGCACCTTGGCCCCTGTGCCCGGGTGTGTGTGTGCCATCCCCAGGTGTGTGTGTGCCATCCCCAGGTGTGAGTGTGCCATCCCCAGGTGTGTCTGTACCTGTGCCATCCCCAGGTGTGCCCAGGTGTGCCCGGCTGTGCCATACCTGCCCCACGATGTCGCTGACGTGGCTGACGGTGGTGCCCGAGGCCGCGCCCAGGTACAGCACCCTCGCCCCCGGCCGGATGTGGATTCGGTCGATGCCGCCCAAGATGGCGGCGGCGAGCTTGGAGCGGAACGGGTTCCAGGCGCGGTACTCCACCGAGGCCTCGCCCTCCTGCAAACCAGTACGGACCAGTATAAACCAGTATGAACCAGTATAGACCAATATAACCCAGTACAGACTGGTACAAATCTCTATATATCCCTATGAACCAGTATGGACCAGTACAACCCAGTTTGGAGTGGAACGGGTTCCAGGCGCGGTGCTGCACCCAGGCCTCGCCCTCCTGGAACCAGTATAAACCAGTTTGGAATGGCACAAACCAGTATGGACCAGTACATATCCCTATAAACCAGTATGGACCAGTATAACCCAGCTTGGAGCGGAACGGGTTCCAGGCGCGGTGCTGCACCGAGGCCTCGCCCTCCTGAAACCAGTACGGACCAGTATAAACCAGTATGAACCAGTATAGACCAATATAACCCAGTACAGACTGGTACAAATCTCTATATATCCCTATGAACCAGTATGGACCAGTACAACCCAGTTTGGAGCGGAACGGGTTCCAGGCGCGGTACTCCACCGAGGCCTCGCCCTCCTGGAACCAGTATAAACCAGTATAAACCAGTTTGGAATGGCACAAACCAGTATGGACCAGTACATATCCCTATAAACCAGTATGGACCAGTATAACCCAGTTTGGAGCAGAACGGGTTCCAGGCGCGGTGCTGCACCCAGGCCTCGCCCTCCTGCAAACCAGTACAAACCAGTATAAACCAGTACAGACCAGTATAAACCAGTACGGACCAGTATAAACCAGTATGGACCAGTATAAACCAGTATGGACCAGTATGGACTGGTATAGACTAACATAGATCAGTATGAACTACTATAAACCAGTATGGACCAGTACAGACCAGTATGGACCAGTACGGTCCAGTATAAACCAGTATGGACCACTATGGTCCAGTATAAACCAGAATGGACCGGTATGGTCCAATATGAACCAGCATGGACTGGTATGGTCCAGTATAAGCCAGTATGGACCGGTATGAACCAGTATAAACCAGTATGGACCGGTATGGTCCAGTATAAACCAGTATGGACCAGTGCAGACCGGTATGAACCAGTATGGACTGGTATGAACCAGTCCCTCCCAGTCCCATCCCAGTATATCCCAGTCCCTCCCAGTGCCCCCCAGTCCATCCCAGTCCATCCCAGTCTATCCCAGTGCCTCCCAGTATATCTCAGTACACCCCAGTATATCCCAGTGCCCTCCCAGTCCCTCCCAGTATAACCCAGTATATCCCAGTACACCCTAGTATATCCCCCAGTCCATCCCAGTATAAACCAGTATCCCCCAGTCCCCCCCCGTCCCTCCCAGTCCCTCCCAGTTCCCCCCCAGTCCCTCCCAGTCCCATCCCAGTATAACCCAGTCCTTCCCAGTTCATCCCAGTATCCCCCAGTCCCTCCCAGTCCCCCCAGTCCCATCCCAGTATAACCCATTATGCCCCAGTCCCTCCCAGTTTGATCCCAGTCCCATCCCAGTATAACCCAGTATCCGCCAGTCCCCCCCAGTCTCAGTTCCCTATTTTAACCCCTCCCAGTACACCCCAGTCTATCCCAGTCCCTCCCAGTATATCCCAGTACACCCATTATATCCCAGTGCCTCCCAGTCCCTCCCAGTTTGATCCCAGTCCCTCCCAGTAACCCCCAGTCACTCCCAGTCCCTCCCAGTATAACCCAGTCCCTCCCAGTATATCCCAGTACACCCATTATATCCCAGTTCCTCCCAGTATCCCCCAGTCCTTCCCAGTCCCTCCCAGTATAACCCAGTCCCTCCCAGTTCATCCCAGTACCCTCCCAGTCCCTCCCAGTATGTCCCAGTACACCCCAGTATATCCCACTCCCTCCCAGTCCATCCCAGTGCCCCCCTAGTATAACCCAGTCCCTCCCAGTTCATCCCAGTATAACCCAGTATCCCCCAGTCCATCCCAGTATCCCCCAGTCCATCCCAGTATCCCCCAGTGCCCCCCCGTCCCTCCCAGTTCCCCCCCAGTCCCTCCCAGTCCCATCCCAGTATAACCCAGTATGCCCCAGTCCCTCCCAGTTTGATCCCAGTCCCTCGCAGTCCATCCCAGTTCCCTCCCAGTTTGATCCCAGTGCCTCCCAGTATAACCCAGTATCCCTCAGTCCCTCCCAGTCCTTCCCAGTCCCATCCCAGTTGCTCCCAGTCCCATCCCAGTATAACTCCGTATGCCCCACTCCCTCCCAGTCCCTTCCAGTGTAAACCAGTCCCTCCCAGTATATCCCAGTCCCTCCCGGTCCCTCCCAGTCTCCCCAGTACCTCGACACTGATCCGTTTCTCGCCGTACACCGACTCCCCCGGCACCAGGTTCCGCGTCACCAGCGCGTCCTCGCGGCCCCGGCAGATGAACACACCTGGGACGGGAGATACTCCGGGGTTACTCCGGGGTTACACCTGAGATACTCCGGGGTTACACCTGGGATACACCTGAGATACTCCGGGGTAACTACACCTGGGGCGGGAGATACTCCGGGGTTACACCTGGGGTACACCTGGGTTACACCTGGTACAGGTAACTACACCTGGGTTACACCTGGGACGGGAGATACTCCAGGGTTACACCTGGGTAACTACACCTGGGACGGGAGATACTGCGGGGTTACACCGGGGTTACACCTGGGTAACTACACCTGGGACGGGAGATACTCCGGGGTTACTCCGGGGTTACACCTGAGATACTCCTGGGTAACTACACCTGGGACGGGAGATACTCCAGGGTTACACCGGGGTTACACCTGGGTTACACCTGGGATACACCTGGGACAGGTAACTACACCGGGGATACACTTGAGTTACTCGTGGTACAGGTAACAACACCTGGGTTACACCTGGGATACACCTGGGACGGGGAGGGACGGGTAACTACACCTGGGTTACACCTGGGATACTCCGGGGTTACACCTGGGTTACACCTGGGACAGGTAACTACACCTGGGTTACACCTGGGATACTCCGGGGTTACACCTGGGTTACACCTGGGTTACACCTGGGATACTCCTGGGATACACCTGGGTAACTACACCTGGGTTACACCTGGGATACACCTGGGACAGGTGAGATACTCCGGGGTTACACCTGGGTTACACCTGGGACAGGTAACTACACCAGGGTTACTCCTGGGATACACCTGGGACAGGTGAGATACTCCTGGGATACACCTGAGTTACACCTGGGTTACACCTGGGATGGGGAGGGACAGGTGAGATACTCCGGGGTTACACCTGGGATACTCCTGGGTAACTACACCTGGGTTACACCTGGGTTACACCTGGGATACACCTGGGATACACCTGAGATACTCCGGGGTTACACCTGGGATACTCCTGGGATACACCTGGGATACACCTGGGATACACCTGGGTAACTACACCTGGGTTACACCTGGGTTACACCTGGGTTACACCTGGGATACACCTGGGATACACCTGGGTTACACCTAGGATACACCTGGGATACTCCTGGGTTACACCTGGGATACTCCGGGGTTACACCTGGGTTACACCTGGGATACTCCGGGGTTACACCTGGGTTACACCTGGGTTACACCTGGGATACTCCGGGGTTACACCTGGGACAGGTAACTACACCTGGGGTACACCTGGGATACTCCGGGGTTACACCTGGGTTACACCTGGGTTACACCTGGGATACTCCGGGGTTACACCTGGGACAGGTAACTACACCTGGGGTACACCTGGGATACTCCGGGGTTACACCTGGGATACACCTGAGACAGCTAACTACACCTGGGTTACACCTGGGTTACACCTGGGTTACACCTGGGACAGGAGATACTCCGGGGTTACACCTGAGATACTCCTGGGATACACCTGGGTTACACCTGGGATGGGGAGGGACGGGTGAGATACTCCTGGGTTACACCTGGGACAGGTAACTACACCTGGGATACACCTGAGATAACACCTGGGTTACACCTGGGATACACCTGGGATGGGGAGACAGGGGAGATACTCCTGGGTTACACCTGGGATACACCTGGTACAGGTAACTACACCTGGGTTACACCTGGGTTACACCTGGGATACACCTAGGATACACCTGGTACAGGTAACTACACCTGGGTTACACCTGGGACAGCTGAGATACACTTGAGTTACACCTGGGATACACCTGGTACAGGTAACTACACCTCGCGGCCCTGGCAGATGAACACACCTGGGAAGGGGAGATACTCCGGGGTTACACCTGGGGTACACCTGGGTTACACCTGGGTTACACCTGGGACAGGTAACTACACCTGGGACAGGGGAGATACTCCGGGGTTACACCTGGGATACACCTGGGTTACACCTGGGTTACACCTGGGACAGGTAACTACACCTGGGACAGGGGAGATACTCCTGGGTTACACCTGGGACAGGTGAGACAGGTGAGATACTCCGGGATTACTCCTGGGACAGGTAACTACACCTGGGTTACACCTGGGACCCTCAGCTGCTCCACAGCCCCGTGCCCAGTCCCTCCCAGTACAAACCAGTATAACCCAGTTCCCCTCCCAGTCCCTCCCAGTATATCCCAGTATATCCCAGTTACCCTCCCAGTCCCTCCCAGTACAAACCACTATATCCCAGTTACCCTCATGCCGGTGCGGCTCCTCCCTCCCAGTATAACCCAGTCCCTCCCAGTATATCCCAGTATCCCCAGTTACCCTCCCAGTCCCTCCCAGTATATCCCAGTATCCCCAGTTACCCTCCCAGTCCCTCCCAGTATAACCCAGTATCCCCAGTTACCCTCCCAGTCCCTCCCAGTATAACCCAGTATCCCCAGTTACCCTCCCAGTCCCTCCCAGTATAACCCAGTATCCCCAGTTACCCTCCCAGTATATCCCAGTATCCCCAGTTACCCTCCCAGTCCCTCCCAGTATATCCCAGTTACCCTCCCAGTATCCCCAGTTCCCCTCCCAGTATATCCCAGTTTCCCCAGTTACCCTCATGCTGGTGCGGCTCCACCCTCCCAGTATCCCCAGTTCCCCTCCCAGTATAACCCAGTCCCTCCCAGTACATCCCAGTATATCCCAGTTACCCTCATGCCGGTGCGGCTCCACCCTCCCAGTCCCTCCCAGTATATCCCAGTATCCCCAGTTACCCTCCCAGTCCCTCCCAGTACATCCCAGTATCCCCAGTTACCCTCCCAGTCCCTCCCAGTATATCCCAGTATCCCCAGTTACCCTCATGCCGGTGCGGCTCCACCCTCCCAGTATAACCCAGTTACCCTCCCAGTCCCTCCCAGTCCCTCCCAGTATCCCCAGTTACCCTCCCAGTCCCTCCCAGTACATCCCAGTATCCCCCGTTCCCCTCCCAGTCCCTCCCAGTCCCTCCCAGTATATCCCAGTATCCCCAGTTACCCTCCCAGTCCCTCCCAGTCCCTCCCAGTATATCCCAGTCCATCCCAGTTACCCTCCCAGTCCCTCCCAGTATACCCCAGTATCCCCAGTTACCCTCATGCCGGTGCGGCTCCACCCTCCCAGTCCCTCCCAGTCCCTCCCAGTATACCCCAGTTTCCCCAGTTACCCTCATGCCGGTGCGGCTCCACCCCCCCGTTCCCCTCCCAGTCCCTCCCAGTACATCCCAGTATCCCCAGTTACCCCCCCAGTCCCTCCCAGTATATCCCAGTATCCCCAGTCCCTCCCAGTCCCTCCCAGTACATCCCAGTATCCCCAGTTACCCTCATGCTGGTGCGGCTCCACCCTCCCAGTCCCTCCCAGTATAACCCAGTCCATCCCAGTATATCCCAGTTACCCTCATGCCGGTGCGGCTCCACCGTCACTTTTTTGCCGCCTTTGAAGCCGCCGCGGGCCCCGCCCCTGGCCCCGCCCCCTCGGCCTCGGCCCCGCCCCCGGGGGCCTCCGCGGGCCCCGCCCCCTCCGCGGGCCACGCCCCCTCCTCTGGCTCCGCCCCCTCCGCGGGGCGGGAACCCGGAACCTGCGGGGGAAAGTGGGTTATACTGGGAGAGACTGGGAGGGACTGGGAGGGGAACTGGGGATACTGGGATATACTGGGAGGGACTGGGAGGGACTGGGAGGGGAACTGGGGTATACTGGGAGGGACTGGGAGGGGAACTGGGTTATACTGGGAGAGACTGGGATGTACTGGGAGGGACTGGGGATACTGGGATATACTGGGGATACTGAGAGGAAGTGGGAGGGGAACTGGGTTATACTGGGAGGGACTGGGAGGGACTGGGAGGGGAACTGGGGATACTGGGATATACTGGGAGGGACTGGGAGGGACTGGGAGGGGAACTGGGGTATACTGGGAGGGACTGGGAGGGGAACTGGGTTATACTGGGAGAGACTGGGATGTACTGGGAGGGACTGGGGATACTGGGATATACTGGGGATACTGAGAGGAAGTGGGAGGGGAACTGGGTTATACTGGGAGGGACTGGGAGAGACTGGGAGGGGAACTGGGGATACTGGGATATACTGGGAGGGACTGGGAGGGGAACTGGGGTATACTGGGAGGGACTGGGAGGGGAACTGGGTTATACTGGGAGAGACTGGTTTATACTGGGAGGGACTGGGAGGGGAATTGGGGATACTGGGAGAGACTGGGATATACTGGGATGGACTGGGAGGGACTGGGTTATACTGGGTTATACTGGGATATACTGGGAGAGACTGGGATGGACTGGGAGGGGAACTGGGTTATACTGGGAGAGACTGGGAGGGACTGGGAGTGGACTGGGTTATACTGGGAGGGGAACTGGGTTATACTGGGAGGGACTGGGAGGGACTGGGAGGGACTGGGAGGGGAACTGGGTTATACTGGGAGGGGAACTGGTTTGTACTGGGAGGGACTGGGAGGGTGGAGCCGCACCGGCTGAGGGTAACTAGGATATACTGGGATATACTGGGAGGGACTGGGGGGGTAACTGGGGATACTGGGTTATACTGGGAGGGACTGGGAGGGACTGGGTTATACTGGGATATACTGGGAGGGACTGGGATTTACTGGGATATACTGGGAGGGGAACTGGGTTATACTGGGATATACTGGGAGAGACTAGGATAGACTGGGAGGGGAACTGGGTTATACTGGGATATACTGGGAGAGACTAGGATAGACTGGGAGGGGAACTGGGTTATACTGGGAGGGGAACTGGGTTATACTGGGAGGGACTGGGAGGGTGGAGCCGCACCGGCATGAGGGTAACTAGGATATACTGGGATATACTGGGAGGGACTGGGATGGACTGGGAGGGGAACTGGGATATACTGGGATATACTGGGATATACTGGGAGGGACTGGGAGGAAAACTGGGTTATACTGGGAGGGGAAACTGGGTTATACTGGGTTATACTGGGAGGGACTGGGATATACTGGGAGGGGAACTGGGGATACTGGGAGGGGAACTGGGAGGGGAACTGGGTTATACTGGGATATACTGGGAGAGACTGGGTTATACTGGGAGGGACTGGGGATACTGGGATATACTGGGAGGGGAACTGGGTTATACTGGGAGGGACTGGGGATACTGGGATATACTGGGAGGGGAACTGGGTTATACTGGGAGGGACTGGGGATACTGGGAGAGGAACTGGGGATACTGGGATATACTGGGGATACTGGGACGGAGTGGGAGGGGAACTGGGTTATACTGGGATATACTGGGAGAGACTGGGATGGACTGGGAAGGGAACTGGGAGATACTGGGTTATACTGGGATATACTGGGAGGGACTGGGGATACTGGGAGGGGAACTGGGTTATACTGGGAGGGACTGGGAGGGGAACTGGGGACACTGGGTTATACTGGGAGAGACTGGGAGGCACTGGGAGGGGAACTGGGTTATACTGGGATATACTGGGATATACTGGGAGACACTGGGTTATACTGGGAGGGACTGGGGATACTGGGAGAGGAACTGGGGATACTGGGATATACTGGGGATACTGGGAGGGAGTGGGAGGGGAACTGGGTTATACTGGGATATACTGGGATATACTGGGAGGGACTGGGAGGGGAACTGGGTTATACTGGGATATACTGGGAGGGACTGGGATATACTGGGATATACTGGGAGGGGAACTGGGGATACTGGGATATACTGGGAGGGACTGGGAGAGGAACTGGGGTATACTGGTTTATACTGGGAGGGATACTGGGATATACTGGTTTATACTGGGAGGGGAACTGCGGAGACTGGGAGGGACTGGAATATACTGGGACATACTGGGAGGGGAACTGGGGGTACTGGGATATACTGGGAGGGACTGGGAGGGGCACTGGGTTATACTGGTTTATACTGGGAGGGACTGGGAGGGGAACTGGAAGAGACTGGGAGGGACTGGGATATACTGGGACATACTGGGAGGGGAACTGGGATATACTGGGATATACTGGGAGGGACTGGGAGGGGAACTGGGGGTACTGGAAGAGTAACTGGGGTATACTGGTTTATACTGGGAGGAACTGGAAGAGGAATTGGGTTATACTGGGATGTACTGGTTTGTACTGGGAGGAAACTGGGGATACTGGGGTGTATTAGGAGGGGAACTGGGACGTACTGGGAGGGACTGGGTTATACTGGGAAGGGAACTGGGTTATACTGGTTTATACTGGGAGGGACTGGGAAGGGAACTGGGTTATACTGGGAGGGACTGGGATATACTGGGAAGGGAACTGGGTTATACTGGTTTATACTGGGAGGGGAACTGGGTATGCTGGGCTATACTGGGAGCGTTACTGGTCCATACTGGTTTGTACTGGGACTCACCTCTGCCTCGGAATCCACCGCGTCCACCCCGGGGGCTGAAACCTGTGGGGAAACTGGTCAGACTGGGATATACTGGGATATACTGGGATGGACTGGGATGGACTGGGAGGGACTGGGATTGAACTGGGATGGACTGGGAGGGACTGGGATTGAACTGGGATGGATTGGGATTGGACTGGGATGGACTGGGATTGAACTGGGAGGGACTGGGATGGACTGGGATAAACTGGGAGGGACTGGGATTGAACTGGGATGGACTGGGAGGGACTGGGATATACTGGGATTGAACTGGGATGGACTGGGATTGAACTGGGATTGAACTGGGATATACTGGGATGGACTGGGATTGAACTGGGATGGACTGGGATAGACTGGGATGGACTGGGATATACTGGGATTGAACTGGGATAAACTGGGAGGGACTGGGATGGACTGGGATGGACTGGGAGGGACTGGGATGGACTGGGATTGAACTGGGATAAACTGGGATGGACTGGGATTGAACTGGGATGGACTGGGATATACTGGGATTGAACTGGGATAAACTGGGATGGACTGGGATGGACTGGGACGGACTGGGATTGAACTGGGATGGACTGGGATGGACTGGGATTGAACTGGGATAGACTGGGATATACTGGGATGGACTGGGATGGACTGGGATTGAACTGGGAGAGACTGGGATGGACTGGGATGGACTGGGATGGACTGGGATAGACTGGGTTATACTGGGATGGACTGGTTTATACTGGGATGAGGTGGGAGGGCAACTGGGATGGACTGGGTTATACTGGGATGGACTGGGTTATACTGGGATGTACTGGTTTATACTGGGATGGGGTGGGAGGGGAACTGGGATGGACTGGGTTATACTGGGATGGACTGGGTTATACTGGGATGGACTGGGTTATACTGGGATGCACTGGTTTATACTGGGGTGGACTGGGTTATACTGGGATGCACTGGGTTATACTGGGATGGACTGGGTTATACTGGGATGCACTGGGTTATACTGGGAGCAGCTCTGGGGCCTCCCAGTGCTCCCAGTTTGGCTCCAACGCCTCCCCCAGTCTGCTCCCAGTATAACCCAGTACAAACCAGTTACCCCCAAAACGCTCCCAGTTCCCTCCCAGTCCATCCCAGTTCATCCCAGTTCCCTCCCAGTTCGTCCCAGTTCCCTCCCAGTTCGTCCCAGTTCCCCCAAATCTTCTCCCAGTCTCTCCCAGTTTGTCCCAGTTTAACCCAGTTCCCCCAAATCCCTTCCCAGTCCCCCCCAGTTCCCTCCCAGTTCATCCCAGTCCATCCCAGTTCAATCCCAGTTTATCCCAGTCCATCCCAGTTCATCCCAGTTCATCCCAGTTCAATCCCAGTTCATCCCAGTCCATCCCAGTTCAATCCCAGTTCATCCCAGTCCATCCCAGTTTGTTCCCAGTCCATCCCAGTCCATCCCAGTCCCTCCCAGTCCATCCCAGTTACCCCCAAATCCTCTCCCAGTTCCTCCCAGTGTGCCCAGTTCAGCCCTGCCTCCATCCCAGTAAGGCCCAGTTCGCTCCCAGTTCATCCCAGTTCCCCTCTGGTCCTCTCCCAGTCCATCCCAGTCCCTCCCAGTTCGGCCCAATCCCATCCCAGTCCTCTCCCAGTATATCCCAGTAACCCCAGTTCCCTCTCCCAGTCCCTCCCAGTTCAAACCAGTTCATCCCTCTCTCTCCCGCATCCCCCCAGTCTGCCCCAGTCCCTCCCAGTTCCCCCCCAGTCCCTCCCAGTTTGTCCCAGTCCCTCCCAGTTTATCCCAGTTCCCCCCCAGTCCCTCCCAGTTTATCCCAGTCCCTCCCAGTTCCCGTCAAATCCTCTCCCAGTCCCTCCCAGTTTGTTCCAGTCTATCCCACTTTCCCCCCAGTCCATCCCAGTCCCCGCCAAATCCTCTCCCAGTTCCCCCCAGTCCCTCCCAGTTTATCCCAGTCTGTCCCAGTTACCCCCAAATCCTCTCCCAGTCTATCAAAGTTTGTCCCAGTCCCCCTCAGTCCCATCCCAGTTTATCCCAGTTGCCCCCAAATCCCTTCCCAGTTTATCCCAGTCCCTCCCAGTTCCTCCCAGTCCATCCCAGTCCCTCCCAGTTTGTCCCAGTTCCCGCCAAATCCTCTCCCAGTCCCTCCCAGTTTGTCCAAGTCTATCCCAGTTTCCCCTCAGTCCATCCCAGTTCATCCCAGTTACCCCCAAATCCTCTCCCAGTCCCTCCCAGTTTATCCCAGTCTGTCCCAGTTCATCCCAGTTACCCCCAAATCCTCTCCCAGTTCCCCCCAGTCCCTCCCAGTTCCCGCCAAATCCTCTCCCACTCCATCCCAGTTTCCCCCCAGTCCATCCCAGTCCCTCCCAGTTTCTCCCAGTTCCCGCCAAATCCTCTCCCAGTCCCTCCCAGCTTGTCCAAGTCTATCCCAGTTTCCCCCCAGTCCATCCCAGTTCATCCCAGTTACCCCCAAATCCTCTCCCAGTCCCTCCCAGTTTATCCCAGTTTGTCCCAGTTCCCGCCAAATCCTCTCCCAGTCTATCCGAGTTTGTCCCAGTCCCCCTCAGTCCCATCCCAGTTTCTCCCAGTTACCCCCAAATCCCTTCCCAGTCCCCCCCAGTTTATCCCAGTCGCTCCCAGTCCGTCCCAGTCCCTCCCAGTCCCTCCCAGTTTATCCCAGTCCCTCCCAGTTTGTCCCAGTTTGTCCCAGTTCCCACCCGGCCTCATCGCGCCGCTCTCTCCACGCGTGGCCCGCGCGTCTCTGCCGGAACCGGAAATGACGTCACAACAATCGCTCATCCCAGCACCGCGCATGCGCGTCCCTGCTCCCGACGCTCAAACCCCGCCCACCTTTTGGCGGAAGTGCCCTCAGAGCGCCTCAAGGAGGCTCCTGAGGGGATTTTGAGGTAAAAAACGGCGATTTTGGGACAAAAATGGGGATATTAGGTCAAAAATGGAAATTTTGGCGTAAAAAGTTGGGATTTTGGGGCTCTAACGGGTTTTTTCGGCGTCTCGCCGCGTTTTGGCGCCGTTTCGGGGCAGTTCCGGCGGACTCGCGGGTGGGCGCCGCCGCCATTTTTCCTCCCGGAGGAGACGCTCCGGCCGGAAGCCTGCTCTCGATGGTCTTTATTGACGTCATTTCCGGCGACTCTCCGTCGCTTCCGCCGCGTCTCGTTGGTTCCGGCGAGCGGAGAGCGGGGGTGAAAGTGACTTTGAGAGCTGGGACGTACTGGGAGAACTGGGAGCGACTGGGATGAACTGGGAGGGACTGGGAGGGACTGGGGGCTACTGGGAGCGCTGGGGGGGGTACTGGGATAAACTGGGATGGACTGGGATAAACTGGGAGGGACTGGGATGGACTGGGGAGGGTGCGAGGGTCGTGAGGGGAGCGCTGAGGGCGGTGAGGGCCGGACTGGGATGAACTGGGAGGAACTGGGAGGGACTGGGAGGGGTCTGGGGTGAACTGGGAGCACTGGGGGGGTTACTGGGATGAACTGGGAGGGACTGGGAGGGGTCTGGGGGGTTACTGGGATGAACTGGGAGGGGTCTGGGGGGTTACTGGTTTGAACTGGGAGGGAACTGGGATGAACTGGGACAGGTCTGGGATGGACTGGGAGGGTTCTGAAGGGAACTGGGAGGGATCTGGGGGTTACTGGTTTGAACTGGGATGAACTGGTTTGAACTGAGAGGGATCTCAGGGGTTACTGGTTTGAACTGGTTTGAACTGGGATGAACTGGGAGGGGTCTGGGGGTTACTGGTTTGAACTGGTTTGAACTGGGAGCACTGGTGGCTGCTGCTGTTTCTCTTTCATTGCATTATTTATTATTATTGGATGTGGCTAATTAACAATTAATGAGCTAATTACCTGCTGGGGGTGGTAGTTAATTAGTTAGGTCCTGGCCAGTTGTTTAGCTAATTAATTAGCTGCTAGTTTGCATAATCAGTGATTTTTATAATTTGTTTTCCTGCTGATTTCACTTCCCAAATTTATCACAGTGGGTTGGGATTGATTAATAATTAATGAGCTAATTAATAGCTAGATTGGCAACTAATTAACTAGGCTCTAATTAGTTGTTTGGCTAATTAATGAGTTGCTAATTGGCATAATTAGCGACTTTTTAATTCCTTTTTTTCCTGGCTTCACTTCCTATATTTATTGTAGTGGGTTGGGATTGATTAATAATTAATAAACTAATTAACAAGTATTAATAAGCTATTAATAATAAATAGATTGACAATGAACTAGCTAGGTTCTAATTAGTTATTTAGCTAATTAACTGGCTGCTAATTAACTTAATGTCATTTTTTCTTTTAAATTCTCGTTAAAAGATGAACAAGTTGAATTTTTTAGGGATGGGATTGATTAATAATTAGTGAGCTAACTAATAAGTATTAATAAACTATTAATAATGAAGAGATTGGCAATTAACTAATTAGGTTCTAATTAGATATTTAGCTAACTGATTAGCTGCTAATTAATTCACTTAACAACATTTTTGTGGTGTAAACCCTCATGAAAAGATTGAAAAATTCAAATTTTTTTGTGTTTTTTGAGCAATTAACGCCCTTTATACCCAATGAACCCACTCAGGCTGCTAATTAGCGTTCTCTAGAAGGTGATCAGTGAGCACAGGTGTTAATTAATTAATTAATTATGCTAATTAGCCATGGCAGAGGACATGAAGCTGAAGCTTTGCCGCTACAAGACGGCGCCGTTCGACAGCCGCTTCCCCAACCAGAACCAGACCCGCAACTGCTGGCAGAACTACCTGGGTATGGAGCCCCAAAATCCCCCAAATTCACCCCAAAATCCACACGGGGAAACCCAAAATACCGAAAATGCAAAAATTCCCACAAAAATCCCACAAAAAATGCCCCAAAAAACCAAAAAAAATTACCCCAAAATGGCCAAATTTGGGGTTTTTCATCCCCAAAATGTTTGCCACAAGCTCCCAAATTCACCCCAAAATCCCCTAAAATTCACCCTAAAATCCCCCAAATTCACCCCAAAATCCACACGGGGAACCCCAAAATACCAAAAATGCAAAAATTCCCACAAAAATCCCACAAAAATTCCCACAAAAATGCCCCAAAATGCCCCAAAATTGCCTCAAAAATGCCCCCAAAACGCCCAAATTTGTGGTTTCTATCCTCAAAATCTTCCACAAAAACTCCCCAAATCAACCAAATTCACCCCAAAATCCACACGGGGAACCCCAAAATACCGAAAATGCAAAAATTCCCACAAAAATGCCCCCAAAACAACCCAAAAATGACCCAAAAATGCCCCAAAAATGGCCCAAAATTGCCCCCAAAACGCCCAAATTTGTGGTTTTTATCCTCAATATCTTCCACAAAAACTCCGCAAATCCTCCAAATTCACCCCAAAATCCACCTGGGGAACCCTGAAATACCAAAATTGCAAAAAATTCCACAAAATTTCCACAAAAATTCCCACAAAAATGCCCCAAAAATGCCCAAATTTGGGGTTTTTGTCGCCGCTTCCCCAACCAGAACCAGACCAGGAACTGCTGGCAGAACTACCTGGGTACGGAGCCCCAAAATCCCCCAAATTCACCCCAAAATCCACACGGGGAACCCCAAAATACCAAAAATGCAAAAATTCACACAAAAATCCCACAAAAAATGGCCCAAAAAAACCCAAAAATTACCCCAAAAATGACCCAAAATTGCCTCAAAAATGCTCCCAAAAATGCCCCCAAAACGCCCAAATTTGTGGGTTTTATCCTCAAAATCTCCACAAAAACTCCCCAAAATGCCCCAAATTCACCCCAAAATCCACACGGGGAACCCCAAAATACCGAAAATGCAGAAATTCCCACAAAATTTCCACAAAAATTCCCACAAAAATGCCCCAAAAATGCTCAAAAAAATGCCCAAATTTGGGGTTTTTGTCACCGCTTCCCCAACCAGAACCAGACCAGGAACTGCTGGCAGAACTACCTGGGTATGGAGCCCCAAAATCCCCCAAATTCACCCCAAAATTCACACGGGGAAACCCCAAATACCAAAAATGCAAAAATTCCCACAAAAATCCCACAAAAAATGCCCCAAAAAACCAAAAAAATTACCCCAAAATGGCCAAATTTGGGGTTTTTCATCCCCAAAATGTTTGCCATAAACTACCAAATTCACCCCAAAATCCCCCAGAATTCACCCCAAAATTCCCAAAATTCACCCCAAAATTCCCCAAATTTACCCCAAAATCCACACGGGGAACCCAAAAATACCAAAAATGAAAAAATTCCCACAAAAATCCCACAAAAAATGCCCCAAAAAACCCCAAAAATGACCCAAAAATGCTCCCAAAAATGCCCCCAAAACGCCCAAATTTGTGGTTTTTATCCTCAATATCTTCCACAAAAACTCCCCAAATCAACCAAATTCACCCCAAAATCCACCTGGGGAACCCTGAAATACCAAAATTGCAAAAATTCCCACAAAATTTCCACAAAAATTCCCACAAAAAATGCCCCAAAAATGTCTAAATTTGGGGTTTTTGTCGCCGCTTCCCCAACCAGAACCAGACCAGGAACTGCTGGCAGAACTACCTGGGTATGGAGCCCCAAAATCCCCCAAATTTACCCCAAAATCCACACGGGGAACCCCAAAATACCAGAAATGAAAAAATTCCCACAAAAATCCCACAAAAATGGCCCAAAAATGCCCCAAAATTACCCCAAAAATGGCCCAAAATTGCCCCCAAAACGCCCAAAATTGTGGTTTTTATCCTCAAAATCTTCCCCAAAAACTCCCAAAATCCCCCAAATTCACCCCAAAATTCACCCCAAAATCCACACGGGGAACCCCAAAATACCAAAAATGCAAAAATTCCCACTAAAATCCCACAAAAATGTCCCAAAAATGCCCCAAAAAACCTGAAAAAATGGCTCAAAAATGCCCAAATTTGGGGTTTTTATCCCCAAAATCTTCCCCAAAAACTCCCAAAATCCTCCAAATTCGCCCCAAAATTCCCCAAATTCAGCCCAGAATCCACACGGGGAACCCCAAAATACCAAAAATGCAAAAATTCCCACAAAAATCCCACCAAAATTCCCACAAAAATGCCCAAATTTGGGGTTTTTTAACCCCAAAATGTTTGCTATAAACTCCCAAATTCACCCCAAAATTCCCCAAAATTCACCCCAAAATCCTCCTGGGAAACCCCAAAATACCGAAAATACAAAAATTCCCACAAAAATCCCACAAAATGCCCCAAAAATGCCCAAATTTGGGGGTTTTTTTCTCCCTGCTCCAGCCACTCAATGTCCCCAATGTCCCCTCAATGTCCCCTCACTGTCACCAACGTCCCCTCAACGTTCCCAATGTCCCCAATGTCCCCGCAGTGTCCCCAATGTCCCCAATGTCCCTGACATCCTTTTAATGTCCTCAATGTCCCCAATGTCTCAAATCCCCCAAATGACCCCATTGTCCCCTCAGTGTCCCCAATGTCCCCAATCCCTCAACGTCTCCTCACTGTCACCAATGTCCCCTCAACATTCTCAATGTCCCCATTGTCCCCAATGTCCCCAACGTCCCCAATGTCACCTCAGTGTCCCCAATGTCCCCAATGTCCTCTCAATGTCCCTGACATCCTTCTAATGTCCTCAATGTCCCCTCAATGTCCCCAATGTCCCCAATGTCCCTGATCCCCCATTGTCCCCATTGGTGTCCCCAACGTCCCCGTTGTTGTCCCCAGATTTCCAGCGGTGCCAGTGCGCCATGGACGCCCGCGGCGCCGATGCCACCATTGTCACCTCAGTGTCCCCAACGTCCCCAATGTCCCTGATCCCACATTGTCCCCAGTGTCCCCAATCCCCCAATGTCGCCAATGTCCCCTCAGTGTCCCCAATGTCCCCAGTGTCCCTGATCCCCAATTGTCCCCAGTGTCCCCAATGTCCCCTCAGTGTCCTCTCAATGTCCCTGACATCCTTTTAATGTCCTCAATGTCCCCTCATTGTCCCCTCAATGTCCCCAATGTCCCCAATGTCCCCAATGTCCTCAATGTCCTCAATGTCCTCAACGTCCCCATTGTCCCCTCAGTGTCCCCAATGTCCCCAATCCCTCAATGTCCCCTCACTGTCACCAGTGTGTGCTCAACGTTCCCAATGTCCCCAATGTCCCTGATCCTTCAATGTCCCCAACGTCCCTGATCCCCCATTGTCCCCTGGATGTCCCCAATGTCCCCGTGTGTCCCCAGATTTCCAGCGGTGCCAGCGCGCCATGGACGCCCGCGGCGCCGATGCCACCATTGTCCCCTCAGTGTCCCCAATGTCCCCAACGTCCCTGATCCCCCATTGTCCCCAGTGTCCCCAATGTCCCTGATCCCTCAGTGTCCCCAATGTCCCCAGTGTCCTCTCAATGTCCCTGACATCCTTTTAATGTCCTCAATGTCCCCTCAATGTCCCCAATGTCCCCTCAATGTCCCCAATGTCCCCTTAATGTCCCCTCACTGTCACCAACGTCCCCTCAGTGTCCCCAATGTCACCTCAGTGTCCCCAATGTCTTTAATGTCCCCTCGATGTCCCAAATCCCCTCAGTGTCCCCAATGTCCCCATTGTCCCCTGGATGTCCCCAATGTCCCCGTTGTTGTCCCCAGATTTCCAGCGGTGCCAGCGCGCCATGGACGCCCGCGGCGCCGATGCCACCGTTGTCCCCTCAGTGTCCCCAACGTCCCCAATGTCCCTGATCCCACATTGTCCCCAGTGTCCCCAATGTCCCCAGTGTCCCTGATCCCCCATTGTCCCCAGTGTCCCCAATGTCCCCTCAGTGTCCCCAATGTCCCCAACGTCCCTGATCTCCTGATCCCCCAATGTCCCCCATGTCCCCAATGTCCCCAGTGTCCCCAATCCCTCAATGTCCCCTCACTGTCACCAGTGTGTGCTCAACGTTCCCAATGTCCCCGATGTCCCCTCAGTGTCCCCAATGTCCCCTCAATGTCCCTGACATCCTTTTAATGTCCTCAATGTCCCCTCAATGTCCCCTCAGTGTCCCCAATGTCTCAAATCACCCAAATGTCCTCAATGTCCCCTCAGTGTCCCCAATGTCCCCCATGTCCTCTCAATGTCCCTGACATGCTTTTAATGTCCTCAATGTCCCCTCAATGTCCCCAATGTCCCCAACGTCCCTGATTCCCCAATGTCCCCATTGTCCCCAATGTCCCCATTGTCCCCAATGTCCTCTCAGTGTCCCCAGTGTCCCCTCAGTGTCCCCTGGATGTCCCCAATGTCCCCGTGTGTCCCCAGATTTCCAGCGGTGCCAGCGCGCCATGGACGCCCGCGGCGCCGATGCCACCGTTGTCCCCTCAGTGTCCCCAATGTCCCCAGTGTCCCCAATCCCCCAATGTCGCCAATGTCCCCTCAGTGTCCCCAATGTCCCCAGTGTCCTCTCAATGTCCCTGACATCCTTTTAATGTCCTCAATGTCCCCTCAATGTCCCCAATGTCTCAAATCCCCCAAATGTCCTCAATGTCCCCTCGATGTCCCCAATCCCCTCAGTGTCCCCAATGTCCCCAATGTCCCCTCAGTGTCCCCAATGTCCCCAATGTCCCCTCAATGTCCCCAATCCCCCCATTGTCCCCAGTGTCCCCATTGTCCCCATTGTCCCCAATGTCCCCGTGTGTCCCCAGATTTCCAGCGGTGCCAGCGCGCCATGGACGCCCGCGGCGCCGATGCCACCATTGTCCCCTCAGTGTCCCCAATGTCCCTGATCCCCCAATGTCCCCAGTGTCCCCAATCCCCTCGCTGTGTCCCCTCAATGTCTCCAATGTCCCTGATCCCCCAATGTCCCCTCAGTGTCCCCAGTGTCCCCAATGTCCCCGTGTGTCCCCAGATTTCCAGCGGTGCCAGCGCGCCATGGACGCCCGCGGCGCCGATGCCACCCCGTGCCAGTGGTACTTCCGCGTCTACAAGTCCCTGTGCCCGACCTCGTGGGTGAGTGACGGCACCAGTGCCACCTAATGTCACCAAATGCCACCAAATGTCACCAATGTCCCCCTGTGCCCCACCTCGTGGGTGAGTGATGGCACCGAGTGCCACCAAATGTCACCAAATGTCACCAAATGTCACCAGTGTCCCCCTGTGCCCGACCTCGTGGGTGAGTGATGGCACCAAATGTCACCAAATGTCACCAAATGTCACCAAATGTCACCAAATGTCACCAGTGTCCCCAACCCCCAGTGTCCCCAAATGTCCCCAAGGGGCCCCAATAGTCCCCGATGCCACCAATGTCCCCAAATGTCACCAATGTCCCCCTGTGCCCGACCTCGTGGGTGAGTGACGGCACCAAATGCCACCAATGTCACCAAATGTCACCAAATGTCACCAGTGTCCCCCTGTGCCCGACCTCGTGGGTGAGTGACGGCACCTGTGCCACCAAATGTCACCAAGTGTCACCAAATGTCACCAAATGTCACCAATGTCCCCCTGTGCCCCACCTCGGGGGTGAGTGACGGCACCTGTGCCACCAAGTGTCACCAAATGCCACCAAATGTCACCAAATGTCACCAATGTCCCCCTGTGCCCCACCTCGTGGGTGAGTGATGGCACCGAGTGCCACCAATGTCACCAAATGCCACCAAATGTCACCAATGTCCCCCTGTGCCCCACCTCGTGGGTGAGTGATGGCACCTGTGCCACCAAATGCCACCAAGTGTCACCAAATGTCACCAGTGTCCCCAACCCCCAGTGTCCCCAAATGTCCCCAAATGTCTCCAATGTCCCAAATCCTCCCAATGTCCCCAACCCCCCAAATGTCCCCAACCCCCCCAATGTCCCCAAATGTCCCCAAATGTCCCCAATCCCTCAAATGTCCCCAAATGTCCCCATTAATGTCCTCAATGTCCCCAAATGTCCCCAATCCATCCAATGTCCCCACTGTCCCCAATCCCCCCAATGTCCCCAACCCCCCCAGTGTCCCCAAATGTCCCAAATGTCCCCGATCCCCCCAATGTCCCCAAATGTCCCCAACCCCCCAATGCCCCCAATGTCCCCAACAATGTCCCCAATGCCCCCAATGCCCCAAATGTCCCCAAATGTCCCCACCCCCCCAAATGTCCCCAATCCCCTCAGTGTCCCCGATGTCCCCAATGCCCCCAATTTCCCCAATGTCCCCAATGTCCCCAAATGTCTCAAAATGTCCCAAAATGTCCCCAACCCCCAAATGTCCCCAATGTCCCCAACCCCCCCAGTGTCCCCAAATGTCCCCAACCCCCAAATGTCCCCAACTCCCCCAATCTCCTCAATGTCCCCAATGTCGCCATTAATGTCCCCAAATGTCCCCAATCTCTCCTCTCTCCCCCAATGTCCCCAACCCCCCAAATGTCCCCAATCTCCCCAATGTCCCCAAATGTCCCCGATCCCCCCAACCCCCCAAATGTCCCCAATCTCCCCAATGTCCCCAAATGTCCCCAAATGTCTCAAAATGTCCCAAAATGTCCCCAACACCCCCAATGTCCCCATATGTCCCCAACCCCCAAATGTCCCCAATGTCCCCAACCCTCTCAGTGTCCCCAGTTCCCCTCAATGTCCCCAACCCCCCAAATGTCCCCAGATGTCCCAAAATGTCCCCAACCCCCCAAATGTCCCCAAATGTCCCCAACCCCCAAATGTCCCAAATCCCCAAATGTCCCAAATCCCCTCAATGTCCCCAATGTCCCCAATCCCCCCAATGTCCCCAAATGTCCCCAAATGTCCCCAAATGTCCCCTCTGTCCCCAGGTGACGGCGTGGGACGAGGCCCGTGAGGAGGGGACCTTCCCCGGCAAGATCTGAGCTGTCCCCGAGCGCCGGTGACACCGAGGGGACACGGCCGGGGGGGAGGTGACACCGCGGGGGGGGGGGGGGACGCGGCTCCCCCCGTTGTGACATTGTGACATTGTGACGTTGTGACGTTGTGACCTTGTGACGTTGTTCCCAAAGCGTGACAGCGCCACCGCCCCGGGGAGGGGACACCGACAATAAAGGGTTAAAAACCGGGAGCGCTCCTTGGCTCTGGGGACCTTCGGGGACAGTTTGGGGACATCTGGAAATGATTTGGGGACAATTTGGAGGAGCTTGGGGACAATTTGGGAATGTTTGGGGACATCTGGGGACATTTTGGGGGAGGGTTTGGGGACAATTTGGGAACGTTTGGGGACATTTTGGGGACATCTGGGGGAGGTTGGGGACAATCTGGGGACTTTGGGGGTCATTTAGGGACAATTTGGGGACATTTTGGAGGGTTTGGGGACAGTTTGGGGACAGTTTGGGGACATTTGGAAATGATTTGGGGACGTCTGGGGACAATTTGGGGGTGTTTGGGGACAATTTGGAGGAGTTTGGGGACAATTTGGGAATGTTTGGGGACATTTTGGGGATCATTTGGGGACGTTTTGGGGGTGTTTGGGGACAATTTGGGGGAGGTTGGGGACAATCTGGGGACTTTTGGGGTCATTTAGGGACAATTTGGGGACATTTGGGAAGGTTTGGGGACAGTTCAGGGGCATTTGGGGACAGTTTGGGGACATCTGGGGGAAGTTGGGAACAATCTGGGGACTTTGGGGGTCATTTAGGGACAGTTTGGGGACATTTGGGAGGGTTTGGGGACAGTTTGGGGACATCTGGGGGAGGTTGGGGACAATCTGGGGACTTTTGGGGTCATTTAGGGACAGTTTGGAGGAGCTTGGCGACAATTTGGGAATGTCTGGGGACATCTGGGGACATTTTGGGGGTGTTTGGGGACAATTTGGGGGCATTTGGGGACAATTTGGGGATCATTTGGGGACATTTTGGGAGTGTTTGGGGACAATTTGGGAATGTTTGGGGACATCTGGGGACATTTTGGGGGAGGGTTTGGGGACATTTGGGGGCATTTGGGGACAATTTGGGGACATTTGGGGACATTTTGGGGGTGTTTGGGGACAATTTGGGGACATTTGGGGTCATTTAGGGACAATTTGGGGACATTTGGGAGGGGTTGGGGACAGTTCGGGGACATTTGGGGACATCTGGGGGAGGTTGGGGACAATCTGGGGACTTTTGGGGTCATTTAGGGACAATTTGGGGACATTTGGGAGGGTTTGGGGACAGTTTGGGAGTGTTTGGGGACAATTTGGGGACAGTTTGGGGACATTTGGGAGGGTTTGGGGACAGTTTGGGGACAGTTCAGGGTCATTTGGGGACAGTTTGGGGACATTTGGGAGGGTTTGGGGACAATCTGGGGACTTGTGGGGTCATTTAGGGACAGTTTGGGGACATTTGGGAGGGTTTGGGGACAGTTTGGGAATGTTTGGGGACAATTTGGGGACATTTTGGGGAGGGTTTGGGACTATTTGGGGGTGTTTGGGGACAATTTGGGGGTGTTTGGGGACATTTGGGGACATTTGGGGATCATTTGGGGACATTTTGGAGGTGTTTGGGGACAATTTGGGGACATTTGGGAGGGTTTGGGGACAGTTTGGGGACATCTGGGGGAGGTTGGGGACAATCTGGGGACTTTGGGGTCATTTAGGGACAATTTGGAGGAGCTTGGGGACAATTTGGGAATGTTTGGGGACATCTGGCGACATTTTGGGGAGGGTTTGGGACAACTTGGGGGTGTTTGGGGACAACTTGGGGGCATTTGGGGACAATTTGGGGACTTTTGGGGACAATTTGGGGACTTTTGGGGTCATTTAGGGACAGTTTGGGGACATTTGGGAGGGTTTGGGGACAGTTTGGGGACATTTGGGAGGGTTTGGGGACAGTTTGGGGATCATTTGGGGACATCTGGGGGAGGTTGGGGACATCTGGGGACTTTTGGGGTCATTTAGGGACAATTTGGGGACATTTGGGAGGGTTTAGGGACAATTTGGAGGAGCTTGGGGACAATTTGGGAATGTTTGGGGACATTTTGGGGATCATTTGGGGACGTTTTGGGGGTGTTTGGGGACAATTTGGGGGTGTTTGGGGACAATCTGGGGACTTTTGGGGTCATTTAGGGACAGTTTGGAGGAGCTTGGGGACAATTTGGGAATGTTTGGGGACATCTGGGGACATTTTGGGGAGGGTTTGGGGACAATTTGGGGGTGTTTGGGGACAATTTGGGGATCATTTGGGGACAATTTGGGAGGGTTTGGGGACAATTTGGGGACTTTTGGGGTCATTTAGGGACAGTTTGGGGACATTTGGGGACAGTTTGGGGACATTTGGGAGGGTTTGGGGACAGTTTGGGGACAATTTGGGGGGGTTGGGGACAATCTGGGGACATCTGGGGTCATTTAGGGACAATTTGGGGACATTTGGAAGGGTTTGGGGACAGTTCAGGGGCATCTGGGGACATTTTGGGGCGTTTGGGGACAATTTAGGGTCGTTCTGGGATATTTGGGGGAGTTTGTTCCAGTTCCGGTCCCCTCCCCGTCCCTCCCAGTGCCCTCCCAGTTTGTCCCAGTCCCTCCCAGTCCCTCCCAGTCCCTCCCAGTTCACACCAGTGCCTTTATTGTCCCCAGTTCACGGCCCCAGGGGGACCCCCGGGAGCGGCCCCAGAGCCCCCAGTGGGGCTCCCAGTGCCCCCAGTGGGGCTCCCAGTGCTCCCAGTGCCCCCCAATCCCCTCCCAGTTTGTCCCAGTTTGTCCCAGTCCCTCCGAGTTCCCTCCCAGTCCCCCCCAGTCCATCCCAGTTCACACCAGTGACCCCCCGTTCACACCAGTGCCTTTATTGTCCCCAGCAGCTCCTCCCAGTGCCCCCAGTGGGGCTCCCAGTCCCTCCCAGTGCCCCCCAATCCCCTCCCAGTTTGTCCCAGTTTGTCCCAGTCCCTCCCAGTTCCCCCCAGTTCACACCAGTGACCGCCAGGTGACACCAGTGCCTTTATTGTCCCCGGCAGCTCCTCCCAGTGCTCCCAGTGGGGCTCCCAGTTCCCCTCCCAGTTTGTCCCAGTTTGTCCCAGTCCCTCCAAGTTGCCTTGCAGTGCATCCCAGTTCCCTCCCAGTTCCCCCCCAGTTCCTCCCAGTCCCTCCCAGTTCACACCAGTGCCCCCCAGTTCACACCAGTGCCTTTATTGTCCCCAGCAGCTCCCCCCAGAGCCCCCAGTGGGGCTCCCAGTCCCTCCCAGTGCCCCCCAGTCCCCTCCCAGTCCCTCCCAGTCCCTCCCAGTTTGTCCCAGTCCATCCCAGTCCATCCCAGTCCCTCCCAGTGCCCCCCAGTTCACACCAGTGCCTTTATTGTCCCCAGTTCACGGCCCCAGGGGGACCCCCGGGAGCGGCCCCAGTGCCCCCAGTGGGGCTCCCAGTGCTCCCAGTGCTCCCAGTGGCCCCCAATCCCCTCCCAGTTTGTCCCAGTTCCCCCCAGTTCACACCAGTGGCCGCCAGGTGACACCAGTGCCTTTATTGTCCCCAGCAGCTCCTCCCAGTCCCTCCTAGTTTGCCCCCCAATCCCTTCCCAGTTTGTCCCAGTTTGTCCCAGTTTGTCCCAGTCCCTCCCAGTTCCCTCCCAGTGCCCCCCAATCCCCTCCCAGTTTGTCCCAGTCCCTCCCAGTTCACACCAGTTCACACCAGTGACCGCCAGTTCACACCAGTGCCTTTATTGTCCCCGGCAGCTCCTCCCAGTCCCTCCCAGTTTGCCCCCCAATTCCCTCCCAGTCCCTCCCAGTTTGTCCCAGTTTGTCCCAGTTCCCTCTCAGTTCCCTCCCAGTCCGTCCCAGTCCCCTCCCAGTTCCCCCCAGTTCACACCAGTGCCTTTATTGTCCCCAGTTCACGGCCCCAGGGGGACCCCCGGGAGCGGCCCCAGTGCTCCCAGTGGGGCTCCCAGTGCTCCCAGTGCCCCCCAATCCCCTCCCAGTCCCTCCCAGTTTGTCCCAGTTTGTCCCAGTCCCTCCCAGTCCCCCCAGTTCACACCAGTGACCGCCAGTTCACACCAGTGCCTTTATTGTCCCCAGTCCCCCCCCAGTGCTCCCAGTGGGGCAACCAGTTCCCCTCCCAGTGCCCCCCAATCCCCTCCCAGTCCCTCCCAGTTTGTCCCAGTTTGTCCCAGTCCCTCCGAGTTGCCTTGCAGTGCATCCCAGTCCCTCCCAGTCCATCCCAGTCCCTCCCAGTCCATCCCAGTCCCTCCCAGTCCCCCCCAGTTCACACCAGTGCCTTTATTGTCCCCAGTTCACGGCCCCAGGGGGACCCCCGGGAGCGGCCCCAGTGCCCCCAGTGGGGCTCCCAGTGCTCCCAGTGGGGCTCCCAGTGCTCCCAGTGCCCCCCAATCCCCTCCCAGTTTGTCCCAGTTTGTCCCAGTTCCCCCCAGTTCACACCAGTGAGCCCCAGTTCACACCAGTGCCTTTATTGTCCCCAGCAGCTCCTCCCAGTGCCCCCAGTGGGGCTCCCAGTCCCTCCCAGTTTGTCCCAATCCCCTCCCAGTCCCTCCCAGTTTGTCCCAGTTTGTCCCAGTCCCTCCGAGTTGCCTTGCAGTGCATCCCAGTTCCCTCCCAGTCCCTCCCAGTCCATCCCAGTCCATCCCAGTTCCCTCCCAGTTTGCTCCCAGTCCCTCCCAGTGCCCCCCAGTCCATCCCAGTTCCCCCCAGTCCCCCCCAATCCCCTCCCAGTCCGTCCCAGTTCCCCCCAGTTCACACCAGTGCCCCCCAGTTCACACCAGTGCCTTTATTGTCCCCAGTCCCTCCCAGTTCACGGCCCCAGGGGGACCCCTGGGAGCGGCCCCAGTGCCCCCAGTGGGGCTCCCAGTGCTCCCAGTCCCCCCAGTGGGGCTCCCAGTGCTCCCAGTGGGGCTCCCAGTGCTCCCAGTGGGGCTCCCAGTGCTCCCAGTGGTTCCAGCAGGCGACCTGGGGGGGGAGACGAGGTGGGGTCACTCGTTATGGTCATCGTGGTGGTCTTCATCACATCATCCTCGTCATCATCGTCATCGTCATCATCTTCATCCCATTATCGTCATCGTCATTGTCATGGCATCGTTGTTACCATCACATCACCACCATCGTCATCCCGCCACCACCATTGTCATCTTCATCACCCCATCATCGTCTTAATCCCATCATCATCATCATCATCATCATCATCATCATCATCATCTTCATCCCGTTATTGTCATCATCATCGCCATGTCATCATTGTTGTTGCCATCGCATCACCACCAGCGTCATCCCACCACCACCACTGTCATCTTCATCACCCCATCATCATCTTAATCCCACCACCATCGTCATCATCTTCATCCCATTATTGTCATCGTCATTGTCATGTCATCATTGTCACCATCACATCACCACCATCGTCATCCCACCACCACCACCATTGTCATCTTCATCACCCCATCATCATCTTAATCCCATCGTCATCATCATCATCTTCATCCCATTATCGTCATCATCATCATCATCGCCATGTCATCATTGTCACCATCGCATCACCACCATCGTCATCCCACCACCACCATTGTCATCTTCATCACCCCATCATCGTCTTAATCCCATCATCATCATCATCATCATCATCTTCATCATCATCATCATCTTCATCCCATTATCATCATCATCATCGCCATGTCATCATTGTTGTTGCCATCGCATCACCACCATCGTCATCCCACCACCTTCATCACCCCATCATCATCTTAATCCCATCATCGTCATTGTCATCATCATCATCTTCATCCCGTTATTGTCATCGTCATCGTCATGTCATCATTGTTGTTGCCATCGCATCACCACCATCGTCATCCCACCACCACCATTGTCGTCTTCATCACCCCATCATCATCATCATCCCATCATCATCATCATCATCATCATCTTCATCCCATTATCGTCATCATCATCGTCATGTCGTCATTGTCACCATCACATCACCACCATCATCATCCCACCACCTTCATCACCCCATCATCATCTTAATCCCATCATCATCATCTTAATCCCATCATCATCATCATCATCATCATCATCATCTTCATCCCGTTATTGTCATCGTCATCGTCATGTCGTCATTGTCACCATCACATCACCACCATCGTCATCCCACCACCACCATTGTCATCTTCATCACCCCATCATCATCTTAATCCCATCATCATCATCATCATCATCATCATCATCATCATCATCTTCATCCCGTTATTGTCATCATCATCGCCATGTCATCATTGTTGTTGCCATCGCATCACCACCAGCGTCATCCCACCACCACCACCATTGTCATCTTCATCACCCCATCATCATCTTAATCCCATCGTCATCATCATCATCTTCATCCCATTATCGTCATCATCATCATCATCGCCATGTCATCATTGTCACCATCACATCACCACCATCGTCATCCTAGCACCACCACCACCATTGTCATCTTCATCACCCCATCATCATTATCATCATCCCACCACCATCATCACCTTTATCCCGCCACCCCATCATCTTCATCCCACAATCATCATCATCATCATTATCATCATCCCACCATCATCTCTCACCACCACCACCATTATCGTCATCTTCATCCCACCACCCCATCATCGTCATCATCATCTTCACCATCCCACCATCACCATCACCGTCATCATCGTCATCATCCCACCATCATCATCCCACCTCCACCACCACCATCATCTT
Source organism: Passerculus sandwichensis (assembly GCA_031885435.1). Lineage (NCBI taxonomy): Eukaryota > Metazoa > Chordata > Aves > Passeriformes > Passerellidae > Passerculus > Passerculus sandwichensis. The sequence continues at coordinate 10,367,884 of CM063151.1, read as the reverse complement.
CATCCCACCCTCATCATCCCACCACCACCATCATTGTCACCATCATCATCCCATCATCTTCATCCCACCACCGCCATCTTCATCTTCATCCCATCATCTTCATCCCACCACCACCACCTTCATCATCCTCATCCTGCCATTATCATCTTCATCCCACCATCATCTTCATCCCACCCTCATCATCCCACCACCACCACCATCGTCACCATCATCATCCCATCATCTTCATCCCACCACCCCATCTTCATCTTCATCCCATCATCTTCATCCCACCGCCATCACGATAATCATGATCATTACCTTCATCCCACCATCATCATCGTCACCTTCATCCCATCACCATCATCATCATCCCATCATCATCCCACCATCATCATCATCATCATCCCACCACCATCATCATCATCCCACCACGATCTTCATCATCATCCCACCTTTACCATCTTCATCCCACCCTCACCATCATCTTCATCCCACCATCATCATCATCATCCCACCGTGATCTTTGTCATCATCCCACCATCACCATCTTCATCCCGCCCTCATCTTCATCCCACCCTCATCTTCATCATCATCTCACTGCGATCTTCACCATCATCCCACCATCACCATCATCATCCCCCCCATCTTCATCCCACCCTCATCATCATCATCATCATCTCACCGCGATCTTCATCATCATCCCACCATCACCATCTTCATCCCACCCTCATCATCATCATCATCCCACCGTCACCACCTTCATGTCACCCTCATCTTCATCCCGCCCTCATCATCATCATCATCATCCCACCGTGATCTTCGTCATCATCCCACCCTCACCATCTCCATCCCACCATCACCATCTTCATCCCACCCTCATCATCATCTTCATCCCACCATCATCCCCATCCCACCATCATCCCACCCTCATCTTCATCCCACCCTCATCTTCATCCCACCCTCATCATCATCATCATCCCACCACGATCTTCACCATCATCCCACCATCACCACCTTCATCCCACCCTCATCATCATCATCATCCCACCACGATCTTCACCATCATCCCACCATCACCACCTTCATCCCACCCTCATCTTCATCCCACCCTCATCATCATCATCCCACCATGACCATCTTCATCCCACCATCACCATCTTCATCCCACCCTCATCATCATCCCACCCTCATCTTCATCCCACCCTCATCATCATCATCATCCCACCGTGATCTTCATCATCATCCCACCATCACCATCATCATCCCACCCTCATCTTCATCCCACCATCACCATCATCATCATCCCACCGCGATCTTCATCATCATCCCACCATCACCATCTTCATCCCACCATCACCACCTTCATCCCACCCTCATCTTCATCCCACCCTCATCATCATCACCCTCATCTTCATCCCACCACGATCTTCATCATCATCCCACCATCACCATCTCCATCCCACCCTCACCATCTTCATCCCACCACGATCTTCATCATCATCCCACCATCACCATCTTCATCCCACCATCACCATCTTCATCCCGCCCTCATCACCACCATCTTCATCCCACCATTGTCACTTTCCTCCCCCCTGGCCTTCCTCCTCCTCCTCCCCCTCCTCCTCCTCCTCCTCCTCACCTGTGTTCAGGTCCCGGGGGGGCCGGGGGGCGGCGCCTGCGGGGGGGGACACAAAGGGGTCACCACGGGGTCACCACGAGGTCACCACGGGGTCACCACGGGGTCACCAAGGGGTCACCAAGGGGTCACCAAGGGGTCACCAGGAGGTCATGGATGGACACTTGGAGGTCAGGGGTGGACACAGGGATGGACACGAGAAGGTCATGGATGGACACCACGATGGACACAGAGGTCATGGATGGACACAGGGATGGACACAGGGGTCATGGGTGAACACAGGGATGGACACAGGGGTCACGGGTGGACACCACGATGGACACAGGTCACGGGTGGGCATTGGAGTGGTCACAAAGGTCATGGGTGGACATGAGAAGGTCACAAATGGACACAGAGGTGAAGGTTGGACACGGGGATGGACACAGAGGTCATGGGTGGACACCAGGATGGACACAAGAAGGTCATGGATGGACACTGGGATGGACACAGAGGTCAAGGGTGGACATGGGGAGGTCTTGGGTGGACACGAGAAGGTCAAGGATGGACACAAAGGTCGTGGGTGGGCATGGGGATGGACACAGAGGTCATGGGTGGACATGGGGAGGTCATGGATGGACATGAGAAGGTCAAGGATGGACACAAAGGTCGTGGATGGGATGGACACTGGGATGGTCAAGGATGGACACAGGTCGTGGGTGGGCATGGGGAGGTCATGAAGGTCACACAGAGGTCACGGGTGGACACAGGTCAGGGATGGACACTTGGAGGTCAAGGATGGACACAGGGATGGACACTTGGAGGTCATGGGTGGACATGGGGACGGACACGGGAAGGTCATGGGTGGACATGAGGTCAAGGATGGACATACGGAGATGGACACAGAGGTCATGGGTGGACACTGGGATGGACAGAGAGGTCATGGGTGGACACAGGGATGGATGCAGGGATGGACACAGAGGTCAAGGGTGGACATGGGGAGGTCAAGGATGGACACAGGGATGGACACAGAGGTCAAGGATGGACATGGGGAGGTCATGGGTGGACACTGGGATGGAGAAGGTCACAGATGGACCCACAATGGCCATGGAGGAGGTCATGGACACATGGAGGGGTCATGGGTGGACACTGGGATGGACACAGAGGTCACGGGTGGACATGAGAATGTCACAAATGGACACAGAGGTCATGGGTGGACACAGAGGTCAAGGATGGACACTGGGATGGACACAGGGGTCATGGATGGACACTGGGATGGACACAGAGGTCAAGGGTGGACATGGGGAGGTCAGGGATGGACACTGGGATGGAGAAGGTCACAGATGGACCCACAATGGCCATGGAGGAGATCATGGACACATGGAGGGGTCATGGATGGACACTGGGATGGACACAGGGAGGTCATGGGTGGACACTGGGATGGACACTGGGATGGACACTGGGATGGACAGAGAGGTCAAGGGTGGACATGGGGAGGTCATGGATGGACACTGGGATGGAGAAGGTCACAGGTGGACCCACAATGGCCATGGAGAAGGTCATGGACACATGGAGGGGTCATGGGTGGACACTGGGATGGACACAGGGAGGTCACAGGTGGACGTGAGAAGGTCACAAATGGACACAGAGGTCATGGATGGATGCAAGGATGGACACTGGGATGGACGCAGGGGTCATGGGTGGACATGGGGAGGTCAAGGATGGACACTGGGATGGACACAGAGGTCACGGATGGACACAGAGGTCACGGATGGACACAGGTCATGGATGGACACAGAGGTCACGGACGGACACGAGAAGGTCACGAAGATCCGTGAGGTCCCCGCCACCCCCCCCCCCCCGTGTCCCTGTCCCGTGTCCACTCACGGCAGTGACCCCGGGGACACGGCCCGGCCTCCTCGTGGTCACTCCCGGTGTCCTCGTGGGCACTCCTGCGGTCACTCCTGGTGTCCCCGTGGTCACTCTCAGTGTCCTTGTGGTCACTGTGGTCACTCCTGGTGTCCCTGCTGTCCCTGTGGTCACTGTTGGTGTCCTCGTGGTCACTCCCAGTGTCCCCATGGTCACTCCTGGTCTCCCCGTGGTCGCTCCTGGTGTCCCTGCGGTCACTCCTGGTGTCCCCATGGTCACTCTTCATGTCCCCATGGTCACTCTTTGTCTCCCTGAGGTCACTCCTGGTGTCCCTGCGGTCACTCCCATGGTCACTCCTGCGGTCACTCCCGGTGTCCCCGAGTTCACTCCTGGTGTCCCTGCGGTCACTCCCATGGTCACTCCTGCGGTCACTCCTGGTGTCCCCGAGTTCACTCTTGGTCTCCCTGTGGTCACTCCTGGTGTCCCTGTGGTCACTCTTTGTCTCCCTGAGGTCACTCCTGGTGTCCCCATGGTCACTCTTCATGTCCCCATGGTCACTCTCAGCGTCCTTGCGGTCACTGTGGTCACTCCTGGTGTCCCTGCGGTCACTCCTGGTGTCCCTGTGGTCACTCTTTGTCTCCCTGAGGTCACTCCCAGTGTCCCTGCTGTCCCTGCGGTCACTGTGGTCACTCCTGCTGTCTCTGCTGTCTCCGTGGTCACTCCTGCTATCCCTGCTGTCCCCGTGGTCACTGCGGTCACTCCTGCTGTCCCCGTGGTCACTCTCGGTGTCCCTGGTGTCCCTGCTGTCCCCGTGGTCACTCTCGGTGTCCCTCCAGCGGTCACTCCTGGTGTCCCTGCTGTCCCTGTGGTCACTCTCGGTGTCCCTGTGGTCACTGCGGTCACTCCTGGTGTCCCTCCAGCGGTCACTCCTGCTGTCCCTGCTGTCCCTGTGGTCACTCCTGCTGTCCCCGCGGTCACTCTCGGTGTCCCTCTCGGTGTCCCTCCCGGGGTCACTCGGGCGGTGTCCGCAGGGCCCGCAGGTGTCGCGGCGCAGCCGGGGGGACACGGTCACGGCCACGCTGTCCCCGGGGCCGGCGGCCACGCGCAGGTCAGGGGTCACCAGCAGCAGGGCGGGGCCGGGGGCGGGGCCGGGGGCGGGGCCAACGCAGGCGGAGCCGTCCGGGAGGCAGAAGGGCAGCGGGAGGGGGGATCCGTCCAGCTGGGGAGGGAGGGGCTGCATCATCATCATGGTCATCATCATCATCATCATGGTCATCATTGCCATCATGGTCATCATCATCATCGTCATTGTCATTGTCATCATCATCATGGTCATCATCATCATCATCATGGTCATCATCATCATGGTCATCATCATCATCGTCATCGTCATCATCATCATCATTGTCATTGTCATCATCATCATCATGGTCATCATCATCATCGTCATGGTCATCATCATCATCATGGTCATCATCATCATCATCGTCATCATTGTCATTGTCATCATCATGGTCATCATCATCATCGTCATCATCATCATCATCATGGTCATCATTGCCATCATGGTCATCATCATCATCGTCATTGTCATCATCATCGTCATTGTCATCATCATCATCGTCATTGTCATCATCATCGTCATGGTCATTGTGATCATCATCATCATCATTGTCATTGTCATTGTCATCATCATCATCGTCATCATCATCATCATCATCGTCATTGTCATCATCATCATCATCATCGTCATCATCACCATTGTCATCATCATCATCATGGTCATCATCATCGTCATGGTCATTGTGATCATCATCATCTTCATCGTCATCATCACCATCGTCATCATCATCATCATCATCATCATTGTCATTGTCATTGTCATCATCATCATTATCATGGTCATCATGGTCATCATCATCATCGTCGTCATTGTGATTATCATCATCTTCATCATCATCATCGGCATCCTTCATCCAACCTTCTCCATTCAACCTTCATCCATCATCATCATCATCATCCTCGTCGCCATCATCATCATCATCATCATCATCATCATCATCGTCATTCACTCCATCATCATCACCAACTCCACCATCCTCATCCTCATCCTCATCCCCATCCGTCCGTCCATCCGTCCATCACCTCCCTCACCTCCATCCCCCTCCCCCAAGCCCCGCCCCTTTCCCGTCTCACCTGGGCCCCGCCCCCGCTCAGGCTCCACCTCCTCTCCTCGTCCGTCACCGTCACCGTCGCCGGCCCCGCCCCCTCGGCCCCTCCCCCCTCCAGCGCCACCTCCAGCGCGGGGGGCGGGGCCGGGGGAGGGGCGTGGCCTCCGCCCCGGGGTGGGGGAGGGGCGCAGGTGCGCAGCAGAACCACGGGGGCGGGGGGGGAGGGGCGGCGGCCACGCCCCTTCCGGAAGTGCCTCGAGCTCACCTGGCAGGTGGGGGGGGAGGGGCTGGGGGGGGCGGGGCTGGGAGGGGGAGGGGCTTGGGGTGGGGGAGGGGCTGGAGGGGGGGGAGGGGAGGGAGAGAGAAACAGAGAGACAGAGGGGGGAGGGGTTGGGGGAGGGGCCCGGACATGGATGGGGGGGGGAGGGGAATGTCCGGGAACCGCCCCCGACAGGTGAGGGGGGGGCACACCTGGGATACACCTGGGATACACCTGGGATACACCTGGGATACACCTGGGATACACCTGGGACAGGTGAGATACACCTGGGATACACCTGGGATACACCTGGGATACACCTGGGATACACCTGGGACAGGTGGGATACACCTGGGATACACCTGGGACAGGTGAGATACACCTGGGATACACCTGGGATACACCTGGGGACACCTGGGACAGGTGAGATACACCTGGGATACACCTGGGATACACCTGGGACAGGTGAGATACACCTGGGATACACCTGGGATACACCTGGGACAGGTGGGATACACCTGGGATACACCTGGGATACACCTGGGATACACCTGGGATACACCTGGGACAGGTGGGATACACCTGGGACACACCTGGGATACACCTGGGACAGGTGAGATACACCTGGGGACACCTGGGGGTACCTGGGATACACCTGGGGACACCTGGGATACACCTGGAATACACCTGGGGACACCTGGGACAGGTGAGATACACCTGGGGACACCTGGGATACACCTGAGATACCTGGGGACACCTGGGGACACACCTGGGCACAGCTGGGGACACACCTGGGACCTCCCACCCACACCTGGGACACACCTGAGCCCCCCCAGGTGCCCCTGCCCCCTCTCACCTGCCCCCCAGGTACCCCCCAGCCCCTCACCTGTTCCCCAGGTACCCCCCAGGTACCCCCCCAGCCCCTCACCTGTCCCCCAAATTCCCTGCAGCCCCTCACCTGTCCCCCAGGTACCCCCCAGCCCCTCACCCAGGTGCCCCCCAGCCCCTCCCCCGCCCCAGGTGTGCCCTCACCTGTCTGACAGGTGCACTGCCCAGCGCAGGCCCCACACCTGTGGCACACAGGTGACCCCCCCAGCCCCTCCCCCGCCCCAGGTGTGCCTCACCTGCCCGGCAGGTGCGCGGGTGGGCGCAGGCCCCGCAGAGCGCCCCATTGGCCGTGGTCGCGGTCGCGGTGACGGTGACGGCGCCGTCGCCCGCCAGGCTCACCTGCAGCCCCGCCCAGGGCAGCAGCACCTGGCGCTGCCCCGCCCGGCGCCGCACCTGGACACGCCCCCCGGCCAGGGACACCGGCAGCGACAGCGGGCGGCCGCGCACCTGCGACAGGTGAGACAGAGAGGTGAGACAGGTGAGACACAGCTGGGACAGGTGAGACACACCTGGGACAGGTGAGACAGACAGGTGAGACAGGTGAGATACACCTGGGACAGGTGAGACACACCTGGGACAGGTGAGACACACGGGGTGAGACAGAGAGGTGAGACACACCTGGGACAGGTGAGACACACAGGGTGAGACAGGTGAGACACACCTGGGACAGGTGGGACAGGTGAGCCACACCTGGGACAGGTGAGACACACGGGGTGAGACAGGTGAGACAGGTGAGACAGAGAGGTGAGACACCTGGGACAGGTGAGACAGGTGAGACACACGGGGTGAGAGAGGTGAGACAGGTGAGACACACCTGGGACAGGTGAGACAGAGAGGTGAGACACACCTGCGACAGGTCAGACAGGTGAGACACACGGGGTGAGACAGGTGAGACACACCTGGGACAGGTGAGACAGGTGAGACACACCTGGGACAGGTGAGACACACCTGGGACAGGTGAGACAGGTGGGGTACACACCTGGGATACACCTGGGACAGGTGAGAGACACAGTGAGGGACACAGGTGAGACACACACCTGCGACAGGTGAGACAGACAGGTGAGACACCTGGGACGGGGTGGACACACTTGGGATACACCTGGACAGACACACCTGGACAGACACACCTGGGACTGGGGCATGGACACACCTGAGACAGGTAGGGCACACCTGAGACACACCTGGACAGACACACCTGGGACAGAGCACACCTGGCAGAGACCTGGGACGGGGACAGCGTCACACTCAGGACAGAGCACACCTGCGGCCAGATGTCACACCTGGGACTGGGACACACCTGGGACAGGTGAGACACACCTGGGACACACCTGGGACAGGAACAAGGACACACCTGGGACACACCTGGGACAGGAACACACCTGGGACACACCTGGGACAGGAACAGAGACACACCTGGGACCGGGACACACCTGGGACCGGGACAGGAACACACCTAGACCAGAACACACCTGGGACAGGTGAGACACACCTGGGACAAGGACACACCTGGGACAGGAACAAGGACACACCTGGGACACACCTGGGACAGGTGAGACACACCTGGGACAGGAACAGGAGCACACCTAGACCAGAACACACCTGGGACAGGTGAGACACACCTGGGACACACCTGGGACCGGGACACACCTGGGACAGGAACAAGGACACACCTGGTGAGACACCTGGGACAGGTGAGACACACCTGGGACCGGGACAGAAACACACCTAGAGCAGAACACACCTGGGACAGGTGAGACACACCTGGGACAAGGACACATCTGGTGAGACACCTGGACAGGAACAAAGACACACCTGGGACAGGGACACACCTGGGACAGGAACAAGGACACACCTGGGACACACCTGGGACAGGTGAGACACACCTGGGACAAGGACACACCTGGGACAGGAACAGAAACACACCTAGACCAGAACACACCTGGGACAAGGACACACCTGGACACGGACACACCTGGGACAGGAACAAGGACACACCTGGGACAGGTGAGACACACCTGGGACAAGGACACACCTGGGACACACCTGGGACAAGGACACACCTAGACCAGAACACACCTGGGACACACCTGGGACACACCTGGGACAGGAACAAGGACACACCTGGGACAGGTGAGACACACCTGGGACCGGGACACACCTGGGACAGGAACAGGAACACACCTAGACCAGAACACACCTGGGACAGGTGAGACACACCTGGGACAAGGACACACCTGGGACAGGTGAGACACACCTGGGACACACCTGGGACAAGGACACACCTGGGACAGGTGAGACACACCTGGGACAAGGACACACCTGGGACACACCTGGACACGCACACACGCAGAGCGGAGCGCACCTGCGCAGGTGCGTCACTCACCCAGGCCGTTCTCCCCTCTCCGTGCCTCAGCTCCACCTGCAGCCCGGCCGCCGCCACCGTCACCTGCGCGGGGCCCGCGCGGCGCGGGAGCCACACCTGGAGCCCAGGTGAGCCGGGTGAGCCCCGGCAGGCGGCCGCCAGCGGGCAGGTGAGCGGCAGCCGCCAGGTGCGGCCGTCGAAGGCGCGGAAGCGGCGCCGGCCCGGCACGTGGCACACGAGGGGCGGGGCCGGCGCGCAGGCGGGAGAACAGGTGAGGCCGGGCGGGCAGGGCGGGGCCCGGCAGGTGGAGCCGGGCGGGCAGGTGAGGTCCTGGCAGGTCAATGGCACAGGGACACACCTGGGCGTGGTTCTGTCCATGTGACAGGTGGAGCCGGGCGGGCAGGTGAGGTCCTGACAGGTGAGTTTGACGGGGACACACCTGGGCGTGGTTTCGTCCATCTGACAGGTGGATCCAGGTGGGCAGGTGAGGTCCTGGCAGGTCGGTGACACCTTGGGGACGCACCTGGGCGTGGTTCTGTCCATGTGACAGGTGGAGCCGGGTGGGCAGGTGAGGTCCTGGCAGGTGAGTTTGCCAGGAACACACCTGGGCGTTGATTTCTCCATTCTACAGGTGGAGCCGGGTGGGCAGGTGAGGTCCTGGCAGGTTGGTGACACCTTGGGGATGCACCTGGGCGTGGTGCCGTCCATGTGACAGGTGGAGCCAGGTGGGCAGGTGAGGTCCTGGCAGGTGAGTTTGCCAGGAACACACCTGGGTATTGATTTCTCCATTCTACAGGTGGATCCAGGTGGGCAGGTGAGGTCCTGGCAGGTCAATGGTGCCACCTTGGGGATGCACCTGGGCGTGGTTCTGTCCATGTGACAGGTGGAGCCAGGCGGGCAGGTGAGGTCCTGGCAGGTGAGTTTGCCAGGAACACACCTGGGGGTTGATTTCTCCATGTGACAGGTGGATCCAGGTGGGCAGGTGAGGTCCTGGCAGGTCAATGGCACAGGGACGCACCTGGGCGTGGTTCCGTCCATCTGACAGGTGGATCCAGGTGGGCAGGTGAGGTCCTGGCAGGTCAATGGTGCCTTGGGGACACACCTGGGCGTGGTTCCGTCCATGTGACAGGTGGATCCGGGTGGGCAGGTGAGATCCTGGCAGGTCAATGGTGCCTTGGGGACACACCTGGGCGTGGTTCTGTCCATCTGACAGGTGGAGCCAGGTGGGCAGGTGAGGTCCTGACAGGTGAGTTTGGCAGGGACGCACCTGGGTGTGGTTCTGTCCATGTGACAGGTGGAGCCGGGCGGGCAGGTGAGGTCCTGGCAGGTCCGAGGGATGGGGACACACCTGGGCGTGGTTCCGTCCATGTGACAGGTGGAGCCACGTGGGCAGGTGAGGTCCTGGCAGGTGAGTTTGGCAGGGACACACCTGGGCGTGGTTCCATCCATCTGACAGGTGGATCCAGGTGGGCAGGTGAGGTCCTGGCAGGTCAATGGTGCCTCGGGAACACACCTGGGCGTGGTTCTGTCCATCCGACAGGTGGATCCAGGTGGGCAGGTGAGGTCCTGGCAGGTCCGAGGGATGGGGACACACCTGGGCGTGGTTCTGTCCATTCTACAGGTGGAGCCAGGTGGGCAGGTGAGGTCCTGGCAGGTCAGTGGCGCCTTGGGGACACACCTGGGCGTGGTTCTGTCCATCCCACAGGTGGAGCCGGGCGGGCAGGTGAGGTCCTGGCAGGTCAATGGCACAGGGACACACCTGGGTGTTGATTTCTCCATCCGACAGGTGGAGCCGGGTGGGCAGGTGAGGTCCTGGCAGGTGAGTTTGACGGGGACACACCTGGGCGTGGTTCCGTCCATCCGACAGGTGGAGCCGGGCGGGCAGGTGAGGTCCTGGCAGGTGAGTTTGACAGGGACACACCTGGGGGTTGATTTCTCCATCCGACAGGTGGAGCCAGGTGGGCAGGTGAGGTCCTGGCAGGTCAGTGGTGCCTTGGGGATGCACCTGGGCGTGGTTCTGTCCATCTGACAGGTGGAGCCGGGCGGGCAGGTGAGGTCCTGGCAGGTCAGTGGTGCCTCGGGGACACACCTGGGCGTGGTTCTGTCCATGTGACAGGTGGATCCAGGTGGACAGGTGAGGTCCTGGCAGGTCAATGGCACAGGGACACACCTGGGCGTTGATTTCTCCATTCTACAGGTGGATCCAGGTGGGCAGGTGAGGTCCTGGCAGGTCAATGGCACAGGGACGCACCTGGGCGTGGTTCTGTCCATCCGACAGGTGGAGCCGGGCGGGCAGGTGAGGTCCTGGCAGGTGAGTTTGGCAGGGACACACCTGGGCGTGGTTCTGTCCATGTGACAGGTGGAGCCAGGTGGGCAGGTGAGGTCCTGGCAGGTGAGTTTGGCAGGAACACACCTGGGGGTTGATTTCTCCATGTGACAGGTGGATCCAGGTGGGCAGGTGAGGTCCTGGCAGGTCAGTGGTGCCTTGGGGACACACCTGGGCGTGGTTCCGTCCATGTGACAGGTAGATCCAGGTGGGCAGGTGAGGTCCTGGCAGGTCAGTGGTGCCTTGGGGACACACCTGGGCGTGGTTCTGTCCATGTGACAGGTGGATCCAGGTGGGCAGGTGAGGTCCTGGCAGGTCAGTGCCACCTTGGGGACACACCTGGGCGTGGTTCCGTCCATGTGACAGGTGGAGCCAGGTGGGCAGGTGAGGTCCTGGCAGGTCAGTGCCACCTTGGGGACACACCTGGGCGTGGTTCCGTCCATGTGACAGGTGGATCCAGGTGGGCAGGTGAGGTCCTGGCAGGTCGGAGACACCTTGGGGACACACCTGGGCGTGGTTCCGTCCATCCGACAGGTGGAGCCGGGTGGGCAGGTGAGGTCCTGGCAGGTCAATGGTGCCACCTTGGGGACACACCTGGGCATTGATTTCTCCATCCGACAGGTGGAGCCGGGCGGGCAGGTGAGGTCCTGGCAGGTCAATGGTGCCTTGGGGACGCACCTGGGCCAGCCCTGCAGCACCTGGCAGGTGGCACCTGGCTCGCAGGTGATGTCGGAGCAGGTCGGGGTGGGGACGGCGCGGACACGGCGCCGGGCAGGGACGCACTGCGGCCACCCCGCGGCCAGCTGGCACCGGGTGGCCTGGGGACACTGGAGGTCACTGCAGGACGGGGACCTTGGGGTCAGCTTGGTGGGGACACACTGCGGCCACCCCCTGACCATCTGGCACGTGGTGTCCTTGGGACAGTGGACATTGTGACAAGATGGTTTGTGATGGACACACTGCGGCCACCCATCGGTCATCCGGCATTGGGTTCCTTGGGGACAGTGGAGGTCAGCACAGGAAGGTCTCCTGATGGACGTCTTGGTCTGGACACACCGAGGCCATCCGTTGACCATGTGACACGTGGTGTCCTTGGGACAGTGGACATCCTGACATGATGGTCGCTGATGGACACACTGCGGCCACCCTTTGGTCATCTTGCAGGTGGTGCCCTGGGGACAGTGGAGATCACTGCAGGAAGGTCTCCTGATGGACGTCTTGGTGTGGACACACTGGGGATGACCACTGACCATCTGGCACACGATGTCCTGGGGACAGTGGAGGTCACTGCAGGAAGGTCTCCTGATGGACGTCTTGGTCTGGACACACCGTGGCCACCCCCTGACCATCTGGCACACGGTGTCCTTGGAGCACTGGACATCCTGGCATGATGGGGGGTCATGGACACACTGCGGCCACCCATCGGTCATTCTACAGGAGGTGTCCTTGGAGCACTGGAGATCACGGCAGGAAGGTCTCCTGATGGACGTCTTGGTCTGGACACACCTTGGCCACCCACTGACCATGTGGCACATTGTCCCAGTCTGGCACTGGACATCATTACAAGACGGCCGGTGATGGACACACTGCGGCCACCCATCGGTCATCTGACAGGTGGTGCCCTGTGGACAGTGGAGGTCACTGCAGGAAGGTCTCCTGATGGCTGTCATGGTGGGGACACACTGTGGCCACCCACTGACCATCTTGCAGGAGGTGTCCTTGGAGCACTGGATATCCTGACACAAAGGTCTCCTGATGGACGTCTTGGTGGGGACACACTGCGGCCACCCACTGACCATCTGGCACAGGGAGCCTTTGGAGCACTGGAGATCCTGACAGGACGGTTGGTGATGGACACACTGCGGCCACCCATCGGTCATCTGGCATTGGGTTCCTTGTGGACACTGGAGGTCACTGCAGGAAGGTCTCCTGATGGACGTCTTGGTCTGGACACACTGGGGATGACCACTGACCATCTGGCACCTGCTGTCCTGGGGACACTGGAGGTCACGGCAGGAAGGTCTCCTTGGGGTCAGCTTGGTCTGGACACACTGCGGCCATCCCTTGACCATCTGGCACGTGGTGTCCTTGGGACACTGGACATTGTGACAAGATGGGGGGACATGGACACACTGCGGCCACCCATCGGTCATCTTGCACCTGGTGCCCTGGGGACACTGGAGGTCACGGCAGGAAGGTCTCCTTGGGGACATCTTAGTGGGGACACACCTTGGCCACCCACTGACCATGTGGCACATTGTTCCCTTCTGGCACTGGAGATCCTGGCAGGATGGTCGCTGATGGACACACTGCGGCCACCCATGGGTCATCCGGCATTGGGATCCTTGTGGACAGTGGAGGTCACGGCAGGAAGGTCTCCTGATGGACGTCTTGGTCTGGATGCAGCGTGGCCACCCACTGACCATGTGACACGTGGTGTCCTTGGGACACTGGACATTGTGACAAGATGGTCGCTGATGGACGCACTGCGGCCACCCATCGGTCATCTGGCACCTGGTGCCCTGGGGACAGTGGAGGTCACTGCAGGAAGGTCTCCTTGGGGTCAGCTTGTTCTGGACACACTTTGGCCACCCACTGACCATGTGGCACGTGGTGTCCTTGGGACACTGGACATCCTGGCAGGATGGGGGGACATGGACGCACTGCGGCCACCCATCGGTCATCTTGCAGGAGGTGTCCTTGGAGCACTGGACATCACGGCAGGAAGGTCTCCTGATGGACGTCTTGGTGGGGACACACTGAGGATGACCACTGACCATCTGGCACGTGGTGTCCTTGGAGCACTGGACATCACTACAGGATGGTCGCTGATGGACACACTCTGGCCACCCTTTGGTCATCTTACAGGTGGTGTCCTTCGGACAGTG
>CM063151.1:10308559-10353327 GCA_031885435.1 Passerculus sandwichensis | reverse complement strand
TCCCCCATTTTTTCCCAATGTCCCCAGTGTCCCCAATCCCATTTCCCCCATTTTTTCCTTTTTTCCCAATTTTCCCCGTTTTCCCCCATTTTTCCCAATGTCCCCAATGTCCCCAATCCCATTTCCCCCATTTTTTCCCAATTTTCCCCCATTTTCTCCCAATTTTTCCCCCATTTTTTCCCAATGTCCTCAATCCCATTTTTCCCATTTTTTCCCATTTTTCTCATTTTTTCCCAAATTTCCCCCATTTTTCCCAATGCCCTCAATGTCCCCAATGTCCCCAATGTCCCCAATCCCATTTCCCCCATTTTTTCCCCGTTTTCCTCCATTTTTTCCCAGTGTCCCCAATGCCCCCAATGTCCCCAATGTCCCCAATGTCCCCAATCCCATTTCCCCCCATTTTTTCCCAATTTCCTCCCATTTTTCCCCGTTTTCCCCCATTTTTTCCCAATGTCCCCAATGTGTCCCCAAGCCCATTTTTCCCATTTTTCCCATTTTTCCCAATTCTTCCCGTTTTTCCCCCATTTTCCCCAGGGTGACTCCGGGGGCCCGCTGCTGTGCCAGGGCCGGCTCCAGGCCGTGGTGTCCTGGGGTGGCCACCCCTGAGTGTCCCCAATGTCCCCAATGTCCCATAGCCCATTTTCCCATTTTTCCCATTTTTTCCCAATTTCCCCCCATTTTTTCCCAATGCCCCCAATGTGTCCCCAATCCCATTTCCCCCATTTTTCCCAATTTCCCCGTTTTTCCCCCATTTTCCCCAGGGTGACTCCGGGGGCCCGCTGCTGTGCCAGGGCCAGCTCCAGGCCGTGGTGTCCTGGGGTGGTCACCCCTCAGTGTCCCCAATGTCCCCAAGCCCATTTTTCCCATTTTTCCCAATTTTCCTCCATTTTCCCCCCGTTTTCCCCCATTTTTTCCCAGTGCCCCCAATGTCCCCAATTCCATTTTTCCCAATTTTCCCATTTTTCCCAATTTTCCCCCATTTTTCCCCAGTGCCCCCAATGTCTCCAATGTCCCCAATGCTCCCAATGTCCCCAGTGTCCCCAATGTCCCAAAGCCCATTTTCCTCCATTTTTCCCAATTTTCCCCCATTTTTCCCAATTTTCCTCCATTTTTCTTAATGTCCTCAATGTCCCCAATGTTCCCAATCCCATTTTTCCCATTTTTTCCCATTTTTTTCCCATTTTTCCCATTTTTTCTCAATTTTCCCCCATTTTTTCCCAATGTCCCCAAGCCCATTTTTCCCATTTCCCCCCCATTTTTCCCCAATGTCCCCAATGTCCCCAATCCCATTTTTCCCATTTTTTCCCATTTTTCCCATTTTCCCCCCGTTTTCCCCCATTTTTTCCCAATGCCCCCAATGTCCCCAATCCATTTTTCCCCATTTTTCCAATTTTTCCCATTTTCCCATTTTTTCCCAATTTTCCCCCATTTTTTCCCAATGCCCCCAATGCCCCAAATGTCGCCAATGTCCCCAATCCCATTTCCCCCATTTTTTCCCATTTTTCCCATTTTTCCCATTTTTCCCAATTTCCCCCCATTTTTTCCCAATTTCCCCCCATTTTTCCCAATGCCCCCAATGTTCCCAATCCCATTTTCCCCCATTTTTTCCTAATGTCCCCAATGTCCCCAATCCCATTTTTCCCATTTTTCCCATTTTCCCCGTTTTTCCCATTTTTCCCATTTTTCCCATTTTCCCCGTTTTTCCCCCATTTTCCCCAGGGTGACTCCGGGGGCCGACTGCTGTGCCAGGGCCAGCTCCAGGCCGTGGTGTCCTGGGGTGGCCACCCCTGAGTGTCCCCAATGTCCCCAAGCCCGTTTTCCTATTTTTCCCATTTTCCCAGTTTTCCCCCATTTTTGCTCAATGTCCCCAATGTCCCCAATGTCCCCAATCCCATTTTCCCATTTTTCCCAATTTTCCCCCATTTTCTCCCAATTTTCCTCAATTTTTTCCCAATGTCCCCAAGCCCATTTTTCCCAGTTTTCCCCCATATTTCCCAACGCCCCCAATGTCCCCAATCCCATTTTTCCCATTTTTTCCCAATTTCCCCCCATTTTTTCCCAGTGTCCCCAATGCCCCCAATGTCCCCAATGTCCCCAATGTCCCCAATCCCATTTCCCCCATTTTTTCCCATTTTTCCTATTTTTTCCCATTTTCCCCCATTTTCCCATTTTTTCCCAATGCCCCCAATGTGTCCCAAATCCCATTTTTCCCAATTTCCCCCGTTTTTCCCCCATTTTCCCCAGGGTGACTCCAGGGGCCCGCTGCTGTGCCAGGGCCAGCTCCAGGCCGTGGTGTCCTGGGGTGGCCACCCCTGAGTGTCCCCAATGTCCCCAAGCCCAATTCCCCAATTTTTTTTTTTCCCAATTTTCCCATTTTCCCATTTTTTCCCATTTTTTCCCATTTTTCCCAATTTTCCCCGTTTTTCCCCCATTTTCCCCAGGGTGACTCTGGGGGCCCGCTGCTGTGCCAGGGCCAGCTCCAGGCCGTGGTGTCCTGGGGTGGTCACCCCTGTGGTCAGCCCGGCCGGCCGGGGGTCTACGCCCGCGTCCTGCCCGCCCTGGCCTGGATCCGAGAGGTCACCGGGCTGACCGGTGACCCCGAGTGTGACCCCGAGTGACCACGGAGTGACCGGTGACGCCACGGAGTGACCGCTGACCCCTCTGAGTGACCATGGACCCCTCTGAGTGACCGCTGACCCCTCTGAGTGACCACTGACCCCTCTGAGTGACCACTGACCCCTCTGAGTGACCACAGAGACCAATGAATGACCGCTGACCCCTCCTGTGACCCTGAGTGACCACAGAGACCACAGAGTGACCACTGACACCACAGAGTGACCACTGACTCCTCCTGTGACCATGAGTGACCACAGAGACCACAGAGTGACCACAGAGACCAATGAATGACCACTGACCTCTCCTATGACCCCGAGTGACCACAGAGTGACCACTGAACCCCCCCATGTGACCACAGACATCATGGAGTGACCACTGACCCCTCTGAGTGACCACTGACCCCTCGTGCGACTCCTCGTGACCACAGAGACCAATGAATGACCGCTGACCCCTCCTGTGACCCTGAGTGACCACAGAGACCAATGAATGACCACTGACCCCTCATGTGACCCTGAGTGACCTCAGAGACCATGGAGTGACCGCTGACCCCTCCTGTGACCCTGAGTGACCGCTGAACCCTCCTGTGACCCCGAGTGACCACGGACAGCCCAAGTGACCACTGAAACCCCTGAATGACCACTGACACCATGGAGTGACTGCTGACCCCTCATGTGACCCCTCATGACCAATGATGCCACAGAGTGACCACTGAGCCCTCCTGTGACCCCGAGTGACCACTGACACCAATGAGTGACCACTGACACCAATGAGTGACCACTGACACCACAGAGTGACCACTGAACCCTCCTGTGACCCTGAGTGACCACTGACACCAATGAGTGACCACTGACCCCTCCTGTGACCCTGAGTGACCACTGACACCAATGAGTGACCACTGACCCCTCCTATGACCCTGGATGACCACTGAACCCCCTGAGTGACCACTGACCCCTCCTGTGACCCCGAGTGACCACTGAACCCCCTGAGTGACCACTGACCCCTCCTGTGACCCCGAGTGACCACGGACAGCCTGAGTGACCACTGACCCCTCTGAGTGACCACTGACACCACGGAGTGACCACTGACCCCTCCTGTGACCCTGGACGACCACTGACACCAATGAGTGACCACTGACCCCTCCTGTGATCCCGAGTGACCACGGACAGCCTGAGTGACCACTGACCCCTCCTGTGACCCTGAGTGACCACTGAACCCTCCTGTGACCCTGAGTGACCACGGACAGCCCAAGTGACCACTGAAACCCCTGAATGACCACTGACACCATGGAGTGACCGCTGACACCAATGAGTGACCACTGACCCCTCTGAGTGACCACTGACCCCTCCTGTGACCCTGAGTGACCACAGAGACCAATGAATGACCACTGACCCCTCATGTGACCCTGAGTGACCACAGAGACCATGGAGTGACCGCTGACCCCTCCTGTGACCCTGAGTGACCACAGAGACCACAGAATGACCACTGACCCCTCCTGTGACCCTGAGTGACCACTGAACCCCCTGAGTGACCACTGACCCCTCCTGTGACCCCTCATGACCAATGACGCCACAGAGTGACCACTGACCCCTCCTGTGACCCTGAGTGACCTCAGAGACCAATGAATGACCGCTGACCCCTCCTGTGACCCTGAGTGGCCACAGAGACCATGGAGTGACCACTGACCCCTCCTGTGACCCTGAGTGACCTCAGAGACCATGGAGTGACCACTGACCCCTCCTGTGACCCTGAGTGACCTCAGAGACCACAGAGTGACCGCTGACCCCTCCTGTGACCCCGAGTGACCACGGACAACCTGAGTGACCACTGACCCCTCCTGTGACCCTGAGTGACCACGGACAGCCTGAGTGACCACTGAACCCTCTGAGTGACCTTTGACCCTTCATGTGACCCTGAGTGACCACGGACAGCCCAAGTGACCACTGAAACCCCTGAATGACCACTGACACCATGGAGTGACCACTGACCCCTCCTATGACCCTGGATGACCACTGAACCCCCTGAGTGACCACTGACCCCTCCTGTAACCCTGAGTGACCACAGAGACCAATGAGTGACCACTGACCCCTCCTGTGACCCCGAGTGACCACGGACAGCCTGAGTGACCACTGAACCCCCTGAGTGACCACGGACAGCCTGAGTGACCGCTGACCCCTCCCTTTGCAATAAAGACCAATCAGAGCTCAGAGCGCATCTGGCTCCGCCCCCTTTGCATTGTCTGATTGGCTGGGGAGGGGGTCATTGGTGGCACTGGGGGCCACCCAGAGCCGAACTGGGAGCACTGGGAGCCAACTGGGATCAACTGGCATCAAACTGGGAACATTTTCCCCTCAGGTTTCATCCCTTTTTTGTCCTCAAGTTTCCCGCCCTTTTCCCCTGAAATTTCTCTTTTTCCCCCTCAATTTTCCCTCATTTTTCCCCTCATGTTTTCCTCACATTTCCCTCCATTTTCCCCCTCAGGTTTTTATCATTTTTCCCTTCATGTTTTCCTCACGTTTCCATTTTCTCCCTCACATTTTGCTCACATTTCCCCTCATATTTTCCCTCGATTTTCCCCTCACATTTCCCTCCATTTTCCCCTCACATTTTCCCTCATTTTTCCCTCACTTTTCCCTTCACATTTTCCTCACATTTCCCCTCATGTTTCCCTCACTTTTCCCTTCACATTTCCCTCCATTTTCCCCTCACATTTCCCTCCATTTTCCCCTCACGTTTACCTTCATTTTCCCCTCATGGTTTCCTCCATTTTCCCCTCACATTTTCCTCACATTTCCCCTCATGTTTCCCTCACTTTTCCCTTCACATTTCCCTCCATTTTCCCCTCATGTTTGCCTCCTTTCCCCCCTCACATTTCTCTCCATTTTCCCCACGTTTCCTTCCACTTTCCCCTTACTTTTCCCTCCGTTTTCTCCCTCATATTTCCCTCTATTTTCCCCTCACGTTTTCCTCACTTTTCCCCTCACATTTTCCTCCATTTTCTCCCTCATGTTTCCCTCCATTTTCTCCCTCACATTGCCTGCCATTTTTCCCTCACGTTTCCCTCCATTTCCCCCCTCATGTTTTTATTATTTTTCCTCTCACGTTTCCCTTCATTTTCTCCGTTTTTCTCCTCAAGTTTTCCATCCTTTTTCCCTCACATTTCCCTCCATTTTGCCCTCACGTTTCTCTCCATTTCCCCCTCACACTTCCCTCCATTTTCCCCTCACATTTCCCTCTATATTCCCCATCACATTTCCCTCCATTTTCCCCTCACATTTTTCTCCATTTCCCCCTCACATTTCCTGCCATCTTCCCCTCACATTCCCCTCACATTTTCTTCATATTTCCCCTCATATTTCCCACCTTTTCCCCCTCAGGTTTCCTTCCATTTTCCCCTTATGTTTCCCTCCATTTTCGCCTCATAATTCCCATTTTCCCCTTATGTTTCCCTCCATTTTCCCCTCACATTTCCCTCCATTTTCTCCCTCACATTTCCTTCCATTTTTCCTTCATGTTTCCCTCCATTTTCCCCTCACATTTCCCTCCATTTTCCCCTCACATTTTCCTCACATTTCCCCCTCACATTTCCCTCCATTTTCCTCTCACATTTCCCTCCATTTCCCCCTCACGTTTCTCTCCACTCCCTCTTCATATTTTCCCCTCACTTTTCCCCTCACATTTTCCTTCCATTTTCCCTCACATTTCCCTTCATTTTCCCCTCATGTTTTCCTCCATTTCCCCGCTTATGTTTTTATTATTTTTCCTCTCATGTTTTCTTCACATTTTCCTCCATTTTCCCCTCATGTTTCCTTCCGTTTTCCTCCTCACATTTCCCTCCATTTTCCCCTCATGTTTCCCTCCATTTCCCCCTCACATTTCTCTCCATTTTCCCCTCACGTTTTCCTCTATTTTCCCCTCACGTTTCCATCCATTTCCCCCTCACATTTCCCACCGTCTTCCCCTCACATTTCCCTCCATTTTCCCTTCACATTTTCCTCATATTTCCCCTCAAATTTCCCTCACTTTTCCCCCCTCACGTTTCCTTCCATTTTCCCTCTCACATTTCCCTCCATTTTCTCCTCATAATTCCCATTTTCCCGTCATGTTTCCCTCCATTTTCTCACTCATATTTCCATCCATTTCCCCTCACATTTTCCTCCACTTTCATTGTCACTTTTTTTTCCATTTTCCCCTTATGTTTCCCTCCATTTTCCCCTCATATTTTCCTCCATTTCCCCCTCACATTTCCCTCCATTTTCTCCCTCACGTTTCCATTTTCTCCTCACGTTTCTCTCCATTTCCACCCTCATGTTTCCCTCCATTTTCTCCTCATAATTCCCATTTTCCCCTTATGTTTCCCTCCATTTTCCCCTCACATTTCCCTCCATTTCCCCCTCACGTTTCTCTCCACTCCCTCTTCATATTTCCCCTCACTTTTCCCTTCACATTTCTCTCCATTTTCCCCTCACGTTTCCTTCCACATTCCCCTTACTTTTCCCTCCATTTTCTCCCTCACGTTTCCCACTATTTTCCCCTCACTTTTCCCCTCACATTTTCCTTCCGTTTTCCCTCACATTTCCCTTCATTTTCCCCTCATGTTTTCCTCCATTTCCCCGCTTACATTTTTATTATTTTTCCTCTCATGTTTTCTCCACATTTTCCTCCATTTTCCCCTCACGTTTTCCTCACTTGTCCCCTCAAATTTTCCTCCATTTATTCACATTTCCCTCCATTTTCCTCTCATGTTTGCTTCCATTTTCCCCTCACATTTTCCTCCATCTTCCCCTCAGGTTTCCTTCCATTTTTCCCTCACATTTCCCTCCATTTTCCCCCTCACGTTTCCATTTTCTCCTCGCGTTTCTCTCCATTTCCGCCCTCATGTTTCCCTCCATTTTCTCCTCATAATTCCCATTTTCCCCTTATGTTTCCCTCCATTTTCCCCTCACATTTCCCTCCATTTTCCCCTCACATTTTCCTCACATTTCCCCCTCACATTTTCCTCACATTTCCCCCTCACGTTTCCCTCCATTTTTCTCTCACATTTCCCTCCATTTCCCCATCACGTTTCTCTCCACTCCCTCTTCATATTTTCCCTCACTTTTCCCTTCATATTTCTCTCCATTTTCCCCTCACGTTTCCTTCCACATTCCCCTTACTTTTCCCTCCATTTTCTCCCTCACGTTTCCCACTATTTTCCCCTCACTTTTCCCCTCACATTTTCCTACCATTTTCCCTCACATTTCCCTTTATTTTCCCCTCGTGTTTTCCTCCATTTCCCCGCTTACGTTTTTATTATTTTTCCTCTCATGTTTTCTTCACATTTTCCTCCATTTTCCCTCATGTTTTCCTTCCATTTTCCTTCTCACATTTCCCTCCATTTTCCCCTCACGTTTCCCTCCATCTTCCCCTCCCAATTCCCTCCATTTTCCCCTCCTGTTTTCCTCACTTCTCCCCTCAAATTTTCCTCCATTTTTTCACATTTCCCTCCATTTTCCCCTCATGTTTGCTTCCATTTTCCCCTCACATTTTCCTCCATTTTCCCCTCATGTTTCCCTCCATTTTTTCCCTCACATTTCCCTCCATTTTCCCCCTCACGTTTCCATTTTCTCCTCGCGTTTCTCTCCATTTCCGCCCTCATGTTTCCCTCCATTTTCTCCTCATAATTCCCATTTTCCCCTTATGTTTCCCTACATTTTCCCCTCACATTTCCCTCCATTTTCTCCCTCACATTTCCTTCCATTTTTCCTTCATGTTTCCCTCCATTTTCCCCTCACATTTCCCTCCATTTTCCCCTCACATTTTCCTCACATTTTCCTCACATTTCCCCCTCACGTTTCCCTCCATTTTTCTCTCACATTTCCCTCCATTTCCCCCTCACGTTTCTCTCCACTCCCTCTTCATATTTTCCCTCACTTTTCCCTTCATATTTCTCTCCATTTTCCCCTCACGTTTCCTTCCACATTCCCCTTACTTTTCCCTCCATTTTCTCCCTCACGTTTCCCACTATTTTCCCCTCACTTTTCCCCTCACATTTTCCTACCATTTTCCCTCACATTTCCCTTTATTTTCCCCTCGTGTTTTCCTCCATTTCCCCGCTTACGTTTTTATTATTTTTCCTCTCATGTTTTCTTCACATTTTCCTCCATTTTCCCCTCACGTTTTCCTCACTTGTCCCCTCAAATTTTCCTCAATTTTTTCACATTTCCCTCCATTTTCCTCTCATGTTTGCTTCCCTTTTCCCCTCACATTTTCCTCCATTTTCCCCTCAGGTTTCCTTCCATTTTCCCCTCACATTTCCCTCCATTTTCCCCCTCACGTTTCCATTTTCTCCTCACGTTTCTCTCCATTTCCACCCTCATGTTTCCCTCCATTTTCTCCTCATAATTCCCATTTTCCCCTTATGTTTCCCTACATTTTCCCCTCACATTTCCCTCCATTTTCTCCCTCACATTTCCTTCCATTTTTCCTTCATGTTTCCCTCCATTTTCCCCTCACATTTCCCTCCATTTTCCCCTCACATTTTCCTCACATTTTCCTCACATTTCCCCCTCACGTTTCCTTCCATTTTCCTCTCACATTTCCCTCCATTTCTCCCTCACGTTTCTCTCCACTCCCTCTTCATATCTTCCCTCACTTTTCCCTTCACATTTCTCTCCATTTTCCCCTCACGTTTCCTTCCACATTCCCCTTACTTTTCCCTCCATTTTCTCCCTCATGATTCCCACTATTTTCCCCTCACTTTTCCCCTCACATTTTCCTTCCATTTTCCCTCACATTTCCCTTCATTTTCCCCTCATGTTTTCCTCCATTTCCCCGCTTATGTTTTTATTATTTTTCCTCTCATGTTTTCTCCACATTTTCCTCCATTTTCCCCTCACGTTTTCCTCACTTGTCCCCTCAAATTTTCCTCAATTTTTTCACATTTCCCTCCATTTTCCTCTCATGTTTGCTTCCCTTTTCCCCTCACATTTCCCTCCATTTTCCCCTCAGGTTTCCTTCCATTTTCCCCTCACATTTCCCTCCATTTTCCCCCTCACGTTTCCATTTTCTCCTCACGTTTCTCTCCATTTCCCCCCTCATGTTTCCCTCCATTTTCTCCTCATAATTCCTATTTCCCCCTTATTTTTCCCTCCATTTTCCCCTCACATTTTCCTCCATTTCCCCCTCATTTCTCCCCATTTTCCCCCTCGCGTTTCCCTCCATTTTCCCCTCACAGTTCCGGCCATTTCCCCGCCATGTTTCTCTCATTTTTCCTCTCATATTTTCTTTACGTTTCCCTCCATTTTCCCCTTTACATTTGCCTCCATTTTCCCCTCACGTTTTCCTCTCTTTTCCCCTCATGTTTTCCTCCATTTTTTCACATTTCCCTCCATTTTCTCCTCATAACTCCCATTTTCCCCTCACGTTTCCCGCCATTTTCTCCTCAGAATTCCCATTTTCTGCCTTTTTTCCCCTCACTTTTCCTCATGTAAGTGGGGCTTGGGGGGATTTGGGGGTCTCGATGTGACCTGCAGGCCCCTCCCAGGTATTACAAGGAGCCCCCCAGGTGTGCTCAGGTGTGCCAGGTGACATCCAGGTGTCCCCCAGGTGCTCCAGGTACCCCCCAGGTGTTACAGGTGAAGTCAAAAAACCACACAGGTGTTAAAAGGAACCGCTCAGGTGTTACAGGTGAGGCCAAGGAGCCCCCCAGGTGCTCCAGGTGACCCCCAGGTGTTACAAGGAGCCCCCCAGGTGTGCTCAGGTGTGCCAGGTGACATCCAGGTGTCCCCCCAGGTGCTCCAGGTACCCCCCAGGTGTTACAGGTGAAATCAAAAAAACCACACAGGTGTTAAAAGGAACCGCTCAGGTGTTACAGGTGAGCTCAAGGAGCCCCTCAGGTGCATCCAGGTGCCCTCCAGGTGCTCCAGGTGAGCCCCAGGTATTACGAGGAGCCTCCCAGGTGTCACAGGTGAGCCCAGGTGCCCCCCAGGTGCGCCCAGGTGCCCCCCAGGTGCATCCAGGTGAACCCCAGGTGCATCCAGGTGCTCCCCAGGTGCTGCCCAGGTGCATCCAGGTGCCACCCAGGTGTGCCCAGATGCGCCCAGGTGCCCCCCAGGTGCCCCCAGGTGTTAAAAGGAGCCCCCCAGGTGTCACAGGTGAAATCAAAAAAACCACACAGGTGTTAAAAGGAACCGCTCAGGTGTTACAGGTGAGGCCAAGGAGCCCCTCAGGTGCTCCAGGTACCCCCCAGGTGCTCCAGGTGAGCCCCAGGTGACCCCTCAGGTATCACAAGGAGCCTCCCAGATGTCACAGGTGAGGCCAAGGAGCCCCCCAGGTGCACCCAGGTGTTACAAGGAGCCCTCCAGGTGTGCTCAGGTGTGCCAGGTGCCCCCCAGGTGTGCCAGGTGCCCCCCAGGTGTTAAAAGGAGCCCCCCAGGTGTTACAGGTGAAATCAAAAAAACCACACAGGTGTTAAAAGGAACCGCTCAGGTGTTACAGGTGAGGCCAAGGAGCCCCTCAGGTGCATCCAGGTGCCCTCCAGGTGCTCCAGGTGAGCCCCAGGTATTACGAGGAGCCCCCCAGGTGTCACAGATGAGCACAGGTGCCCCCCAGGTACACCCAGGTGCCCCCCAGGTGCCCCCCAGGTGCATCCAGGTGAACCCCAGGTGCGTCCAGGTGCCCCCCAGGTGCTCCAGGTGCCCCCAGGTGCTCCCAGGTGCATCCAGGTGAACCCCAGGTGTGCCCAGGTACCCCCCAGGTGTCACAGGTGAAATCAAAAAAACCACACAGGTGTTAA
Source organism: Passerculus sandwichensis (assembly GCA_031885435.1). Lineage (NCBI taxonomy): Eukaryota > Metazoa > Chordata > Aves > Passeriformes > Passerellidae > Passerculus > Passerculus sandwichensis. The sequence continues at coordinate 10,341,938 of CM063151.1, read as the reverse complement.
AAGGAACCGCTCAGGTGTTACAGGTGAGGCCAAGGAGCCCCTCAGGTGCATCCAGGTGCCCTCCAGGTGCTCCAGGTGAGCCCCAGGTATTACGAGGAGCCTCCCAGGTGTCACAGGTGAGCCCAGGTGCCCCCCAGGTGCACCCAGGTGCCCCCCAGGTGCATCCAGGTGCCCCCCAGGTGCCCCCCAGGTGTGCCCAGGTGTGCCCCAGGTGCCCCCAGGTATTACAAGGAGCCCCCCAGGTGTTACAGGTAAAGTCAAAAAAACCACACAGGTGTTAAAAGGAACCGCTCAGGTGTTACAGGTGAGGCCAAGGAGCCCCTCAGGTGCATCCAGGTACCCCCCAGGTGCTCCAGGTGAGCCCCAGGTGACCCCTCAGGTGTCACAAGGAGCCTCCCAGGTGTCACAGGTGAGGCCAAGGAGCCCCCCAGGTGCACCCAGGTGTTACAAGGAGGAGCCCTCCAGGTGTGCTCAGGTGTGCCAGGTGCCCCCCAGGTGTGCGAGGTGCCCCCCAGGTGCTCCCCAGGTGCCCCCAGGTGTTAAAAGGAGCCCCCCAGGTGTCACAGGTGAAGTCAAAAAAACCACACAGGTGTTAAAAGGAACCGCTCAGGTGTTACAGGTGAGCTCAAGGAGCCCCTCAGGTGCATCCAGGTGCCCTCCAGGTGCTCCAGGTGAGCCCCAGGTATTATGAGGAGCCTCCCAGGTGTCACAGATGAGCACAGGTGCCCCCCAGGTACACCCAGGTGCCCCCCAGGTGCCCCCCAGGTGCATCCAGGTGAACCCCAGGTGCGTCCAGGTGCCCCCCAGGTGCTCCAGGTGCCCCCAGGTGCTCCCAGGTGCATCCAGGTGAACCCCAGGTGTGCCCAGGTACCCCCCAGGTGTCACAGGTGAAATCAAAAAAACCACACAGGTGTTAAAAGGAACCGCTCAGGTGTTACAGGTGAGGCCAAGGAGCCCCTCAGGTGCATCCAGGTGCCCTCCAGGTGCTCCAGGTGAGCCCCAGGTGACCCCTCAGGTATCACAAGGAGCCTCCCAGATGTCACAGGTGAGGCCAAGGAGCCCCCCAGGTGCTCCAGGTGACCCCCAGGTGTTACAAGGAGCCCCCCAGGTGTGCCAGGTGATATCCAGGTGCCCCCCAGGTGCCCCCAGGTGTTAAAAGGAGCCCCCCAGGTGTTACAGGTGAAGTCAAAAAACCACACAGGTGTTAAAAGGAACCGCTCAGGTGTTACAGGTGAGGCCAAGGAGCCCCTCAGGTGCACCCAGGTGTTACAAGGAGGAGCCCTCCAGGTGTGCTCAGGTGTGCCAGGTGCCCCCCAGGTGCTCCAGGTGACCCCCAGGTGTTACAAGGAGCCCCCCAGGTGTGCCAGGTGACATCCAGGTGCCCCCCAGGTGCCCCCAGGTGTTAAAAGGAGCCCCCCAGGTGTTACAGGTGAAGTCAAAAAACCACACAGGTGTTAAAAGGAACCACTCAGGTGTTACAGGTGAGGCCAAGGAGCCCCTCAGGTGCTCCAGGTACCCCCCAGGTGCTCCAGGTGAGCCCCAGGTATTAAGAGGAGCCTCCCAGGTGTCACAGGTGAGCACAGGTGCCCCTCAGGTGCGCCCAGGTGAACCCCAGGTGCATCCAGGTGCCCCCCAGGTGCTCCCCAGGTGCTCCAGGTGCCCCCCAGGTGCCCCCCAGGTGCTCCAGGTACCCCCCAGGTGTTACAGGTGAAGTCAAAAAACCACACAGGTGTTAAAAGGAACCGCTCAGGTGTTACAGGTGAGGCCAAGGAGCCCCTCAGGTGCATCCAGGTGCCCTCCAGGTGCTCCAGGTGAGCCCCAGGTATTACGAGGAGCCTCCCAGGTGTCACAGGTGAGCCCAGGTGCCCCCCAGGTGCGCCCAGGTGCCCCCCAGGTGCATCCAGGTGAACCCCAGGTGCATCCAGGTGCCACCCAGGTGTGCCCAGGTGTGCCCAGGTGCCCCTCAGGTGCTCCCAGGTGCTCCAGGTGCCACCCAGGTGCCCCCCAGGTGCCCCCAGGTGCCCCCCAGGTGCATCCAGGTGTGCCCAGGTGTGCCCAGGTGCCCCTCAGGTGCTCCCCAGGTGCTCCAGGTGCCCCCCAGGTGCTGCCCAGGTGCATCCAGGTGCCACCCAGGTGCCACCCAGGTGCGCCCAGGTGCGTCAGTCGCCGCCGTTGGCGCGGATGGTGCGGCGGATCCAGGCGGTGAAGGCGCAGACGCGGCTGTACACACCTGGCTTGCCCTGCTGGCCGCACACCTGCAGCCCCCAGGAGACCACGCCCTGCAGGTACCCGTCACACACCAGCGGGCCCCCGGAGTCACCCTGCCACAGGTGGGACACAGGTGGGACACAGGTGAGATGGGTGGGACAGGTGAGACACAGGTGAGACACAGGTGGGACAGGTGGGACACAGGTGGGACACAGGTGAGATGGATGGGACAGGTGGGACAGGTGGGACACAGGTGGGACAGGTGGGACACGGGTGGGACAGGTGAGACACGGGTGGGACAGATGAGATGGGTGGGACAGGTGGGACAGGTGAGACACAGGTGGGACAGGTGGGACAGGTGAGACACAGGTGGGACAGATGAGACACGGGTGGGACACAGGTGAGATGGATGGGACAGGTGGGACAGGTGAGACACAGGTGGGACAGGTGAGACACAGGTGAGAGACAGGTGAGACAGATGAGATGGGTGGGACAGGTGAGACACGGGTGGGACAGGTGAGACACAGGTGGGACAGGTGAGACACGGGTGAGAGACAGGTGAGACACAGGTGGGACACAGGTGGGACACAGGTGGGACAGGTGAGATGGGTGGGACAGGTGAGACAGGTGGGACAGGTGGGACACAGGTGGGACAGGTGAGACACGGGTGGGACAGGTGGGGTAGGTGGGATAGGTGAGAGACAGGTGAGACAGATGAGATGGGTGAGACAGGTGAGAGACAAGTGGGACAGGTGAGATGGGTGGGACAGGTGAGACACAGGTGGGACACAGGTGAGACACAGGTGGGACAGGTGAGACACAGGTGGGACAGATGAGATGGGTGGGGTAGGTGAGAGACAAGTGGGACAGGTGAGTCCCCCCAGGTGCTCCCCAGGTGTGTCCCACCCATTCCCTCCCACACAGGTGAGTTCCCCTACAAAGTTGAGTCCCCCCACACACCTGACCCCTCCCCCACACCTGACCCCTCCCCCACCCCCTCAGGTGTGCCTCCCCCACACACCTGACCCCTCCTCCCCATCAGGTGTATCCCAGGTGTGCCCAGGTGTGCCCAGGTGTATCCCAGGTGTGCCCAGGTGTGCCCAGGTGTATCCCAGACATACCCATGTGTACTCAGGTGTGCTCAGGTGTAGCTCAGGTGTGCCCAGGTGTATCCCAGATGTATCTAGGTGTGCCCAGGTGTGCCCAGGTGTATCCCAGACATACCCATGTGTACTCAGGTGTATCCCAGGTGTATCCCAGACATACCCAGGTGTGCTCAGGTGTAGCTCAGGTGTATCCCAGGTGTGCCCAGGTGTATCCCAGGTGTATCCCAGATGTATCCCAGGTGTGCCCAGGTGTGCCCAGGTGTATCCCAGACATACCCATGTGTACTCAGGTGTGCCCAGGTGTATCCCAGGTGTATCCCAGGTGTGCCCAGGTGTATCCCAGACATACCCATGTGTACTCAGGTGTAGCTCAGGTGTATCCCAGGTGTGCCCAGGTGTATCCCAGGTGTATCCCAGGTGTGCCCAGGTGTGCCCAGGTGTATCCCAGGTGTATCCATGTGTACCCAGGTGTGCCCAGGTGTAGCTCAGGTGTGCCTCCCCCCGCACCTGACCCCTCCCCCCCCCCAGGTGCGCCCCACCCACACCTGTCCCCTCACCTGGCAGGAGTCGGTGCTGTCCCCGGCGCGGCCGCCGGCGCAAAGCATGTTGGGAGTGATGGCACCTGGGTACAGGTGAGCGCAGGCGGCGTTGGACCAGGTGAACACCTCCCCGCACTGCAGCACGTCCGGGAACGCACCTGGCACAGGTGAGGACAGGTGAGGGTTGGATGGGACAGGTGAGACAGGTGTGGGCAGGTGTGACACAGGTGTGACAGGTACAGGTGAGGGGACAGATGCTGGACCAGGTGAACACCTCCCCGCACTGCAGCACGTCCGGAACGCACCTGGCACAGGTGAGACAGGTGAGACAGGTGAGGGACAGGTGAGGGTTGGATGGGACAGGTGGGACAGGTGTGGACAGGTGTGACACAGGTGAGGATGGATGGTACAGGTGAGGACAGGTGAGAGACAGGTGTGACAGGTACAGGTGAGGGGACAGGTGTTGGAGCAGGTGAACACCTCCCCGCACTGCAGCACGTCCGGGAACGCACCTGGCACAGGTGAGGACAGGTGAGGGATGGATGGGACAGGTGGGGATGGATGGGACAGGTGAGATGGATGGGACAGGTGAGATGGATGGGACAGGTGAGGGATGGGACAGGTGAGGGATGGATGGGACAGGTGAGATGGATGAGACAGGTGAGGGATGGATGGGACAGGTGAGGGATGGGACAGGTGAGATGGATGGGACAGGTGAGGGATGGGACAGGTGAGGGATGGATGGGACAGGTGAGATGGATGGGACAGGTGAGATGGATGGGACAGGTGAGGGATGGGACAGGTGAGGATGGATGGGACAGGTGAGGACAGGTGAGATGGATGGGACAGGTGGGGATGGATGGGACAGGTGAGGGACAGGTGAGGTGGATGGGACAGGTGAGATGGATGGGACAGGTGAGATGGATGGGACAGGTGAGATGGATGGGACAGGTGAGGATGGATGGGACAGGTGAGGGATGGATGGGACAGGTGAGGGACAGGTGAGGGATGGATGGGACAGGTGGGATGGATGGGACAGGTGAGATGGATGGGACAGGTGAGATGGATGGGACAGGTGGGGATGGATGGGACAGGTGAGATGGATGGGACAGGTGGGGATGGATGGGACAGGTGAGGGATGGATGGGACAGGTGAGGATGGATGGGACAGGTGAGATGGATGGGACAGGTGAGGATGGATGGGACAGGTGAGGGACAGGTGAGGGATGGATGGGACAGGTGAGATGGATGGGACAGGTGAGATGGATGGGACAGGTGGGGATGGATGGGACAGGTGGGGATGGATGGGACAGGTGGGGATGGATGGGACAGGTGAGGGATGGGTAAGAACAGGTGAGGAGAGGTGGAGACAGGTGAGGGACAGGTGAGAGATGGATGAGGACAGGTAGAACAGGTGGCACAGGTGTGAGGGACAGGTGAGGGATGGATGGGAAAGGTGGGCCCCCCCCTCACCTGTTCCCCAGGTGTGTCCCCACCCCTGCCCTCTCCCCCAGGTGTGTCCCCAAGCCTTCACCTGTCCCCCCCCCCCCACCAGGTGTGTCCCCCCCTGAGGTGTCTCCCCCTCCTCCCCTCCCCTTGCCTCACCTGTCCCCTCCAGGTGTGTCCTCATCTCCTCACCTGTCCCTCCCACCACCTCACCTGTCCCCCAGGTGTGTCCTCCCCCATCACCTCACCTGCCCCCCAGGTGTCTCACCTGTCCCCCCCAGGTGTGTCTCACCTGTCTCCCCCACCCTCACCTGTCCCCCCAGGTTTGTCCCCCCCAGGTGTGTCCCCCCAGGTGTGTCTCACCTGTCCCCCCCAGGTGTGTCCCCCCCAGGTGTGTCTCACCTGTCTCCTCCACCCTCACCCGTCCCCCCCAGGTGTGTCCCCCCCAGGTGTGTCTCACCTGTCCCCCCCACCCTCACCTGTCCCCCCAGGTTTGTCCCCCCCAGGTGTGTCCCCCCAGGTGTGTCTCACCTGTTCCCCCCCACCCTCACCTGTCCCCCCCAGGTGTGTCCCCCCCCAGGTGTGTCCCCCCAGGTGTGTCCCCCCAGGTGTGTCCCCCCCAGGTGTGTCTCACCTGTCCCCCCCAGGTGTGTCCCCCCAGGTGTGTCCCCCCAGGTGTGCCCCCCCCAGGTGTGTGTGTCCCCCCCAGGTGTGCCCCCCCCAGGTGTGTGTGTCCCCCCCAGGTGTGTCCCCCCAGGTGTGTCTCACCTTGCGGGCTGCGGGTGCTGCCCCAGCCGCTCACCACGCACCTGTCCCCCACCTGGGGGCACCTGCGCGGCAGCGGCGCGGGGCGCACGCGCGGGCTCAGCTGGGCGGGGCCGCTGAGGCGCAGCAGCATGACGTCACTGTCATGGCGGCCGGGCAGGTAGCGCGGGTGCACGAAGGCGCGCGCCCAGGTGAGGCATTGCTCCGCCCCGTCCCGCTCGCGGAGGCTGTGCTCGCCCAGCAGCACGCGCAGGGGGCTGGAGATGGACAGGTGGGCACAGGTGAGCACAGGTGAGCACAGGTGAGCACACCTGGGACAGTAAATGGGGTTTATAATGGGACAGGTGAGGGACAGGTGAGGCATTGCTCCGCCCCGTCCCGCTCGCGGAGGCTGTGCTCGCCCAGCAGCACGCGCAGGGGGCTGCGGACGGACAGGTGAGCTCAGGTGAGCACAGGTGAGCACACCTGGGACAGCTAAATGGGGTTTGTAATGGGACAGGTGAGGGACAGGTGAGGGACAGGTGAATGGGGTTTGTAATGGGACAGGTGAGCACAGGTGAGCACAGGTGAGCTCACCTGGGACAGGTAAATGGGGTTTGGAATGGGACAGGTGAGCACAGGTGAGCACACCTGGGACAGGTAAATGCACCCGGGACAGGTGAGCACAGGTGAGGCATTGCTCCGCCCCGTCCCGCTCCCGGAGGCTGTGCTCGCCCAGCAGCACGCGCAGGGGGCTGCGGACGGACAGGTGAGCACAGGTGAGCACACCTGGGACAGGTAAATGCACCCGGGACAAGTGAGCACAGGTGAGCACACCTGGGACAGGTAAATGCACCCAGGACAGGTGAGGGACAGGTGAGCACAGGTGAGCACAGGTGAGATCACCTGGGACAGGTAAATGCACCCGGGACAGGTGAGCACAGGTGAGCACACCTGGGACAGGTAAATGGGGTTTGTAATGGGACAGGTGAGCACACCTGGGACAGGTGAGCACAGGTAAATGGGGTTCATATTGGGACAGGTGAGCACAGGTGAGCACAGATGCGGGACAGGTGAGCTCACTTGGGACAGGTAAATACACCTGGGACAGGTAAATGGGGTTTGGAATGGGACAGGTGAGGGACATGTGAGCACACCTGGGACAGGTGAGGGACAGGTAAATGGGGTTTATATTGGGACAGGTGAGGGACAGGTGAGCTCAGGTGAGATCACCTGGGACAGGTAAATGCACCCGGGACAGGTGAGCACAGGTGAGCACACCTGGGACAGGTGAGGGACAGGTGAGGGACAGGTAAATGGGGTTTGTAATGGGACAGGTGAGCACAGGTGAGCACAGGTGAGCACACCTGGGACAGGTAAATGGGGTTTGTAATGGGACAGGTGAGCACACCTGGGACAGGTGAGGGACAGGTAAATGGGGTTTATATTGGGACAGGTGAGCACAGGTGAGGCATTGCTCCGCCCCGTCCCGCTCGCGGAGGCTGTGCTCGCCCAGCAGCACGCGCAGGGGGCTGGAGATGGACAGGTGAGCACAGGTGAGCACACCTGGGACAGGTAAATGCACCCGGCACAGGTGAGCACAGGTGAGCACAGGTGAGCACAGGTGAGCACACCTGGGACAGGTAAATGCACCCGGCACAGGTGAGCACAGGTGAGATCACCTGGGACAGGTAAATGCACCCGGGACAGGTGACGGACAGGGGAGGGACAGGTAAATGGGTTTTGGAATGGGACAGGTGAGGGACAGGTGAGCACACCTGGGACAGGTAAATGCACCCGGGACAGGTGAGCACAGGTGAGCTCAGGTGAGCACAGGTGAGCTCACCTGGGACAGTAAATGGGGTTTGTAATGGGACAGGTGAGGGACAGGTGAAGGACAGGTAAATGGGGTTTGGAATGGGACAGGTGAGCTCAGGTGACCACATCTGGGACAGGTAAATGCACCCGGCACAGGTGAGCACAGGTGAGGCATTGCTCCGCCCCGTCCCGCTCGCGGAGGCTGTGCTCGCCCAGCAGCACGCGCAGGGGGCTGCGGACGGACAGGTGAGCTCAGGTGAGCTCAGGTGAGCTCAGGTGAGCACACCTGGGACAGGTAAATGGGGTTTGTAATGGGACAGGTGAGCACAGGTGAGCACAGGTGAGATCACCTGGGACAGGTGAGGGACAGGTAAATGGGGTTTATATTGGGACAGGTGAGGGACAGGTGAGCACAGGTGAGATCACCTGGGACAGGTGAGGGACAGGTAAATGGGGTTTATATTGGGACAGGTGAGGGACAGGTGAGCACAGGTGAGCACACCTGGGACAGGTAAATGCACCCGGGACAGGTGAGCACAGGTGAACTCACTTGGGACAGGTAAGTGGGGTTTGTAATGGGACAGGTGAGTGACAAGTGAGCACACCTGGGACAGGTGAGGGACAGGTAAATGGGGTTTCTATTGGGACAGGTGAGCACAGGTGAGCACAGGTGAGCACACCTGGGACAGGTAAATACACCTGGCACAGGTAAATGGGGTTTGTAATCGGACAGGTGAGCACAGGTGTGTGCCCAGTTGTACCCAGGTGTGTCACAGGTGTGCCCAGGTGTGCCCAGCTGCTCCCAGGTGTGTCGGTACCCATACCTAGGTGTGCCCTGGTGTACCCAGGAGTGTGCCCAGGTGTGCTTTTATCCCCCTCGGGTGTATCCCAGGTGTGCCCAGGTGTGCCCAGGAGTGTCTGTACCATGCCCAGGTGTGCCCAGGTGTGCCCAGGTGTGCCTGTACCATACCCAGGTGTGTCTGTACCATACCCAGGTGTGCCCAGGTGTGCCTGTACCATTCCCAGGTGTGTCTGTACCATTCCCAGGTGTGCCCAGGTGTGTCTGTACCATCCCCAGGTGTGTCTGTACCATCCCCAGGTGTGTCTGTACCATTCCCAGGTGTGCCCAGGTGTGTCTCACCTGTCGCTGTGGCAGTGGGCGGCGGTCAGCACCCAGTGCCGGCCGATCAGGACCCCCCCGCAGTGGATGGCGCCCCCCAGGTGTGCCCAGGTGGGTCTGTACCATTCCCAGGTGTGCCCAGGTGTGTCTGTACCATGCCCAGGTGTGCCCAGGTGTGTCTGTGCCATACCCAGGTGTGTCTGTACCATACCCAGGTGTGTCTGTACCATGCCCAGGTGGGTCTGTACCATACCCAGGTGTGTCTGTGCCATACCCAGGTGTGCCCAGGTGTGTCTGTACCATACCCAGGTGTGTCTGTACCATACCCAGGTGTGACTGTACCATTCCCAGGTGTGCCCAGGTGTGTCTGTGCCATACCCAGGTGTGTCTGTACCATACCCAGGTGTGCCCAGGTGTGTCTGTACCATACCCAGGTGTGCCCAGGTGTGCCCAGGTGTGTCTCACCTGTCGCTGTGGCAGTGGGCGGCGGTCAGCACCCAGCGTCTCCCGATCAGGACCCCCCCGCAGTGGATGGCGCCCCCCAGGTGTGTCTGTACCATACCCAGGCGTGTCTGTACCATTCCCAGGTGTGCCCAGGTGAGTCTGTGCCATACCCAGGTGGGTCTGTACCATGCCCAGGTGTGTCTGTGCCATACCCAGGTGTGTCTGTACCATTCCCAGGTGTGCCCAGGTGAGTCTGTACCATCCCCAGGTGTGTCTGTACCATTCCCAGGTGGGTCTGTACCATACCCAGGTGTGCCCAGGTGTGTCTGTACCATTCCCAGGTGTGTCTGTACCATGCCCAGGTGTGCCCAGGTGTGTCTGTACCATACCAAGGTGTGCCCAGGTGTGTCTGTGCCATACCCAGGTGTGTCTGTACCATTCCCAGGTGTGCCCAGGTGTGTCTCACCTGTCGCTGTGGCAGTGGGCGGCGGTCAGCACCCAGCGTCTCCCGATCAGGACCCCCCTGCAGTGGATGGCGCACCCCAGGTGTGTCTGTACCATACCCAGGTGTGCCCAGGTGTGCCCAGGTGTGTCTGTACCATTCCCAGGTGTGCGCAGGTGTGTCTGTACCATACCCAGGTGAGTCTGTACCATCCCCAGGTGTGTCTGTACCATTCCCAGGTGGGTCTGTACCATTCCCAGGTGTGCCCAGGTGTGTCTCACCTGTCGCTGTGGCAGTGGGCGGCGGTCAGCACCCAGCGTCTCCCGATCAGCACCCCCCCGCAGTGGATGGCGCCCCCCAGGTGTGTCTGTGCCATACCCAGGTGTGCCCAGGTGTGTCTGTACCATTCCCAGGTGTGCCCAGGTGTGTCTGTACCATACCCAGGTGTGTCTGTACCATTCCCAGGTGTGTCTGTACCATCCCCAGGTGTGTCTGTACCATTCCCAGGTGTGTCTGTGCCATACCCAGCTGTACCCAGCTGTGCCCAGGTGTGACTGTACCATACCCAGGTGTGACTGTACCATTCCCAGGTGTGCCCAGGTGTGTCTCACCTGTCGCTGTGGCAGTGGGCGGCGGTCAGCACCCAGCGTCTCCCGATCAGGACCCCCCCGCAGTGGATGGCGCCCCCCAGGTGTGTCTGTACCATTCCCAGGTGTGTCTGTGCCATACCCAGGTGTGTCTGTACCATTCCCAGGTGTGCCCAGGTGTGTCTGTACCATACCCAGGTGTGTCTGTACCATACCCAGGTGGGTCTGTACCATTCCCAGGTGTGCCCAGGTGTGCCCAGGTGTGTCTCACCTGTCGCTGTGGCAGTGGGCGGCGGTCAGCACCCAGCGTCTCCCGATCAGGACCCCCCCGCAGTGGATGGCGCCGCCCAGGTGTGTCTGTACCATCCCCAGGTGTGCCCAGGTGTGTCTGTACCATCCCCAGGTGTGCCCAGGTGTGTCTGTACCATACCCAGGTGTGTCTGTACCATACCCAGGTGTGTCTGTGCCATACCCAGGTGTGCCCAGGTGTGTCTGTACCATGCCCAGGTGTGTCTGTACCATTCCCAGGTGTGCCCAGGTGTGCCCAGGTGTGTCTCACCTGTCGCTGTGGCAGTGGGCGGCGGTCAGCACCCAGCGCCTCCCGATCAGGACCCCCCCGCAGTGGATGGCGCCGCCCGGCTGCAGCAGCAGGGCCTGGTACGGGTGGCGCCGCCGCTCGCACCTGGCCCCGCCCACGATGCGGTTCTCGTCCGCCCCCGCGGCCGCTGCCGACCAATGGAGAGCGCGATGGACCAGTCAAAACCAGTTAGGACCAGTAAAAACCAGTTAGAACCAGTAGAAACCAGTTAGAATCAGTATGGACCAGCACGGACCAGTACGGACCAGTACGGACCAGTATGGACAAGTATAAACCAGTATGGACCAGTATGGACCAGTACGGACCGGTATGGACCAGTACGGACCAGTACGGACCAGTAAAAACCAGTTAAAACCAGTAGAAACCAGTTAGAACCAGTACGGACCAGTTAGAACCAGTATGGACCAGTATGGACCACTACGGACCAGCACGGACCAGTAAAAACCAGTTAAAACCAGTAGAAACCAGTTAGAACCAGTAGAAACCAGTTAGAAACAGTATGGACCAGTATGGACCAGTAAAAACCAGTTAAAACCAGTAGAAACCAGTTAGAACCAGTAGAAACCAGTTAGAACCAGTACGGACCAGTATGGACCGCTATGGACCAGTACGGACCAGTAAAAACCAGTTAAAACCAGTAGAAACCAGTTAGAACCAGTACGGACCTGTATGGACCAGTACGGACCGGTATGGACCAGTACAGACCAGTAAAAACCAGTTAAAACCAGTAGAAACCAGTTAGAACCAGTAGAAACCAGTTAGAACCAGTACGGACCAGTACGGACCAGTAAAAACCAGTTAAAACCAGTAGAAACCAGTTATAACCAGTAGAAACCAGTTAGAACCAGTACGGACCAGTATGGACCGGTATGGACCAGTACGGACCAGTAAAAACCAGTTAAAACCAGTAGAAACCAGTTAGAACCAGTAGAAACCAGTTAGAACCAGTACAAACCAGTGTGGACCAGTATGGACCAATTAGAACCAGTAGAAACCAGTGTGGACCAGTTTGGACTGGTGGTCTCCCAGTTCATCCCAGTCCATCCCAGTCCCTCCCAGTCCATCCCAGTCCATCCCAGTCCATCCCAGTACCCCCAAAGGGTCTCCCCAGTTCTCATCCGCCCCCACAGCCACTGCTGACCAGTATGGACCAGTATAAACCAGTATAGACCAGTAGAAACCAGTAGAAACCAATTTGGACCAGTTAGAACCAATAGAAACCAGTACGGACCAGTTTGGACTGGTGGTCTCCCAGTTCATCCCAGTCCCTCCCAGTCCCCCCAAGGGGTCTCCCCATTTCTCATCCGCCCCCGCGGCCGCTGCTGACCAGTATAAACCAGTATAAACCAGTATAGACCAGTATGGACCAGTTAGAACCACTTAAAACCAGTAGAAAGCAGTTAGAACCGATAGAAACCAGTAGAAACCAGTACGGACCAGTTTGGACTGGTGGTCTCCCAGTTCATCCCAGTCCATCCCAGTCCAATCCCAGTCCAATCCCAGTCCATCCCAGTCCATCCCAGTCCATCCCAGTCCATCCCAGTTCACACCAGTACCCCCAAAGGGTCTCCCCAGTTCTCATCAGCCCCCAGAGCCACTGCTGACCAGTATAAACCAGTATAAACCAGTAGAAACCTGTTTGGACCAATCAGAACCAGTATAGACCAGTAGAAACCAGTAGAAACCAATTTGGACCAGTTAGAACCAATAGAAACCAGTATGGACCAGTTTGGACTGGTGGTCTCCCAGTTCATCCCAGTCCAATCCCAGTCCCTCCCAGTCCAATCGCAGTTCAATCCCAGTTCATCCCAGTTCATCCCAGTTTGTCCCAGTCCATCCCAGTCCATCCCAGTCCATCCCAGTACCCCCAAAGGGTCTCCCCAGTTCTCATCCGCCCCCGCGGCCGCTGCCGACCAGTAGAAACCAGTATAAACCAGTATGGACCAGTATGGACCAGTTAGAACCACTTAAAACCAGTAGAAAGCAGTTAGAACCAGTAGAAACCAGTAGAAACCAGTATAGACCAGTTTGGACTGGTGGTCTCCCAGTCCATCCCAGTCCATCCCAGTTCATCCCAGTTCAATCCCAGTCCATCCCAGTTCATTCCAGTCCATCCCAGTCCATCCCAGTTCACACCAGTACCCCCAAAGGGTCTCCCCAGTTCTCATCCGCCCCCGCGGCCGCTGCCAACCAGTATGGACCAGTATAAACCAGTATGGACCAGTATAAACCAGTATGGACCAGTTAGAACCACTTAAAACCAGTAGAAAGCAGTTAGAACCGATAGAAACCAGTAGAAACCAGTATGGACCAGTTTGGACTGGCGGTCTCCCAGTCCATCCCAGTTCAATCCCAGTCCAATCCCAGTTCATCCCAGTAAGGCCCAGTCCATCCCAGTCCAATCCCAGTTCAATCCCAGTTCAATCCCAGTCCATCCCAGTTCAATCCCAGTCCATCCCAGTTCATTCCCAGTCCATCCCAGTTCATCCCAGTCCATCCCAGTCCATCCCAGTCCATCCCAGTCCATCCCAGTAGCCCCAAAGGGTCTCCCCAGTTCTCATCAGCCCCCACAGCCACTGCGGACCAGTATGGACCAGTATAAGCCAGTAGAAACCTGTTTGGACCAATTAGAACCAGTATAGACCAGTATAAACCAGTAGAAACCAATTTGGACCCGTTAGAACCAATAGAAACCAGTAGAAACCAGTATGGACCAGTTTGGACTGGTGGTCTCCCAGTCCAATCCCAGTTCATCCCAGTCCATCCCAGTCCAATCCCAGTCCATCCCAGTCCATCCCAGTCCATCCCAGTCCATCCCAGTTCATCCCAGTCCATCCCAGTCCATCCCAGTTCACACCAATACCCCCAAAGGGTCTCCCCAGTTCTCATCAGCCCCCAGAGCCACTGTTGACCAGTATGGACCAGTATAAACCAGTATGGACCAGTAGAAACCTGTTTGGACCAATCAGAACCAGTATAGACCAGTATAAACCAGTAGAAACCAATTTGGACCAGTTAGAACCAATAGAAACCAGTAGAAACCAGTACGGACCAGTTTGGACTGGTGGTCTCCCAGTTCATCCCAGTTCACACCAGTACCCCCAAAGGGTCTCCCCAGTTCTCATCCGCCCCCGCGGCCGCTGCCGACCAGTAGAAACCAGTATAAACCAGTATGGACCAGTTAGAACCACTTAAAACCAGTAGAAAGCAGTTAGAACCGATAGAAACCAGTAGAAACCAGTATGGACCAGTTTGGACTGGTGGTCTCCCAGTCCATCCCAGTCCATCCCAGTTCATCCCAGTCCAATCCCAGTCCAATCGCAGTTCATCCCAGTTCATCCCAGTCCGTACCAGTCCATCCCAGTTCAAACCAGTCCATCCCAGTCCAATCCCAGTCCATCCCAGTTCCTCCCAGTTCATCCCAGTACCCCCAAAGTGTCTCCCCAGTTCTCATCAGCCCCCACAGCCACTGCTGACCAGTATGGACCAGTATAAACCAGTATAGACCAGTTAGAACCAGTATGGACCAGTTAGAACCACTTAAAACCAGTAGAAAGCAGTTAGAACCGATAGAAACCAGTAGAAACCAGTATGGACCAGTTTGGACTGGTGGTCTCCCAGTCCATCCCAGTCCAATCCCAGTTCATCCCAGTTCATCCCAGTACCCCCAAAGTGTCTCCCCACTTCTCATCAGCCCCCACAGCCACTGCTGACCAGTATGGACCAGTATAAACCAGTATAGACCAGTATAAACCAGTAGAAACCTGTTTGGACCAATTAGAACCAGTATAGACCAGTATAAACCAGTAGAAACCAATTTGGACCAGTTAAAACCAATAGAAACCAATAGAAACCAGTATGGACCAGTTTGGACTGGTGGTCTCCCAGTTCATCCCAGTCCATCCCAGTCCATCCCAGTCCATCCCAGTCCAATCCCAGTTCAATCCCAGTTCATCCCAGTTCATCCCAGTTCAATCCCAGTCCATCCCAGTACCCCCAAAGGGTCTCCCCAGTTCTCATCAGCCCCCACAGCCATTGTTGACCAGTATGGACCAGTATAAACCAGTATAGACCAGTAGAAACCAGTAGAAACCAATTTGGACCAGTTAGAACCAATAGAAACCAGTATGGACCAGTTTGGACTGGTGGTCTCCCAGTCCCTCCCAGTTCATCCCAGTTCATCCCAGTCCCTCCCAGTGCTTCCAGTGACCTGTCACTTCCCACCCACTCCTTCCCAGTTCAATCCCAGTCCATCCCAGTCACTCCCAGTTCATCCCAGTCACTCCCAGTTCATCCCAGTCACTCCCAGTTCCATCCCAGTCACTCCCAGTTTCCCCCAGTCCCTCCCAGTGCCCCCAGTTCACCCTCCCAGTACAAACCAGTTCACCCAGTCGATTGCTTCCCACTCATCCCAGTTCCTCCCAGTCCCTCCCAGTTCATCCCAGTCCCCTCCCAGTGTCCCCAGTTCACCCCTGGCTCCATCCCAGTATGGCCCAGTGTCCTCCCAGTTCATCCCAGTTCACTCCCAGTCCATCCCAGTTCACTCCCAGTGCCCCCAGCTCCCTCCCAGTTCAATCCCAGTTCATCCCCAGTGCTCCCAGTCCATCCCAGTTTCCTCCCAGTGCCCCCAGTTCACTCCCAGCTCCCTCCCAGTTCACTCCCAGCTCCATCCCAGTATGGCCCAGTTCACTCCCAGTGCTCCCAGTTCATCCCAGTGCTCCCAGTTCACTCCCAGTTCAAACCAGTTCATTCCCAGTTCACTCCCAGTGCTCCCAGTCCATCCCAGTTTCCTCCCAGTCCCTCCCAGTTCAACCCAGTGCTCCCAGTTCACTCCTGGCTCCATCCCAGTATGGCCCAGTGTCCTCCCAGTTCATCCCAGTGCTCCCAGTTCAAACCAGTTCATTCCCAGTGCTCCCAGTTCCTCCCAGTCCCTCCCAGTACAAACCAGTTCCCCCAGTCGATTGCCTCCCACTCATCCCAGTCCCTCCCAGTTCCTCCCAGTTCATCCCAGTCCCCTCCCAGTGTCCCCAGTTCACCCCTGGCTCCATCCCAGTATGGCCCAGTTCACTCCCAGTTCATCCCAGGGCTCCCAGTTCAAACCAGTTCATTCCCAGTGCTCCCAGTCCATCCCAGTGCTCCCAGTTCACTCCTGGCTCCATCCCAGTATGGCCCAGTTCACTCCCAGTGCTCCCAGTTCAAACCAGTTCATTCCCAGTGCTCCCAGTCTATCCCAGTCCCTCCCAGTTCAATCCCAGTTCATCCCAGTGCTCCCAGTTTGCTCCCAGTTCATCCCAGTTCACTCCCAGTGCCCCCAGTTCCATCCCAGTCCCTCCCAGTTCCATCCCAGTTCAACCCAGTGCTCCCAGTTCACTCCTGGCTCCATCCCAGTATGGCCCAGTGTCCTCCCAGTGCTCCCAGTTCCTCCCAGTCCCTCCCAGTACAAACCAGTTCACCCAGTCAATTGCCTCCCACTCATCCCAGTCCCTCCCAGTTCCTCCCAGTTCATCCCAGTTCCCTCCCAGTGTCCCCAGTTCACCCCTGGCTCCATCCCAGTATGGCCCAGTGTCCTCCCAGTTCATCCCAGTGCTCCCAGTTCAAACCAGTTCCATCCCAGTTCACTCCTGGCTCCATCCCAGTATGGCCCAGTTCACTCCCAGTGCTCCCAGTTCACTCCCAGTTCATCCCAGTTCAAACCAGTTCATTCCCAGTGCTCCCAGTCCATCCCAGTTCCATCCCAGTCCCTCCCAGTTCAATCCCAGTTCAACCCAGTGCTCCCAGTTCACTCCTGGCTCCATCCCAGTATGGCCCAGTTCACTCCCAGTGCTCCCAGTTCATTTCCAGTGCTCCCAGTTCAAACCAGTCCCTCCCAGTCCCCCCCAGTTCAAACCAGTACAAACCAGTAAAAACCAGTACAGGCCAGTACAAACCAGTGCCCCCAGTACAAACCAGTCCCTCCCAGTCCCCCCCAGTACAAACCAGTACAAACCAGCAGCTCCCAGTGTCCCCCCAGTTTGCTCCCAGTTCCCCCCCCAGCCCAAACCAGTACACACCAGTATAAACCAGTACAAACCAGTGGCCCCCAGTACAAACCAGCAGCTCCCAGTTTGCTCCCAGTTCCCCCCAGCCCAAACCAGTACACACCAGTATAAACCAGTATAAACCAGTGCCCCCCAGTTTACATCCAGTGCCTCCCAGTACAAAACCAGTACAAACCAGTACAAACCAGTGCCCCCCAGTACAAACCAGCAGCTCCCAGTTTGTTCCCAGTTTGCTCCCCATCCTCCCCAGTACAAACCAGTATAAACCAGTACAAACCAGTGACCAGCAGCCTCCTCCCAGTGCCCCCCGTCTCCCCAAGTACAAACCAGTATAAACCAGTATAAACCAGTACAAACCAGTGCCCCCCCAGTCCCTCCCAGTATAAACCAGTACAAACCAGTACAAACCAGTGCCCCCCCAGCCCAAACCAGTCCCTCCCAGTATAAACCAGTACAAACCAGTACAAACCAGTGGCCCCCCGGCCCAGACCAGTCCCTCCCAGTACAAACCAGTACAAACCAGTGCCCCCCCAGTCCCTCCCAGTATAAACCAGTACAAACCAGTGCCCCCCCAGCCCAAACCAGTCCCTCCCAGTATAAACCAGTACAAACCAGTGGCCAGCAGCAACCTCCCAGTTCACTCCCGGTGCCCCCCAGTCCCTCCCAGTCCCTCCCAGTACAAACCAGTACAAACCAGTGGCCCCCGGCCCAAACCAGTCCCTCCCAGTACAAACCAGTACAAACCAGTGGCCCCCAGTCCCTCCCAGTATAAACCAGTACAAACCAGTACAAACCAGTGGCCCCCCAGCCCAAACCAGTCCCTCCCAGTACAAACCAGTACAGACCAGTGCCCCCCCGGCCCAGACCAGTCCCTCCCAGTACAAACCAGTACAAACCAGTACAGACCAGTGGCCCCTATCACCCCCCCAGCCCAGACCAGTCCCTCCCAGTATAAACCAGTACAAACCAGTGCCCCCCCAGCCCAGACCAGTACACACCAGTACAAACCAGTACAAACCAGTGCCCCCCAGCCCAAACCAGTCCCTCCCAGTATAAACCAGTACAAACCAGTGCCCCCCCAGTCCCTCCCAGTATAAACCAGTACAAACCAGTACAAACCAGTGGCCCCCCGGCCCAAACCAGTCCCTCCCAGTCCCTCCCAGTACAAACCAGTGGCCCCCGTCCCCCCCCAGCCCCTCCCAGTACACACCAGTACAAACCAGTACAAACCAGTGCCCCCCCATCCCCCCCCAGCCCCTCCCAGTACAAACCAGTACAAACCAGTACAGACCAGTGGCCAGCAGCAGCAGCGGCAGCAGCCGCTCCATCGGGAGGAGGAGGAGGGCGAGGAAGGAGCCGCGGCCCTTAAATCCCAGTTCGGACCAGTTCAAACCAGTTCGGACCAGTTCAGCCCAGTGCCCGGCCCAGCTCCCCTCCCAGTTAAATCCCAGTCCCTCCCAGTTCCGCCCAGTCCCTCCCAGTTCCTCCCAGTTCCTCCCAGTGCTCCCAGTTTGACTCCAGCTGTGATCCCAGTGCTCCCAGTAACTCCCAGTTCATCCCAGTAACTCCCAGTTTATCCCAGTCCCTCCCAGTTCCTCCCAGTATCCCTATGAGCCCTTCCCAGTCCCTCCCAGTGCTCCCAGTTTGACTCCAGCTGTGATCCCAGTGCTCCCAGTAACCCCCAGTTTATCCCAGTCCATCCCAGTCCCTCCCAGTCCATCCCAGTCCATCCCAGTTCAATCCCTGTCCCTCCCAGTGCTCCCAGTTCATCCCAGTTCATCCCAGTCTTTCCCAGTCCCTCCCAGTTCATCCCAGTAACTCCCAGTTCAGTCCAGTTCCCTCCCAGTCCCTCCCAGTGCTCCCAGTTTGACTCCAGCTGTGATCCCAGTAACTCCCAGTTCAATCCCAGTAACTCCCAGTTTGGCCCAGTTCATCCCAGTCTCTCCCAGTTCCCCCTTCCACGACCTCCCAGTCCATCCCAGTTCATCCCAATTCATCCCAGTTCAGCCCAGTGCACTCCTGATCCCCCTCCCAGTTCATCCCAGTTCCTCCCAGTATCCCTAAGAGCCCTTCCCAGTCCCTCCCAGTTCACACCAGTCCCTCCCAGTCCCTCCCAGTTCATCCCAGTTCATCCCAGTGCCTCAAAGCGCCCTTCCCAGTACAGCCCAGTGCTCCCAGTTCATCCCAGTAACTCCCAGTCCCTCCCAGTTTATCCCAGTTCCCTCCCAGTTCCCTCCCAGTCCAGCCCAGTGCTCCCAGTTCAATCCCAGTAACTCCCAGTTTGGCCCAGTTTGGTCCAGAGTCCTCCCGGTCTCTCCCAGTCTCTCCCAGTAACTCCCAGTCCATCCCAGTTTGACCCCAGCTGTGATCCCAGTGCTCCCAGTAACCCCCAGTTCATCCCAGTTCCCTCCCAGTCCCTCCCAGTTCCCTCCCAGTCCCTTCCAGTTTATCCCAGTTCCCTCCCAGTCCAGCCCAGTGCTCCCAGTTCAATCCCAGTAACTCCCAGTTTAGCCCAGTTTGGCCCAGTGCACTCCCAGTCCCTCCCAGTCCATCCCAGTCCATCCCAGTCCCTCCCAGTTTGACTCCAGGTGTGATCCCAGTGCTCCCAGTCCATCCCAGTTCATCCCAGTAACTCCCAGTTCAGTCCAGTTCCCTCCCAGTGCTCCCAGTTTGCCTCCAGCTGTGATCCCAGTCCCTCCCAGTAACTCCCAGTTCCCTCCCAGTCCATCCCAGTTTGAGTCAAGGTGTGCTCCCAGTCCATCCCAGTTTGATCCCAGTTCCCTCCCAGTTCATCCCAGTTCCCTCCCAGTCTATCCCAGTCCCTCCCAGTTCATCCCAGTCCGTCCCAGTTTGATCCCAGTTCCCTCCCAGTTCATCCCAGTTCCCTCCCAGTCCATCCCAGTCCGTCCCAGTCCCTCCCAGTCCCTCCCAGTCCATCCCAGTCTATCCCAGTTCCCTCCCAGTCCCTCCCAGTCCATCCCAGTCCCTCCCAGTTTGATCCCAGTCCATCCCAGTCCAGCCGTTCCCGTGGCCGAGGTGATTTAGGAACCCCCAGATTTCCCAAATTTGGGGATTTTGGGGAAATTTTGTGGATTTTTGGTGAAATATTTTAAATTTTTTATGGGAATTTTTGGGGATTTCCTGAAATTTTGGGGATCCCAAATTTTTGCGGGTGTCCCAGGTGATTTAGGAACCTCCAGATTTGCCAAATTTGGGGATTTTGGGGGAATTTTTTGAGATTTTTGGGGAATTTTTTGACATTTTTGGGGAATTTTTCGACATTTTTGGGGAAAATTTTCGAATTTTTGGGGGGAATTTTTCATTTTTGATGGGATTTTTCCGGGTTTTTTGCATTCCTGAAATTTTGGGGATCCCAAACTTTTTGGGGTTTCCCAGGTGATTCAGGAACCTCCAGATTTCCCAAATTTTGGGGATTTTTGGGGAATTTTTTGAGATTTTTGGGGAAAATTTGGATTTTTTGGGGGATTTGGGGGGGAATTTTTCATTTTTGATGGGATTTTTCCGGATTTTTTTCATTCCTGAATTTTTGGGGATCCCAAATTTTTTCGGGGGTGTCCCAGGTGATTTAGGAACCTCCAGGTTTCCCAAATTTTGGGATTTTGGGGAATTTTTTTAGATTTTTGGTGAAATATTTTAATTTTTTTATGGTAATTTTTTGGGATTTCCTGAAATTTTGGGGATCCCAAATTTTTTTGGGGTGTCCCAGCTGATTTAGGAACCTCCAGATTTGCCAAATTTGGGGATTTTTGGGGAATTTTTTGAGATTTTTGGGGAATTTTTTGACATTTTTGGGGAATTTTTCGAGATTTTTGGGGAAAATTTTGGATTTTTTGGTGGGAATTTTTCATTTTTTCTGGGATTTTTTCCGGATTTTTTGCATTCCTGAAATTTTGGGGATCCCAAATTTTTGGGGGTGTCCCAGGTGATTTAGGAAACTCCAAATTTTGGGATTTTTGAGGGAATTTTTCGATTTTTTGAGGGGATTTTGGGGAATTTTGGGGAATTTTTGGGGATCCCAAATTTTTGGGGTGTCCCAGGTGATTTAGGAACCTCCAGATTTGCCAAATTTGGGGATTTTGGGGGAATTTTTTGACATTTTTGGGGAATTTTTTGACATTTTTGGGGAAAATTTTCGATTTTTTGGGGGGAATTTTTCATTTTTGATGGGATTTTTTCCGGGTTTTTCGCATTCCTGAAATTTTGGGGATCCCAAATTTTTGGGGGTGTCCCAGGTGATTTGGGAACCTTCAAATTTTGGGATTTTTGAGGGAATTTTTCGATTTTTTGAGGGGATTTTGGGGAATTTTGGGGAATTTTTGGGGATCCCAAATTTTTGGGGTGTCCCAGGTGATTTGGGAACCTTCAAATTTCCCAAATTTTGGGATTTTGGGGGAAATTTTTTGTGGATTTTTGGGGAAATTTTGAGGGAATTTTTGAGATTTTTGGATAAAATTTGGATTTTTTGGGGGGATTTTTGGGGGGATTTTGGTGGGAATTTTTCATTTTTGATGGGATTTTTTCCGGATTTTTTTCATTCCTGAATTTTTGGGGATCCCAAATTTTTTCGGGGGTGTCCCAGGTGATTTAGGAACCTCCAGGTTTCCCAAATTTTGGGATTTTGGGGAATTTTTTGAGATTTTTGGTGAAATATTTTAAATTTTTTATGGTAATTTTTTGGGATTTCCTGAAATTTTGGGGATCCCAAATTTTTGGGGTGTCCCAGCTGATTTAGGAACCCCCAGATTTCCCAAATTTTGGGGATTTTTGGGGAATTTTTTGTGGATTTTTGGGGAAATTTTGAGGGAATTTTTGAGATTTTTGGGTAAAATTTGGATTTTTGGGGGGGATTTTTTTGGGGATTTGGGGGGAATTTTTCATTTTTTCTGGGATTTTTTCCGGGTTTTTTGCATTCCTGAAATTTTGGGGATCCCAAATTTTTTGGGGTGTCCCAGGTGATTCAGGAACCCCCAGATTTCCCAAATTTGGGGATTTTTGGGGAATTTTTTGAGATTTTTGGGGAATTTTTTGACATTTTTGGGGAAATTTTTCGAATTTTTGGTGGGAATTTTTCATTTTTATGGGATTTTTTCCGGGTTTTTTGCATTCCTGAAATTTTGGGGATCCCAAATTTTTTGGGGGTGTCCCAGGTGATTTAGGAACCTCCAGATTTCCCAAATTTTGGGGATTTTGGGGGAAATTTTTTGTGGATTTTTGGTGAAATATTTTAAATTTTTTATGGGAATTTTTTGGAATTTCCTGAAATTTTGGGGATCCCAAATTTTTTCGGGGGTGTCCCAGGTGATTTGGGAACCTCCAGATTTGCCAAATTTGGGGATTTTGGGGGAAATTTTTGACATTTTTGGGGAATTTTTCGACATTTTTGGGGAAAATTTTCGAATTTTTGGGGGGAATTTTTCATTTTTGATGGGATTTTTTCCGGATTTTTTGCATTCCTGAAATTTTGGGGATCCCAAATTTTTTGGGGGCTGTCCCAGGTGATTTAGGAACCCCCAGATTTCCCAAATTTGGGGATTTTTGGGGAATTTTTTGAGATTTTTGGGGAAAATTTGAATTTTTGGGGGGATTTTTGGGGGGGATTTTGGTGGGAATTTTTCATTTTTGATGGGATTTTTTCCGAGTTTTTTGCATTCCTGAAATTT
This sequence comes from Passerculus sandwichensis, assembly GCA_031885435.1. Classification (NCBI taxonomy): domain Eukaryota; kingdom Metazoa; phylum Chordata; class Aves; order Passeriformes; family Passerellidae; genus Passerculus; species Passerculus sandwichensis. The sequence goes on along the minus strand of CM063151.1, from coordinate 10,319,168 downwards.
TGGGGATCCCAAATTTTTGGGGTGTCCCAGGTGATTTAGGAACCTTCAAATTTTGGGATTTTTGAGGGAATTTTTCGATTTTTTGAGGGGATTTTGGGGAATTTTGGGGAATTTTTGGGGATCCCAAATTTTTGGGGTGTCCCAGGTGATTTGGGAACCTTCAAATTTCCCAAATTTTGGTATTTTTGGGGAAATTTTTTGTGGATTTTTGGGGAAATTTTGAGGGAATTTTTGAGATTTTTGGGGAAAATTTGGATTTTTGGGGGGGATTTTTTTGGGGATTTGGGGGGAATTTTTCATTTTTTCTGGGATTTTTTCCGGGTTTTTTGCATTCCTGAAATTTTAGGGATCCCAAAATTTTTGGGGTGTCCCTGGTGATTTGGGAACCCCGAGGTGTCCCAAATTTGGGGATTTTGGGGGAAATTTTTGACATTTTTGGGGAAAATTTTGGATTTTTTGGGGGGATTTTGGGGGGAATTTTTCATTTTTGATGGGATTTTTTCCGGGTTTTTTGCATTCCTGAAATTTTGGGGATCCCAAATTTTTTGGGGTGTCCCAGGTGATTTGGGAACCTCCAGATTTGGGGATTTTGGGGGGAATTTTTCGAGATTTTTGGGGAAAATTTTGGATTTTTTGGTGGGAATTTTTCATTTTTGATGGGATTTTTCCGGGTTTTTTGCATTCCTGAAATTTTGGCGATCCCAAATTTTTTGGGGTGTCCCAGGTGATTTGGGAACCTCCAGATTTCCCAAATTTGGGGATTTTTTGGTGGATTTTTGGTGAAATATTTTTATTTTTTTATGGGATTTTTTTGGGATTTCCTGAAATTTGAGAGATCCCAAATTTTTCCAGGGTGTCCCAGGTGATTTAGGAACCTCCAGATTTGCCAAATTTGGGGATTTTTGGGGAAATTTTTGACATTTTTGGGGAAATTTTTGACATTTTTGGGGAATTTTTTGACATTTTTGGGGGATTTTGGTGGGAATTTTTCATTTTTTCTGGGATTTTTTCCGGGTTTTTTGCATTCCTGAAATTTTGGGGATCCCAATTTTTTCCCGGGGTGTCCCCAGCATTTTCGGGGCGCCCCGGTTTCATTTTCGGGCCGTTCCCGGGTGAGGCCGCCCCGGCGCCGCCGTTCTTGGCTCAGCGATTCCCGGAGCCGGAGCCGGAGCCGGGGGGACCCAAAATTCCCGGGGGGTTCCCAAAAATCCCCGAGGGATCCCCAGAAATTCCCGGGGGGGTCCCGAGGTCATTTCTGGGGTTTTGGGGGAAATTTGGGGGGGATTTGGGGGATTTTTTGGGGGATTTTGGGGGATTTTTTGTGGATTTTTTTTGGCTTTTTTGGGATTTTTTGGGGATTTTTTGGGGATTTTTTTTGGCTTTTGGGGGGATTTTTTTGTGGATTGTTTTTTGCTTTTTTTGGCTTTTTGAGGGATTTTTTGGGGATTTTTGGGGGCTTTTTTGAGGATTTTGGGGGAATTTTTTTGTGGATTTTTTTTTTCGCTTTTTTGGGGATTTTTGGAGCTTTTTTTGGGCCTTTTTGGGGATTTTTTGTGGATTTTTTTGGCTCTTTTGGGATTTTTTGGGGCTTCTTTGGGGGATTTTTTTGGCTTTTTGGCGGCTTTTTGGGGGATTTTTTGGGGCTTTTTTTTTTGGGCTTTTTTGGGGCTTTTTTGGAGCTTTTTTGGGGCTTTTTTGGGGCTTTTGGGGGATTTTTTGTGGATTGTTTTTGGCTTTTTTTGGCTTTTTGGGGGATTTTTTGGGGAATTTTTGGGGATTCTTTTGGGATTTTTGGGAGATTTTTGGCGATTTTTGGGGCTTTTTTGGGGGGGATTTTTTTGGTTTTTTTTTTTTTTTTTGCTTTTTTGGGCTTTTTTGGGGATTTTTTGGGGATTTTTTGGGATTTTGGGGGCTTTTTTTGGGCTTTTTTGGGGATTTTGGGGGATTATTTTGGGATTTTTTGGGGATTTTTTTGGCGATTTCTGGGGCTTTTTTTGGGGGCTTTTTTGGGGCTTTTGGGGGATTTTTTTGTGGATTGTTTTTGGCTTTTTTGGGCTTTTTTGGGGATTTTTGGGGGGATTTTGGGGGATTTTGGGGTTTTTTTGGGGCTTTCTTTTGGGCTTTTGGGGGATTTGGGGGGATTTTGGGGGGATTTTTGGGGTTTTGGGGGATTTTTTGGGGCTTTTTCGGGGATTTTTGGGGGGGATTTTTTTGGGCTTTTTGGGGGATTTTTTGGGATTTTTTGGGATTTTTTGGGACTTTTGGGTTTTTTTGGGGGGATTTTTGGGGGATTTTTGGGGGATTTTTTGGGGATTTTTTGGGGTTTTTGGGACTTTTTTTTGGGGTTTTTTTGGGGGCTTTGGGGGGGAATTTTTTGTGGCTTTTTTTTTTTTTTGCTTTTTTGGGATTTTTTTGGGGATTTTTGGGGGATTTTTGGGGTTTTGGGGATTTTTTTGGGCTTTTTGGGGGCTTTTGGGGGGATTTTTTGTGGATTTTTTTGGCTTTTTTGGGGATTTTTTGGGATTTTGGGGGATTTTATGGGGCTTTTTATGTGGTTTTGTTGGGGCTTTTTGGGGGGATTTTGAGGGATTTTTTGGGGCTTTTTGGGGATTTTTTTGGATTTTTGGGGCTTTTTTTGGGTTTTTTTGGGGCTTTGGGGGGGAATTTTTTGTGGTTTTTTTTTGCTTTTTTGGGGCTTTTTGGGGCTTTGGGAGTTTTGGGGGATTTTTGGGGCTTTTTTGGGGGATTTTTTGGGGATTTTTTGGGGATTTTTTGGGGCTTTTTTGGGGGATTTTTTGGGGATTTTTTGGGGATTTTTGTGGCTTTTTTTTGGGTTTTTTTGGGGCTTTGGGGGGAATTTTTTGTGGCTTTTTTTTTTTTTTTTTTTTTTTTTTTGCTTTTTTGGGCTTTTTTGGGCTTTTTTGGGGATTTTTGGGGCTTTTTTGGGGGCTTTTTTTGGGCTTTTTTTGGGATTTTTTGGGGATTTTTGGGGCTTTTTTTGGGGATTTCTTTTGGGAATTTCTTTTGGATTTTGGGGAGATTTTTTTGTGGATTTTTTTGCCTTTTTTGGGGGCTTTTTTGGGGGATTCTTTTGGGATTTTTTGGGGATTTTTTTGGCGATTTCTGGGGCTTTTTTTGGGGGCTTTTTTGGGGCTTTTGGGGGGATTTTTTTGTGGATTGTTTTTGGCTTTTTTGGGCTTTTTTGGGGATTTTGGGGGGATTTTTTGTGGATTTTTTTTGGCTTTTTTGGTATTTCTTGGGCATCTTTGGGGGAATTTTTGGAGCTTTTCTGGGGATTTTGGGGGGCTTTTTTTGGGGATTTTTGGGGCTTTTTTGGGGCTTTTTTGGTGCCCCCCCAAAATTTTTTGGGGTTTCTGTTTGACCCCCCCTCAATTTTTGGCCCCCCCATTTTTTTGGGACCCCCCCAATATTTTGGGCTCTTTAAGTGCCCCCCCCCCTCGATTTTTCGGTGCTTTCCCCCAAATTTTGGGGTCCTTTGATTCCCCCTCCCCCCAAATTTTTGGGACCCCCCCTTCAAATTTTTGGGGTTCCCCCAAATCTTAGGACCCCCCAAAATTTTTGGGTCCCCCCGATTTTTGCGTGGCCCCCCGAAATTTTTTGGGTCTCCCCCAAAAGTTTTTGGGTCTCCCCAATTTTTGCTTCTCCCCCCAAATTTTTGGTTGTTCCCCCCCCCCCCAATTTTTTGGATTCTCCTCCCCCCCAAATTTTTGGGTTACCCCCAATTTTTGGGTCCCCCTCAAATTTTTGGACCCCCCCAATTTTTGGGTCCCCCCCTCAATTTTTGGACCCCCCCAATTTTTGCCTCCCCCTCCCCCTCATTTTTGGACCCCCCCAAATTTTTGTTTTCCCCCCAAATTTTTTGGTCCCCCCCAAACTTTCTGGTTCCCGTCCCCCCCCAAATTTTGGATCTTTTACCCCCCCAATTTTTGGGACCCCCCCCTCGATTTTTGGGGCTCCCCCAATTTTTTTGCCCCCCCCCCCAAATTTTTGGTTGTCCCCCCCCTCAATTTTTGGATTCCCCCCAATTTTTGGACCCCCTCAAATTTTTGGACCCCCCCCCAATTTTTGGTGCCCCCCCAATTTTTGCCTCCCCCTCCCCCTCAATTTTGGACCCCCCCAATTTTTTGTTTCCTCCCCAAATTTTTGTTTTCCCCCCAAAATTTCGGGTTCCCGTCCCCCCCAAATTTTGGATCTTTTACCCCCCCCAATTTTTGGGACCCCCCCCTCGATTTTTGGGGCTCCCCCAAATTTTTTGTCCCCTCCCCACCCCCCCAAATTTTTGGATTCCTTCCCCAATTTTTTTCCCCCCCCCCAATTTTTGGACCCTCCCGAATTTTTGGTTCCCCCCGAATTTTTTGACCCCCCCCCAATTTTCGGGGTGTCCCCCCTCCATTTTTGGGGTGTCCCCCATCCAAAATTTTGGGTCCCCCCCCCATTTTTGCCTCCCCCTTAAATTTTTGGACCCCCCCAAATTTTTTGTTCCCCCCCCCAAAATTTTTTGGTTCCTCCCCCCCCCCCCAAATTTTTGGGTTCCCCCCCCGAGATTTTGGGGTCCCCCCCCAAAGTTTTTGGTTCCCCCCAATTTTTGGGTTCGCCCCATTGTTCCGGGTCAATTATGGCGATTATGGTAATTATGGTAATTATGGTAATTATCATAATTATCGTGGGCAGGGAGCGGCGGGAACGGGAGGGGGGGAAATGGGAAAATTTGGGGGGAAAATGTGAAATAAAATTTGGAAATTTGGGGAGAAATAATGGGAATATTGGTGGGGGAAAAAGGGAAATTTGGGGTGAAAAAAAGGGAATTTTGGAAAAAAAAACTTGGGGAAATGGGAGGGAAAATGGGAAAATTTAGGGGAAAAATGGGAAGAAAAATGGGAAATTTGGGGAGAAATAATGGGAAAATTGGTGGGGGGAAAAGGGAAATTTGGGGTGAAAAAAAGGGAAAACAGGGGGAAAAATTTGGGGTGAAAAAAAAAGGGAAATTTTGGAAAAAAAAACTTGGGGAAAAATGGGAAAATTTAGGGGAAAAATGGAAAAAAAAATTGGAAATTTGGGGAGAAATAATGGGAAAATTGGTGGGGGAAAAAGGGAAATTTGTGGAGAATAAAGGCCGGAAATTTGGGAGGGAAAAAAGGGAAAATGGGGGAAAAAATGGGAAATTTGGGAAGGAAAAAAAAGGGGAAATTGGGGAGAAAAAAAATGGGGAAAATGGGAGAGGAATGGGAAAAAATGGGAGAAAAAAATGGGGAATTTGGAGGGGAAAAATGAGAAAAAAGGAAAATTGAGGGGAAAATGGGGAGGAAAAATGGGAAATTTGGGAAGGGAAAAATCGGGAAATTTGGGAGAAAAAATTGGGAAAATGGGAAATTTGGGGAGGGAAAAAATGGGAAATTTGGGGGGAAAAAGGGGAAAAGTGGGAAGGGAAAAATGGGAAAATTTGGAATAAAAAATGGGAGGAAATGGGAAGTTTGAGAGAGAAAAAAAGAGAAATTGGGGGAGAAAAATGGGGGGAAAAATGGGAAAATTGGGGGGGAAATGGAGGAGAGAAAAGGGAAAATTTGGGGAGAAGAATTGGGGTAAAAAACGGGAAATTTGGGGGGAGAAAAATGGGGGAAAATGGGAAAATTTGGAATAAAAAAATGGGGAAAAATGGGAAATTTGGGAAAGAAAAATGGGAAAATCTGGGAGGAAAAAATAGAGAAATTGGGGGGAGAAAAATGGGGGGAAAATGGGAAAATTTGGAATAAAAAAATGGGGGAAAATGGGAAATTTGGGAAAGAAAAAAAGAGAAATTGGGGGGAGAAAAATGGGGAAATTTGGAATAAAAAATGGGGGAAAATGGGAAATTTGGGAGAGAAAAAAGAGAAATTGGGGGAGAAAAATGGGGAGAAAAATGGGGGGAAATGGGAAAATTTGGAATAAAAAATAGGGGAAAATGGGAAATTTGGGAAAGAAAAATGGGGGGAAAATGGGAAAATTGGGGGGGAAATGGAGGAGAGAAAAGGGAAAATTTGGGGAGAAGAATTTGGGTTAAAAACGGGAAATTTGGGGGGAGAAAAATGGGGGGAAATGGGAAAATTTGGAATAAAAAAATGGGGGAAAATGGGAAATTTGGGAGAGAAAAATGGGAAAATCTGGGAGGAAAAAAGAGAAATTGGGGGAGAAAAATGGGGAGAAAAAATGGGGGGAAAATGGGAAAATTGGGAGAAAAAATGGGGGAAAATGGGAAATTTGGGAAAGAAAAAAAGAGAAATTGGGGGAGAAAAATGGGGGGAAAATGGGAAAATTTGGAATAAAAAATGGGAGGAAATGGGAAATTTGGGAGAGAAAAATGGGGGAAAAATGGGAAAATTTGGGGAAATGGAGGAGAGAAAAGGGAAAATTTGGGGAGAAGAATTGGGGTTAAAAACGGGAAATTTGGGGGGAGAAAAATGGGGGAAAAATGGGAAAATTTGGAATAAAAAATGGGAGGAAATGGGAAATTTAGGAGAGAAAAAAAGAGAAATTGGGGGAGAAAAATGGGGGGAAAATGGGGGAAAATGGGAAAATTTGGGAGAGAAAAATGGGAACATCTGGGAGGAAAAAATAGAGAAATTGGGGGAGAAAAATGGGGAGAAAAATGGGGGGAAAATGGGAAAATTTGGAATAAAAAATGGGGGAAAATGGGAAATTTGGGAAAGAAAAAAAGAGAAATTGGGGGAGAAAAATGGGGAGAAAAATGGGGGAAAATGGGAAAATTGGGGGGGAAATGGAGGAGAGAAAAGGGGAAATTTGGGGAGAAGAATTGGGGTGAAAAACGGGAAATTTGGGGGAGAAAAATGGGGGAAAATGGGAAATTTGGGGGAAAATTGGGGAGAAAATGGGAATTTGGGAGAGAAAAAAGAGAAATTGGGGGGAGAAAAATGGGGGAAAAATGGGAAAATTTGGAATAAAAAATGGGAGGAAATGGGAAATTTGGGAGAGAAAAATGGGAAAATCTGGGAGGAAAAAAGAGAAATTGGGGGGAGAAAAATGGGGAGAAAAAATGGGGGGAAAATGGGAAAATTTGGAATAAAAACTGGGGAAATGGGAAATTTGGGAAAGAACAAAAGAGAAATTGGGGGAGAAAAATGGGGGGGAAATGGGGAGAAAAAATGGAGAGAAAATGGGAAAATTGGGGGAGATGGATGAGGATGAGGATGAGGATGAGGATGAGGATGAAGGTGAGGATGAAGATGGGGAACGTGATGGAGATGAAGGTGAAGGGGAAGGGGAAGGTGAAGATGATGAAGATGAAGGAATTGATGAAGATGAAGAGGAAGATGAAGATGAAGATGAAGATGAAGATGAAGATGATGAAGATGATGATGATGAGGATGAAGATGAAGGAATGGATGAAGATGAAGATGAAGATGGAGATGATGAAGATGAAGAGGAAGGAATGGATGATGACGAAGATGAAGATGATGAAGATGAAGGAACTGATGAAGATGAAGATGAAGGAATGGATGATGATGAAGATGATGAAGATGAAGATGAAGATGAAGATGAAGATGATGAAGATGAAGATGAAGATGAAGATGAAGGAATGGATGAAGATGATGAGGATGAAGAGGAAGATGAAGATAATCATGAAGATGAAGATGATGAAGATGATGAAGATGAAGATGAAGATGATGAGGATGATGAAGATGATGAAGATGAAGATGATGAAGATGAAGATGATGAAGATGAAGATGGAGATGAAGATGACGATGAAGATGAAGGAACAGATGAAGAAGATGAAGATGAAGAAGATGAAGAAGATGAAGATGATGAAGATGAAGGAATGGGTCGATCAGGATGAAGATGAAGAAGATGAAGGAAGGCCCAGTTCCATCCCAGTCCAAACCAGTTCAATCCCGGTTCAAACCAGTCCAAACCAGTCCACACCAATCCAAACCAGCACAAACCAGTCCAAACCAGTCCAAACCCATCCCAACCAGTTCAAACCAGTTCAATCCAGTCCAAACCAGTCCAAACCAGTTCAAACCAGTTCAAACCAGTCCCTCCCAGTCCAAACCAATCCCAACCAGTTCAATCCCAGTCCATCCCAGTCCAAAGTAGTTCAAACCAGTCCAAACCAATCCCTTCCCAGTCCAAACCAGTCCAAACCAGTCCAAACCAGTCCAAACCGGTCCCTCCCAGTCCATCCCAGTTCAAACTGGTTCAAACCAGTCCAAACCAGTCCAAACCAGTCCAAACCAGTCCATCCCAGTTCAATCCCCTCCCCCTCCACGCCCCCTCCCCCTCTCAGATCTTATCTCTCTCTCCCCTCCCCTCCCCCCCCAAGATCTTATCTCTGATATCCCGGAGGGGGCGTGGCCAGAAGGGGGCGTGGCCCAGATTGGTGGGCGTGTCTAAGGTTTGGGGGCGTGGTCAAGGGGGCGTGGCCCAAAGGGGGCGTGGCCAAGGGGGCGTGGCCGGGCTGCCATAAATGCCCGGCCATTCCCGGGGGAGCCCCAGAGGAGCTGGGAAGGTGAGGCCGGGACTGGGGAATTGGGGATTTTGGGGAATTTGGGGATTTTTGGGGATTTTGGGGGAATTTGGGGATTTTTTAGGGAATTTTGGGGATTTTTTGGGTTTTTTTGGGGATTTTTGGGGGATTTTTGAGGGATTTTTGGGGTTTTTGGGGATTTTTTGGGGAATTTTGGGGGGATTTTTGGGGATTTTTCTGTAATTTTGAGGATTTTTGGGGGGAATTTTGGGGATTTTTGGGGTGTTTGGGGGATTTTTTGGGGAATTTTGGGGGATATTTGGGGGATTTGGGGAATTTTGGGGGGATTTTGGGGATTTTGGGGGGATTTTTGGGGAATTTATGTGGGGGATTTGGGGATTTTTGGGATATTGGGGATGTTTGGGGATCTTTTGGGGAATTTGGGGGGATTTTGGGGTGTTTTGGGGATTTTTGGGGGATTTTTGGGGGATTTTTTGGGGATTTTGGGGGAATTTTTGGGGGATTTTTGGGGATTTTGGGGGGGATTTTAGGGGATTTTTTGGGGAATTTTGGGGATTTTTGGGGTGTTTTGGGGATTTTTTGGGAAATTTGGGGAATTTTGGGGGGTTCTTGGGGATTTTGGGGTGTTTTGGGGATTTTTGGGGGATTTTTTTGGGATTTTGGGGGGATTTTTTGGGGATATTTTTGGGGACTTTTGGGGGATTTTTTTGGGATTCTGGGGATTTTTGGGGGAATTTGGGGATTTTTGGGGATTTTTTGGGGATTTTTTGGGAATTTGGGGATTTTTGGGGGGAATTTTGGGGTCTTTTGGGGATTTTTGGGGATTTTTGGGGAAATTTTGGGGGATTTTTTGGGGAATTTTGGGGATTTTTTGGGGGATTTTGGGGATTTTTGGGGTGTTTTGGGGATTTTTTGGGGAATTTTGGGGACTTTTTTGGGGGGATTTGTGGGATTTTTTGGGGGAATTTTGGGAATTTTGGGGATTTTGGGGATTTTGGGGATTTGGGGATTTTTGGGGAATTTTGGGGTTCTTTTGGGGAATTTTGGGGGATTTTTTAGGGAATTTTGGGGATTTTTTGGGGATTTTTGGTGGGGAATTTTGGGGATTTTTTGGGGGGGATTTTTGGGGATTTTTTGGGGGGATTTTGGGGGATTTTGGGGGCATTTTGGGGGATTTTGGGGGATTTTTGGGGGATTTTGGGAGATTTTTTTGGGAGTTGTGGGGATTTTTGGGGTGTTTTGGGGATTTTTTTTGGAATTTGGGGATTTTTTGGGGGGATTTTTGGGGATTTTTTGGGGGGATTTTGGGGGATTTTTTGGGGGATTTTGGGAGGATTTTGGGGGGGATTTGGGGGATTTTTTGGGGATTTTGGAGATTTTGGGGGCATTTTGGGGGGAGTTTTGGGGATTTTAGGGGGATTTTGGGGGGATTTGAGGGATTTTTTGGGTATTTTTGGGGATTTTTTGGGGATTTTTGGGGATTTTGTGGGGGATTTTGGGGGATTTTTGGGGGATTTTGGGGGGAATTTTGGGTTTTTTGGGGATTTTTTGGGATTTTTTGGGAATTTGGGGATTTTTGGGGGGATTTGGGGGATTTTTGGGGGATTTTTTGGGGATTTTTTGGGAATTTTGGGGATTTTTGGGGGGGAATTTTGGGGATTTTTTTGGGGAATTTTGGGGACTTTGGGGGGAATTTGGGGGGTTTTTTGGGGGTATTTTGGGGATTTTTTGGGGGGAATTTTGGGGGATTTTTGGGGGATTTTTTGGGGGACTTTTGGGGATTTTGGGAGTGTTTTGGGGATTTTTTGGGGAATTTTGGGGATTTTTTGGGGTGTTTTGGGGATTTTTTGGAGATTTTTTTGGGGAATTTGGGGAATTTTTGGGGTGATTTTTGGGGATTTTTTGGGGAATTTGGGGGATTTTTAGGGGATTTTGGGGGATTTTGGGGGGAATTTGGGGAATTTTGGGGATTCTGGGGATTTTTGGGGATTTTTGGGGATTTTTGAGGTTTTTTTGGGGATTTTTTTGCGGATTTTGGGGGGTTTTGGGGGGAATTTTAGGGATTTTTTGGGGAATTTTGGGGGGAATTTTTGGGGATATTTTTGGGGA
>CM063151.1:10170392-10308359 GCA_031885435.1 Passerculus sandwichensis | reverse complement strand
AAAAATGGGATTGAGGACATTGGGAAAAAATGGGGGAAAAATTGGGAGAAAATGGGGGAAAATTGGGAAAAAATGGGGGAAATGGGATTGGGGACATTGGGGACATTGGGAAAAATGGGGGAAAACGGGGAAAATTGGGAAAAAAGGAAAAAATGGGGGAAATGGGATTGGGGACACTGGGGACATTGGGAAAAAATGGGGGAAAACGGGGAAAAATGGGAAAAATGGGGGAAATGGGATTGGGGACATTGGGGGCATTGGGGGCATTGGGGACACTGGGAAAAAATGGGGGGAAATTGGGAAAAAATGGGAAAATGGGAAAAATTGGAAAAATGGGGAAAAATGGATTTGGGACATTGGGGACATTGGGAAAAAATGGGGGAAAACGGGGAAAAAATGGGAAAAATGGGAAAAAATGGGGGAAATGGGATTGGGGACATTGGGGACATTGGGAAAAAATGGGGGGAAATTGGGAAAAATGGGAAAAAATGGGAAAAAGGGATTGGGGACATTGGGGACATTGGGGACATTGGGGACATTGGGAAAAAATGGGGGGAAATTGGGAAAAAATGGGGGAAAAATGGGAAAAATGGGGGAAAATGGGCTTGGGGACATTGGGGACACTCAGGGGTGACCACCCCAGGACACCACGGCCTGGAGCTGGCCCTGGCACAGCAGCGGGCCCCCGGAGTCACCCTGGGGAAAATGGGGGAAAAACGGGGGAAATTAGGAAAAAATGGGAAAAATGGGAAAAAATGGGAAAATGGGAAAAATGGGAAAAATGGGAAAAATGGGGAAAAAATGGGAAAAATGGGATTGGGGACATTGGGGGCATTGGGAAAAAATGGGGGGAAATTGGGAAAAAATGGGGGAAAATGGGAAAAATGGGATTGGGGACATTGGGGGCATTGGGGACATTGGGGAAAAATGGGGGGAAATTGGGAAAAAATGGGAAAATGGGAAAAATGGGGAAAAACGGATTGGGGACATTGGGGACATTGGGGGCATTGGGGACACTGGGAAAAAATGGGGGAAAACGGGGAAAAAATGGGAAAAATGGGAAAAAATGGGGGAAATGGGATTGGGGACATTGGGGGCATTGGGGACATTGAGCAAAAATTGGGGGAAAATGGGGGAAAATTGGGAAAAATGGGAAAAATGGGAAAAATGGGGAAAAATGGATTGGGGACATTGGGGACATTGGGGACATTGGGGACACGGGAAAAAATGGGGGAAAATAGGGAAAAAATGGGAAAAATTGGAAAAAAATGGGGAAATGGGATTGGGGACATTGGGGGCATTTGGGACATTGGGAAAAATGGGGGAAAATTGGGAAAAAATGGGAAAAATGGGAAAAAATGGGGGAAATGGGATTGGGGACATTGGGGGCATTTGGGACATTGGGAAAATGGGGGAAAATTGGGAAAAAATGGGAAAAATGGGAAAAAATGGGGGAAATGGGATTGGGGACATTGGGGACACTGGGGAAAAAATGGGGGAAAATTGGGAAAAAATGGGGGAAATGGGATTGGGGACATTGGGGACATTGGGGACATTGAGCAAAAATTGGGGGAAAATGGGGGAAATTGGGAAAAATGGGAAAAAAGGGATTGGGGATATTGGGGGCATTGGGAGAAAATGGGGGAAAATTGGGAAAATGGGCTTGGGGACATTGGGGGAGTTGGAGACATTGGGGACACTGGGGACACTCAGGGAACATTGGGGACATTGGGGACATTGGGGGGATTTGGGACATGGGGGACATTGAGAAAAATTGGGGGAAAATGGGGGAAAATTGGGAAAAATGGGATTGGGAACATTGGGGACATTGGGAAAAAATGGGGGAAAATGGGGAAAAAATGGGAAAAATGCGATTGGGGACATTGAGGGGACACTGAGGGGACATTGGGGACATTGGGGGATTGGGGGGACACAGGGGAAGGTGATGGGACACAGCTAACAGAGGTGACACAGGTGACACAGGTGATGAGACACAGGCAGCACAACTTTACACAGGTGACACAGGTGACACAGGTGACACAGGTGACAAGGACAGGTGACACAGGTGACACGGTTGGCAATGTGGCACAGGTGACACAAGTGAGACAGGTGAGGGACATTGGTGACACAGGTGACAATGTGACACAGGTGACACAGGTGATGTGACAGAGCCAACAAAGGTGACAGTAGAGGTGGCACTAGAGGTGACAATGTGACACACAGGTGACACAGTGACACAGGTGATGGAACAGAGGTGACACAGGTGGCACTAGAGGTGACAATGTGACACACAGGTGACACAGACGGGTGACAAGGACAGGTGGCACAGGTGACACAGGTGACACAGGTGACGATGTGACACGGGTGACACCGCTGTGACACACAGGTGACACAAATGGGTGACAAGGACAGGTGACACAGGTGACACAGGTGACACAGGTGACACACAGGTGACACAGGTGACAATGTGACACAGGTGACACACAGGTGACACACACAGGTGACACAGGTGACACACAGGTGACAATGTGACACAGGTGACACACAGGTGGCACACACAGGTGACACACAGGTGACAATATGACACAGGTGACGATGTGACACAGGTGACACACACAGGTGACACACAGATGACACAGACGGGTGACAAGGACAGGTGACACAGGTGATGATGTGACACGGGTGACACACAGGTGACAATATGACACAGGTGACACACACAGGTGACAGTGTGACACAGGTGACACATGTGACACACAGGTGACACAGGTGACACAGGTGACAATGTGACACAGGTGTCACAGGTGACACACAGGTGACACACACAGGTGACAATGTGACACAGGTGACACACACAGGTGGCACACACTGATGACATACAGGTGACACACACAGGTGACACACAGGTGACACACACAGGTGACACACAGGTGACAATGTGACACAGATGACACACAGGTGACACAGGTGACACACAGGTGACACACACGGGTGACACACACAGGTGACACACACAGGTGACAATGTGACACAGGTGACACACACAGGTGACACACAGGTGACACACACAGGTGACACACACAGGTGACAGTGTGACACAGGTGACACACACAGGTGACACACAGGTGACACACACAGGTGACACACACAGGTGACAGTGTGACACAGGTGACACACAGGTGACACACAGGTGGCACACCTGGCAGGAGTCCTTGCCGCCCTCGGGCACGCCTGCGCACAGCATGTCCGGTGTCACCTGTCCCTCGTAGGCGTCACCGCAGGCGCTGTCCCCGAGCACGGTGACATTGAGGCACTGGGGGACGTCCGGGTACGACTCTGGGGACACAGACACACCTGGGACAGGTGACACCACCTGGGGACACCTGGGACACACCTGGGGACACCTGGGACACACCTGGGGACACACCTGAGATACACCTGGGGACACCTGGGACACCTGGGGACACCTGGGGACAGCTGGGACACACCTGGGGACACCTGGGGACACCTGAGACACCTGGGGACACCTGGGGACACACCTGGGACACCTGGGATACACCTGGGGACACACCTGGGGACACACCTGGGGACACCTGGGATACACCTGGGGACACCTGAGATACACCTGGGACACACCTGGGACACACCTGGGACACACCTGGTCCAAACCAGTCCAAAAACCAATCCCTCCCAATCCAAACCAGTATAAACCAGTATAAACCAGTCCAAACCAGTCCAAACCAGTCCAAACCAGTCCCTCCCAGTCCAAACCAGTCCCTCCCAGTCCCAACCAGTCCCTCCCAGTCCCTCCCAGTCCAAACCAGTCCAACCCAGTCCAAACCAGTATAAACCAGTCCAAACCAATCCCTCCCAGTCCAAACCAGTCCAAACCAGTATAAACCATCCCAAACCAGTATAAACCAGTCCAAACCAGTCCAACCCAGTCCAAACCATCCCAAACCAGTCCAAACCATCCCAAACCAGTATAAACCAGTCCAAACCAGTATAAACCAGTCCAAACTAATCCCTCCCAGTCCAAACCAGTATAAACCAGTCCAAACCAGTGCAAACCAGCCCAAACCATCCCAAACCAGTCCAAACCAGTCCAAACCAGTCCAAACCAATCCCTCCCAGCCCAAACCAGTCCAAACCAGTCCAAACCAATCCCTCCCAGCCCAAACCAGTCCAAACCAGTCCAAACCAATCCCTCCCAGCCCAAACCAGTATAAACCATCCCAAACCAATCCCTCCCAGTCCAAACCAGTCCAAACCAGTATAAACCAGTCCAACCCAGTCCAAACCAGTATAAACCAGCCCAAACCAGTATAAACCAGTCCAAACCAATCCCTCCCAGTCCAAACCAGTCCAAACCAGTCCAAACCAGCCCAAACCAGTCCAAACCAATCCCTCCCAGTCCAAACCAGTCCAAACCAGTCCAAACCAATCCCTCCCAGTCCAAACCAGTATAAACCAGTCCAAACCAGTCCCTCCCAGTCCCTCCCAGTCCAAACCAGTATAAACCAGTCCAAACCAGTCCAAACCACTATAAACCAGTCCAAACCAATCCCTCCCAGTCCCTCCCAGTCCCAACCAGTCCAAACCAGTCCAAACAGTCCAAACCAGTATAAACCAGTCCAAACCAATCCCTCCCAGCCCAAACCAGTATAAACCAGTCCAAACCAGTCCCTCCCAGTCCAAACCAATCCCTCCCAGTCCAAACCAGTCCAAACCAGTCCCTCCCAGTCCAAACCAATCCCTCCCAGTCCAAACCATCCCAAACCAGTATAAACCAGTTCAAACGAATCCCTCCCGGTCCAAACCAGTCCAAACCAGTATAAACCAGTCCAAACCAATCCCTCCCAGTTCAAACCAGTCCAAACCAATCCCTCCCAGTTCCTCCCAGTCCAAACCAGTCCAAACCAGTCCAAACCAGTCCCTCCCAGCCCAAACCAGTACAAACCAGTATAAACCAATCCAAACCATCCCAAACCATCCCAAACCAGTATAAACCAGTCCAAACCAGTGCGCACCTTGGGGGCTGCTGGTGCTGCCCCAGCCCATGACGGTGCAGGCGCAGCCGGGGGTGGGCGTGGCCCGGGGCAGGGGGAGGGGCCGCACGCGGGGCCCGCAGGTGAAGGGCGGCTCCACCCGCAGCAGCATCAGGTCGTGCGAGCGGCCCGAATCCCCCGGGATTTCCCCCAAAAAATCCCCCAAAATCTCCTCGGCATTCCCGGAAAAATTCCCGAAATTCCCGGAAAAATTCCCGGGATTCCCGGAAAAATTCCCGGTTTTCCCGAAATCGCCGAAATTCCGGGCGTTTCCCGCGGCTTTGCCGAAGTCCGGGTGCACCACGAGCTCCACGGCGGCGGCGAACTGCTCGTGGCCGCTGGCCTGGGCCAGGCTGTGCTCACCTGCGCGCACCTGCAGGTGGCTGGGAGAGACACCAGTTCAAACCAGTGACTCCCAGTTCAAACCAGTAACCCCCAGTTCAAACCAGTAACCCCTCAGTTCAAACCAGTAACCCCCAGTCCATCCCAGTAACCAGGTAAATCCCATAAATCCCAGTTATTCCCCTCACCTGGGCCAGGCTGTGCTCACCTGCGCGCACCTGCAGGTGGCTGGGAGAGACCCCAGTTCGAACCAGTTCAGACCAGTAACTCCCAGTTCAAACCAGTAACCCCCAGTTCATCCCAGTTTAACCAGTAACCAGGTAAATCCCATCAATCCCAGTTATTCCCGGTTATTCCCCTCACCTGGGCCAGGCTGTGCTCACCTGCGCGCACCTGCAGGTGGCTGAGAGAGATCCCAGTTCAAACCAGTTCAAACCAGTAACCCCCAGTCCATCCCAGTCCATTCCAGTAACCAGATAAATCCCATCAATCCCAGTTACTCCCAGTTATTCCCCTCACCTGGGCCAGGCTGTGCTCACCTGCGCGCACCTGCAGGTGGCTGGGAGAGACCCCAGTTCAAACCAGTCCATCCCAGTTCAAACCAGTTCAAACCAGTAACCCCCAGTCCATCCCAGTCCATCCCAGTTTAACCAGTAAGCTCAGAAATCCCATCAATGCCAGTTATTCCCCACACCTGAGGTCACCTGTGCTCACCTGCACGCACCTGCAGGTGGCTGAGAGAGACCCCAGTTCAAACCAGTAACTCCCAGTTCAGACCAGTTCACTCCAGTTCAAACCAGTCCATCCCAGTCCATCCCAGTAACCAGGTAAATCCCATAAATCCCAGTTATTCCCCACACCTGGGCCAGGCTGTGCTCACCTGCGAGCACCTGCAGGTGGCTGAGAGAGATCCCAGTTCAGACCAGTTCAGACCAGTTCATCCCAGTTCAAACCAGTTCAGACCAGTCCATCCCAGTCCATCCCAGTCCATCCCAGTTCAGACCAGTTCAACCAGTAACCCCTCAGTCCATCCCAGTCCATCCCAGTAACCAGATAAATCCCAGTTATTCCCAGTTATTCCCCTCACCTGAGCCAGGCTGTGCTCACCTGCGCGCACCTGCAGGTGGCTGAGAGAGACCCCAGTTCAAACCAGTTCAAACCAGTTCAAACCAGTAACCCCCAGTCCATCCCAGTAACCCCTCAGTCCATCCCAGTCCATCCCAGTTTAACCAGTAACCCCAGCGCTCCCATCAATCCCAGTTATTCCCCACACCTGAGCTCACCTGTGCTCACCTGCGCGCACCTGCAGGTGGCTGAGAGAGACCCCAGTTCAAACCAGTTCAAACCAGTTCAAACCAGTAACCCCCAGTTCATCCCAGTTCAAACCAGTCCATCGCTGTTCAAACCAGTCCATCCCAGTTTAACCAGTAAGCTCAGAAATCCCATAAATCCCAGTTATTCCCAGTAATTCCCCACACCTGGGCCAGGCTGTGCTCACCTGCGCGCACCTGCAGGTGGCTGAGAGAGACCCCAGTCCATCCCAGTTCAGACCAGTAACCCCCAGTTCAAACCAGTAACCCCCAGTTCATCCCAGTTTGACCAGTAAGCTCAGAAATCCCATCAATCCCAGTTATTCCCAGTTATTCCCCACACCTGTGCTCACCTGCGCGCACCTGCAGGTGGCTGAGAGAGACCCCAGTTCAAACCAGTCCAAACCAGTTCAAACCAGTAACCCCCAGTCCATCCCAGTAACCCTCCAGTCCATCCCAGTTTGACCAGTAACCAGATAAATCCCATCAATCCCAGTTATTCCCAGTTATTCCCCTCACCTGAGCTCACCTGTGCTCACCTGCGCACACCTGCAGGTGGCTGAGAGAGACCCCAGTTCAAACCAGTTCAGACCAGTCCATCCCAGTTCAGACCAGTAACCCCCAGTCCATCCCAGTTCAAACCAGTAACCCCTCAGTCCATCCCAGTCCATCCCAGTTTAACCAGTAACCAGATAAATCCCATCAATCCCGGTAATTCCCCACACCTGGGCCAGGCTGTGCTCACCTGCGCGCACCTGCAGGTGGCTGGGAGAGACCCCAGTTCAAACCAGTTCAAACCAGTTCAAACCAGTAACCCCCAGTTCAAACCAGTAACCCCCAGTTCACTCCAGTCCATCCCAGTCCATCCCAGTTTGACCAGTAACCCCAGCGCTCCCATCAATCCCAGTAATTCCCAGTTGTTCCCCTCACCTGAGCTCACCTGGATGTGGCTGGAAAGTCACTCCCAGTTCAAACCAGTCCATCCCAGTCCATCCCAGTCCCTCCCAGTTCCTCCCAGTCCATCCCAGTCCATCCCAGTAACCAGACAAATCCCATCGATCCCAGTTGTTCCCCTCACCTGAGCTCACCTGGATGTGGCTGGAAAGTCACTCCCAGTTCAAACCAGTTCAAACCAGTCCATCCCAGTCCCTCCCAGTTCATCCCAGTTCCTCCCAGTTTGTCCCCGTCACTCCCAATCCCCTCCCAGTCCACCCCAGTTCCCTCTCAATACCCTCCCAGTATAAACCAGTAACCCCAAATCCCCTCCCAGTATAAACCAGTAGCCCCAAATCCCCTTTTTACCACCTCCAGTCCCCTCCCAGTCCATCCCAGTTTAATCCCACTCCCCTCCCAGTACGTCCCAGTCCCTCCCAGTATGTCCCAGTCCCTCCCAGTATATCCCAGTCCCTCCCAGTATATCCCAGTTCCCTCCCAGTATAAACCAGTAACCCCAAATCCCCTTTTTACCACTCCCAGTTCCCTCCCAGTCCCTCCCAGTATAAACCAGTACAAACCAGTAACCCCAAATCCCCTTTTTACCACTCCCAGTCCCTCCCAGTATATCCCAGTCTATCCCAGTCCCCTCCCAGTATATCCCAGTCCCTCCCAGTCCCTCCCAGTCCCTCCCAGTCCCTCCCAGTACATCCCAGTCCATCCCAGTCCGTACCTGGCCTGGCAGTGTGCGGCGCTCAGCACCCAGCGGGGGCTCAGCAGGGCCCTCCCAGTCCCTCCCAGTATAAACCAGTATATCCCAGTCCATCCCAGTGTATCCCAGTATATCCCAATCCCCTCCCAGTATATCCCAGCCCCTCCCAGTATATCCCAGTATATCCCAGTCCCCTCCCAGTCCCTCCCAGTATATCCCAGTATATCCCAATCCCCTCCCAGTATATCCCAGTCCCTCCCAGTACATCCCAGTATATCCCAGTCCGTACCTGGCCTGGCAGTGTGCGGCGCTCAGCACCCACTGGGGGCTCAGCAGGGCCCTCCCAGTATATCCCAGTCCATCCCAGTCCCTCCCAGTATATCCCAGTATATTCCAATCCCCTCCCAGTATATCCCAGTATATCCCAATCCCCTCCCAGTCTCCTCCCAGTATATCCCAGTATATCCCAGTATATCCCAATCCCTTCCCAATCCCCTCCCAGTCCCCTCCCAGTCCCTCCCAGTATATCCCAGTATATCCCAGTCCATCCCAGTCCCCTCCCAGTCCCTCCCAGTATATCCCAGTCCCTCCCAGTCCCTCCCAGTATATCCCAGTCCCCTCCCAGTATATCCCAGTATATCCCAGTATATCCCAGTCCGTGCCTGGCCTGGCAGTGTGCGGCGCTCAGCACCCACCGGGGGCTCAGCAGGGCCCTGCCAGTCCCTCCCAGTATAAACCAGTACAAACCAGTAACCCCAAATCCCCCTTTTTACCACTCCCAGTCCCCTCCCAGTCCCTCCCAGTCCCTCCCAGTCCCTCCCAGTATATCCCAATCCCCTCCCAGTATATCCCAATCCTCTCCCAGTATATCCCAATCCCCTCCCAGTCTCTCCCAGTCCATCCCAGTCCGTGCCTGGCCTGGCAGTGTGCGGCGCTCAGCACCCAGCGGGGGCTCAGCAGGGCCCTCCCAGTCCCTCCCAGTATATCCCAGTCCCTCCCAGTCCCTCCCAGTATAAACCAGTACAAACCAGTATAACCCCAAATCCCCTTTTTACCACTCCCAGTCCCTCCCAGTCCCTCCCAGTCCATCCCAGTCCGTACCTGGCCTGGCAGTGTGCGGCGCTCAGCACCCAGCGGGGGCTCAGCAGGGCCCTCCCAGTCCCTCCCAGTCCCTCCCAGTATAAACCAGTATATCCCAGTCCGCACCTGGCCTGGCAGTGTGCGGCGCTCAGCACCCACTGGGGGCTCAGCAGGGCCCCCCCGCACACGAACTGGTCGAACTGGAAGAGCCGCACGAGCCCCGCGTGGTCCCGGGGGGGGCACTCGGAGCCCCCCAAAATCCGCCCGGGCCGGGGGTGGCCTGGGGGAGAGAGAGAGACCGAAATTCCCGAATTTCCCCAAAATCCCCAAAATTTAAAAAAAAAAATTCCCCCAAAAACCCCCCCCAAAAAATTCCACCCGGAAAAAATTCCACCCGAAAATTCCACGCGGAAAAAAAATTCCCCACCAGGTTTCCCCCTCAGGTGTTCCCAAAATTCCACCCTTAAAATTCCAGAGAATTCCAAACCCCCCCAAATTCCCCAAAAAATGCCCTGAAATTCCGCCTGAAAAAAAATCCCGAAAATTCCACCGCAAAATTCTCCAAATTCCACCCCGAAATTCTCAAATTCCACCCAAATAGTCCGCAAAATTTCTCTAAAACTCTCCCAAAATCCCCAAAGTTTTCCCCAAAATCCCCAAAAAATTCCCCAGAATTTTCTCCCAAAATTCCTCCCCAAAATTCCACCCACAAATTCCACCCAAAAATTCCACCAAATTTCCACCCAAAAATTCCTCCCAAAAATTCCAAAATTCCACCCAAAAATTCCACCCCCGAAAAAAAATTCCCCACCAGGTTTCCCCCCGAGGTGTTCCCAAAATTCCGCCCTAAATTTCCAGAGAATTCCACCCCCCAAATCCCCAAAAAAATCCCCCGAAATTCCGCCCAGAAAAAAATCCCGAAAATTCCACCCCAAAATTCTCCAAATTCCACCCCAAGATTCTCGAATTCCACCCAAAAAGTCCGCGAAATTTCTCAAAAGCTCTCCCAAAATCCCCAAAATTTTCCCCAAAATCCCCAAAATTTTCCCCAAAATCCCCAAAATTTCCCTCAAATCTCCCCAAATTTTCCCCAAAATTCCCCAGATTTTCTCCAAAACCCTCAAAAATTCCCGTAAAATCTCCCAATACTCTTTAAAATCCCCCAAATTTCCCCCAAAAATCCCCCAACGTTTTCCATTAACACCCCCCCAAATTTCCCCCCCAAATCACACAAATTTTCTCCTAAAATCCCCCAAATTTCTCCCAAAATCCCCAAAATTTCCCCCAAAATCCCCCAACGTTTTCCATTAACACCCCCCCAAATTTCCCCCCAAATCACACAAATTTTCCCCCAAATTCCCCAAATTTCCCCCAAAATCCCCCAGGTTTTCTCCAAAACCCTCAAAAATTCCCCTAAAATCTCCCAATGTTCTTTAAAATCCCCTCAAATTTCTCCCAAAATCCCCAAAATTTTTCCCCAAATTCCCCCCAAACCCCCCAAACTTTCCTTAAACCGCTCAAAATTTCCCCAAAATCCCCCAAGTTTTCCTTAAAACCACTCAAAATTTCCCCAAAATCCCCCAAATTTCCCCTAAAATCCCCCAAATTTTCCTCAAAATCCCCCAGATTTTCTCCAAAACCCTCAAAAATTCCCCTGAAATCTCCCAATATTCTTTAAAATCCCCCAAATTTCCACCAAAAATCCCCCAATTTTTCCCCTAAAATCCCTCAAATTTTCCCCTAAAATCCCCCAAATTTCCCCCAAAATCCCCCAGATTTTCTCCAAAACCCTCCAAAATTCCCCTAAAATCTCCCAATGTTCTTTAAAATCCCCCAAATTTCCACCAAAAATCCCCCAAAATTTTCCCCCAAATTCCCCCCAAACCCCCCAAACTTTCCTTAAAACCACTCAAAATTTCCCCTACAATCCCCCAAGTTTTCCTTAAAACCGCTCAAAATTTCCCCAAAATCCCCCAAATTTTCCCCAAATCCCCCCAATTTCCCCCAAAATCCCCCAGATTTTCTCCAAAACTCTCAAAAATTCCCCTGAAATCTCCCAATATTCTTTAAAATCCCCCAAATTTCCCCAAAATCCCCCAAATTTCCTCCAAACCTCCCCAAATTTCCCCCCAAATCCCCCAGGTTTTCTCCAAAATCCTCAAAAATTCCCCTAAAATCTCCCAATACTCTTTAAAATCCCCCAAATTTCTCCCAAAAATCCCCAAAAATTTCCCCCAAATTCCCCCCAAACCCCCCAAACTTTCCTTAAACCGCTCAAAATTTCCCCTACAATCCCCCAAGTTTTCCTTAAAACCTCTCGAAATTTCCCCAAAATCCCCCAAATTTCCCCCAAATTCCCCCCTAATCCCCCAAACTTTCCTTAAAACCACTCAAAATTTCCCCAAAATCCCCCAAATTTTTCCCAAATTTTCCCCCGAATCCCCCCCCAAACCACCCAAATTTTGCTTCAAACGCCTCAAAATTTCCCCTAAAATCCCCCCAAAATCCTCAAATTTTCCAAAAACTCCCCCAAATTTTCCCCGAAATTCCCCAAATTTTCCCCGAAATTGCCCAAAATCGCGGATTTTTCCCCCAAATCACCGGGGGGCAGCAGCAGGAGGAGGATGAGGAGGGCGAGGCCGAGGGGCTCCATGGGGCTGCTCTGGGGGGGCTCCGCGTCACCCCGCTAATTAAAGGAGGCCTCGTTAATGATTAATTAATGAGCGGCCCCTCCCCCACCCGCGGCGGGCGCTGCCGGCCCAGGTGGGGCCTTCCCACCCCTCCCCCACCCCGGGAAAAGCCGATTTTGGGGGGAATTTGGGGGATTTGGGGGATTTTGGGGGATTTTGGGGGAATTTTGGGGGGAATTTGGGGGGAATTTGGGGGATTTTGGGGGATTTTGGGGGATTTTGGGGGGGAATTTTGGGAATTTTGGGGATTTTAGGGGATTTTGGGGATTTTGGGGGGAATTTGGGGGATTTTTGGGGGGATTTTGGGGGATTTTGGGGGATTTTGGGGGGATTTTGGGGGGAATTTTGGGGGATTTTGGGGGATTTTGGGGGGAATTTTGGGGATTTTGGGGGAATTTGGGGGAATTTGGGGGATTTTGGGGGATTTTGGGGGGAATTTGGGGGGGATTTTGGGGGGAAATTTTGGGGATTTTATGGGGAATTTGGGGGATTTTGGGGATTTTGGGGGGAATTTGGGGGATTTTGGGGGGATTTTGGGGGGAATTTTGGGGATTTTGGGGGATTTTGGGGGGAATTTGGGGGATTTTGGGGCGATTTTGGGGGGAATTTTGGAGGATTTCGGGGGAATTTTGGGGGAATCCTCTCAAAATCGTCCCCAAATTCCCCCCAAAACTCCCATGGAATCTCCCCCAAATCCCCTCAAATCTGCCCTAAAATTCATCCCAGAACTCCTTCAGAATCTCCCCCAAATTTAATTGGATCCTCCCCGAAATTCCCTCAAATTTCCCCAAATTCCCCCCTAAATTCCTTCAAATTCCCCCCAAAATTCGCTCGAAATTACTCCAAAAACTCCCCAAAATTCCCCCCAAATTCCCCTCAAATTCCCCCAAAATTCCCTCCCAAAATTCCCTCCCAAAATTCCCTCTAAATCTCCTCTAAATCTCCTCAAATTTCCCCCAAATTTCCAAAAATTCCCCTGAACTCTGCAAAATCCCTGCAAGTTTTCCCCAAATCTCTCCTAAAATTCCCTCAGAATCTCCCGAAAATCTCCTCAAATTCCCCCAAAATCTCCTCAAATTCCCCCAAAATTTGCTCTAAATTCCTCCAAAAATTCCCTCGAAATCTCCCCCAAAATTCCCACAAATTCTCCCCAAAATCCCCTCCAAAAATTCCCCCAAAATTCCCACAAATTCTCCCCAAAATCCTCTCAAATTCCCCCAAAATTCCTCCAAAATCTCCCCAAATTCCCCCCAAATTCCCTCAGGGTCTCCCCAAAATCTCCTCAAGCTTTCCCAAAAATCCTCTCAAATTTTCCCCTGAATTCCTTTAGAATCTGCTCAAAATCTCCTCAAATTTTGCCCAAAATTCCCTCAGAATCTCCACAGAATTCATTCAAATTCCCCCCCAAAATTCCATCGGAATGTCCCAAAATCCCCTCAAATTCCTCCAAAAATCCCGTCAGGATCTCCCCAAAAATTAACTCGGAATTTCCCCAAGAAATTCCCCTGGAATCTCCTCAGATTTCCCACAAAATTCCCCCAGAATCTCCCCCAAAATCGCCTCCAATTCCTCACAAAGTTCCCCCAAATTAATCCCAAATCTTCCCAAAATTCCCTCGGAATCTCCTCAGAACCCCCTCAGATTCAGCCTGAAATTCCCTCTAAATCTCCCCGAAATCCAACAAAATCTCCCCAAAATCCTCAAAATTCCCCCCAATATTCCAACAAAATCCCCCCAAACCCCCACAAAATTCACCCCGAAATTCTCTCCGAAATTCCCTCTAAATCTCCCCAAAATCCGACAAAATCTCCCCAAAATTCCCTCAAATCCCCCCCAAAATCCCTCTAAATCTCCTCCAAATCCTCTCAAATTCCCTCCAATATTCCAACAAAATCCCCCCAAACCCCCACAAAATTCACCCCGAAATTCCCTCAGAATCTCCCCAAAAACCCCGAAAAATTCCCCCCGGAATTTCCTTGGAATTCCGCCCAAATTGTCCCAAAATCCCAAATTTTGGTCCAGCAGAAACCACGCGGAGCCCAGAGTCCCCCGGCACAGCTTCAATGTCCCCTCGGGTGCCACCTCAGGTGTCCTCCATGGTCTCCTGGATCCACCTCAGGTGCCGCCCCAGGAACCCTCTCAGATGCCACCTCAGGTGCCACCACCTCAGACACCACCCGAGGTGCCACCCTGGGAACCCCGCGAGATGCCTCCTCAGGTGTCCTCCATGGTCTCGCGGATCCACCTGAGGTGCCACCCCAGGTTGTCCCTCAGGTGTCCTCCATGGCGTTGTGGATCCTCCAAAATCCCCTCAAATTCACCCCAAATCCTCCCCAAACCCACAAATTGTCCCAAAATCCCAAATTTTGGACCAGAAGAAACCACGCGGAGCCCAGCGTCCCCCGGCACATCTTTAATGTCCCCTGGGTGTCCCGTCAGGTGCCACCTCAGGTGTCCTCCATGGTCTCCTGGATCCACCTCAGGTGCCACCACGGGAACCCCGTGAGATGCCTCCTCAGGTGTCCTCCATGGTCTCCTGGATCCCCCAAAATCCCCCAAAATCCCCCAAACCCACAAATTGTCCCAAAATCCCACCCCAGAAGAAACCACGCGGAGCCCAGAGTCCCCCGGCACATCTTTAATGTCCCCTCAGGTGCCACCTCAGGTGTCCTCCATGGTCTCCTGCATCCACCTGAGGCGCCACCCCAGGAACCCTCTCAGATGCCCCCTCGGGTGCCACCACGGGAACCCCGCGAGATGCCTCCTCAGGTGTCCTCCATGGTCTCGTGGATCCCCCAAAATCCCCTCAAATTCACCCCAAAATTCCTTCAGAATCTCCTTAAAATCCCCCAAAATCCCAAATTTTGGTACCAGAAGAAACCACGCGGAGCCCAGAGTTCCCCGGCACATCTTTAATGTCCCCTCAGGTGCCTCCTCAGGTGTCCTCCATGGTCTCCTGGATCCACCTCAGCTGCCACGTCAGGTTCTCCCTCAGATGCCACCCCAGGTGCCACCTCAGGTGTCCTCCATGGTCTCCTGGATCCCCCAAAATCCCCTCAAATTCACCCCAAAATCCCCCAAACCCACAAATTGTCCCAAAATCCCACCCCAGAAGAAACCACGCGGAGCCCAGAGTCCCCCGGCACATCTTTAATGTCCCCTGGGTGTCCCCTCAGGTGCCACCTCAGATGCCGCCCCAGGTGCCACCTCAGGTGTCCTCCATGGTCTCCTGGATCCACCTCAGGTGCCACCCCAGGAACCCTCTCAGATGCCCCCTCAGGTGCCACCTCAGATGCCACCCGAGGTGCTGCCCTGGGAACCCTGTGAGATGCCTCCTCAGGTGTCCTCCATGGTGTCGCGGATCCACCTGAGGTGCCACCCCAGGTTCTCCCTCAGGTGTCCTCCGTGGTCTCGTGGATCCCCCAAAATCCCCCAAATTCTCCCCAAATCCACAAATTGTCCCAAAATCCCACCCCAGAAGAAACCACGCAGAGCCCAGAGTCCCCCGGCACATCTTTAATGTCCCCTCAGGTGCCACCTCAGGTGTCCTCCATGGTCTTCTGGATCCACCTCAGGTGCCACGCCAGGTCCTCCCTCAGGTGCCACCTCAGGTGCCACCCCAGGAACCCTCTCAGGTGCCACCTCAGACACCACGCGAGGTGCCACCTTGGGAACCCTGCGAGATGCCTCCTCAGGTGTCCTCCATGGTGTCGTGGATCCCCCAAAATCCCCCAAATTCTCCCCAGAATCCCCCAAATTCCCTCCAAACCCACAAATTGTCCCAAAATCCCAAATTTTGGTACCAGAAGAAACCACGCGGAGCCCAGAGTCCCCCAGCACATCTTCAATGTCCCCTGGGTGTCCCCTCGGGTGTCCTCCGTGGTCTCCTGGATCCACCTCAGGCGCCACCGCAGGAACCCTCTCAGACACCACCTGAGGTGCCGCCTCAGAGGCCACGCGAGGTGCCGCCCCAGGAACCGCGTGAGATGCCTCCTCAGGTGTCCTCCATGGTGTCGTGGATCCACCCGAGGTGCCACCCCAGGTTCTTCCTCAGGTGTCCTCCATGGTGTCGTGGATCCCCCAAAATCCCCCAAATTCTCCCCAAATCCACAAATTGTCCCAAAATCCCACCCCAGAAGAAACCACGCGGAGCCCAGAGTTCCCCGGCACATCTTCAATGTCCCCTCAGGTGCCACCTCAGGTGTCCTCCATGGTCTCCTGTATCCACCTCAGGCGCCACCCCAGGAACCCTCTCAGGCGCCACCCCAGGTTCTCCCTCAGGTGCCACCGCGGGAACCCTGTGAGATGCCCCCTCAGGTGTCCTCCATGGTCTCCTGGATCCACCTCAGCTGCCACCTCAGGTTCTCCCTCAGATGCCACCCCAGGTGCCACCTCAGGTGTCCTCCATGGCATCGTGGATCCCCCAAAATCCCCTCAAATTCTCCCCAAATTCCCCCCAAATCCACAAATTGTCCCAAAATCCCACCCCAGAAGAAACCACGCGGAGCCCAGAGCCCCCGGCACATCTTTAATGTCCCCTGGGTGTCCCCTCGGGTGTCCTCCATGGTCTCCTGGATCCACCTCAGGTGCCACCCCAGGAACCCTCTCAGATGCCACCCGAGGTGCCACCTCAGACACCACGCGAGGTGCCACCCCAGGAATCCTCTCAGATGCCTCCTCAGGTGTCCTCCATGGTCTCCTGGATCCACCCGAGGTGCTGCCCCAGGTTCTCCCTCAGGTGTCCTCCATGGTGTCGTGGATCCCCCAAAATCCCCTCAAATTCACCCCAAATTCCCCCCAAATCCACAAATTGTCCCAAAATCCCATCCCAGAAGAAACCACGCGGAGCCCAGAGTCCCCCGGCACATCTTTAATGTCCCCTCAGGTGCCACCTCAGGTGTCCTCCATGGTCTCCTGGATCCACCTCAGGTGCCACGCCAGGTCCTCCCTCAGGTGCCACCTCAGGTGCCACCCAAGGAACCCTCTCAGATGCCACCTCAGGTGCCACCACCTCAGACACCACACGAGGTGCCGCCCTGGGAACCCTGTGAGATGCCTCCTCCGGTGTCCTCCATGGTCTCCTGGGTCCCCCAAAATCCCCTCAAATTCTCCCCAAAATCCCCAAAATCCACAAATTGTCCCAAAATCCCACCCCAGAAGAAACCACACGGAGCCCAGAGTCCCCCGGCACATCTTTAATGTCCCCTCAGGTGCCACCTCAGGTGTCCTCCATGGTCTCGTGGATCCTCCCCAGGTTCTCCCTTAGGTGCCACCCCAGGAACCCTCTCAGATGCCACCTGAGGTGCCACCTCAGATGCCACCCAAGGTGCCGCCCCGGGAACCCTGTGAGATGCCTCCTCAGGTGTCCTCCATGGTGTCGCGGCTCCACCCGAGGTGCCACCCTGGGAACCCCGTGAGATGCCTCCTCAGGTGTCCTCCATGGTGTCGTGGCTCCACCCGAGGTGCCACCCTGGGAACCCCGCGAGATGCCTCCTCAGGTGTCCTCCATGGTGTCGCGGATCCAGCGGGCGTAGCGGCACACCTTGGTGTAGACGCCCGGGCGCCGCGGCTGCCCGCAGCGCTCCATGCCCCACGAGACGATGCCCTGCAAGGTGCCCTCGCACACCAGGGGCCCGCCGGAGTCGCCCTGGCCGGGACAGGGGACGGGGTCACCACCGGGAGGGTCACCGGGGCTGGGGGAGAACTTGGGGGGCCACCCTGACCTCCGTGGGTGGGGCAAACCCCTGGTGGGTCCCACTGGGTGGGGCAAGCTCGTGGTGGACCTCATTGGGCTTGGTGACCCCTTGATGGATCTCATTGGGTTGGGTGACCCCTTGGTGGACCTCACTGGGTTGGGTGACCTCTTGGAGGACCCCATTGGATTTGGTGACCCCTTGATGGATCTCATTGGGTTTGGTGACCCCATGGGTTGGTCAAACCCTTGGTGGGTCCCACTGGGTTGGTCAAGCTCGTGGTGGAAATCGTTGGGTTGGGTGAACTTGTTGGGTTTGGTGACCCCTTGGTGGACCTTGTTGGGTTGGGTCAACTGAGCCCTTGTTGGGTTGGGTGAGACCTTGATGGATCTCATTGGGTTTGGTGACCCCTTGGTGGACCTTGTTGGGTTGGGTCAACTGAGCCCTTGTTGGGTTGGGTGAGACCTTGATGGATCTCATTGGGTTTGGTGACCCCTTGGTGGACCTTGTTGGGTTGGGTCAACTGAGCCCTTGTTGGGTTGGGTGACCCCTTGGTGGATCTCATTGGGTTTGGTGAGCCCTTGGTGGACCTCATTGGGTTGGTCAAACTCTTGGTGGACCTCACTGGGTTGGGTGACCCTTTGGTGGATCTCACTGGGTTTGGTGACCCCTTGATGGACCTCATTGGGTTTGGTGAGCCCTCGATGGACCTCATTGGGTTTGGTGAGCCCTCGATGGACCTCATTGGGTTTGGTGAGCCCTCGATGGACCTCATTGGGTTTGGTGACCCCTTGGTGGATCTCGTTGGGTTTGGTGACCCCTTGATGGACCTCATTGGGTTTGGTGAGCCCTCGATGGACCTCGTTGGATTGAGGGACCTCATTGGGATTGGTCAAACCCCTGATGGACCTCATTGGGTTGAGGGACCCCATGGGTTGGTCAAACTCTTGGTGGACCTCGTTGGGTTGGGTGAACTTGTTGGGTTTGGTGACCTCTTGGAGGACCCCACTGGGTTTGGTGACCCCTTGATGGACCTCATTGGGTTTGGTGACCTCATGGGTTGGTCAAACTCTTGGTGGACCTCATTGGGTTTGGTGACCCCTTGATGGATCTCACTGGGTTTGGTGAGCCTTTGGTGGATCTCACTGGGTTGGGTGACCCCATGGGTTGGTCAAACTCTTGATGGACCTCATTGGGTTTGGTGACCCCTTGATGGATCTCATTGGGTTGGGTGAGCCCTTGGTGGACCTCATTGGATTTGGTGACCCCTTGGTGGACCTCGTTGGGTTGGGTGACCCCATGGGCTGGCCAAACTCTTGGTGGACCTCGTTGGGTTGGGTGAACTTGTTGGGTTGGGTGACCCCTTGGTGGACCCCGTTGGGTTTGGTGAGCCCTTGATGGATCTCACTGGGTTGGGTGACCCCATGGGTTGGCCAAACTCTTGGTGGACCTCACTGGGTTTGGTGAGCCCTTGATGGACCTCGTTGGGTTGAGGGACCTCATTGGGATTGGTCAAACCCTTGGTGGACCCCGTTGGGTTGGGTGACCCCATGGGTTGGTCAGACCCCTGGTGGGTCCCTTTGGGTGGGTCAAGCTCGTGGTGGAAATCGTTGGGTTGGGTGAACTTGTTGGGTTTGGTGACCCCTTGGTGGATCTTATTGGGTTTGGTGACCCTTTGGTGGATCTCATTGGGTTGGGTGACCCCATGGGTTGGTCAAACTCTTGGTGGATCTCATTGGGTTTGGTGACCCCTCGATGGACCCCATTGGGTTTGGTGAGCCCTTGATGGACCTCATTGGGATTGGTCAAACCCTTGGTGGACCTTGTTGGGTTGAGGGACCCCATGGGTTGGGCAAACCCCTGGTGGAAATCGTTGGGTTGGGTGAACTTGTTGGGTTGGGTGACCCCTTGATGGACCTCATTGGGTTGGGTGACCCCTTGATGGACCTCATTGGGTTGGGTGACCCCTCGATGGACCTCATTGGGTTTGGTGACCCTTTGGTGGACCTCACTGGGTTTGGTGAGCCCTTGATGGACCCCATTGGGTTTGGTGAGCCCTTGATGGACCTCACTGGGTTTGGTGACCCCATGGGTTGGTCAAACTCTTGGTGGATCTCATTGGGTTTGGTGACCTCTTGGAGGACTCCATTGGGTTTGGTGAGCCCATGGGTTGGCCAAACTCTTGGTGGACCTCATTGGGTTTGGTGACCCCTTGATGGACCTCGTTGGGTTGAGGGACCTCATTGGGATTGGTCAAACCCTTGGTGGACCCCGTTGGGTTTGGTGACCCCATGGGTTGGGCAAACCCCTGGTGGGTCCCTTTGGGTGGGTCAAGCTCATGGTGGACCTCGTTGGGTTGGGTGAACTTGTTGGGTTGGGTGACGCCTTGGTGGACCTCGTTGGGTTGGGTGAGCCCTTGGTGGATCTCACTGGGTTTGGTGACCCCTTGGTGGACCTTGTTGGGTTGAGGGACCCCATGGGTTGGTCAAACTCTTGGTGGACCTCGTTGGGTTGGGTGAACTTGTTGGGTTTGGTGACCTCTTGGAGGACCCCACTGGGTTTGGTGACCCCTTGGTGGACCTCATTGGGTTTGGTGACCCCATTGGGTTTGGTGACCCCTTGATGGATCTTATTGGGCTTGGTGACCCTTTGGTGGATCTCATTGAGTTTGGTGACCTCTTGGAGGACCCCGTTGGGTTTGGTGACCCCATGGGTTGCTCAAACTCTTGGTGGATTTCACTGGGTTTGGTGACCCTTTGGTGGACCTCACTGGGTTGGGTGACCCCTTGGTGGACCTCGTTGGGTTGGGTGACCCCATGGGTTGGTCAAACTCTTGGTGGTTCTCATTGGGTTGGGTGACCCCTTGATGGATCTCATTGGGTTTGGTGACCCCATGGGTTGGCCAAACTCTTGGTGGACCTCACTGGGTTTGGTGACCCCAAACCCAGGTTCTCCTCCACCTCTGACCCCTCCCAGGCGCCCCCAGGTGTCCCAGGTGTGTCCCAGGTGTGTCCCCAGCTGTCCCCAGCTGTCCCCAGGTGTCCCCAGGTGTCCCAGGGTTACCTGGCACGAGTCCTGTCCCCCCTGCAGGTGTCCCAGGTGTGTCCCCAAGGTGTCCCCAGGTGTGTCCCCAGGTGTCCCCAGCTGTCCCCAGGTGTGTCCCCAGGTGTCCCCAGGTGTGTCCCCAGGTGTCCCCAGCTGTCCCCAGGTGTCCCCAGGTGTGTCCCCAGGTGTCCCCAGCTGTCCCCAGGTGTCCCCAGGTGTGTCCCAGGTGTCCCCAGCTGTCCCAGGTGTCCCCAGGTGTGTCCCAGGTGTCCCCAGGTGTCCCCAGGGTTACCTGGCACGAGTCCTGTCCCCCGTGCAGGTGTCCCAGGTGTGTCCCAGGTGTGTTTTAGGTGTCCCCAGGTGTCCCAGGTGTGTCCCCCGGTGTGACCAGCTGTCCCCAGGTATATTTTAGGTGTCCCCAGGTGTCCCCAGGTGTGTCCCCAGGTGTGTCCCAGGTGTGTCCCAGCTGTCCCAGGTGTCCCCAGGTGTATCTGAGATGTCCCCAGGTGTCCCCAGGTGTCCCCAGGTGTATTTTGGTGTCCCGGGGTTACCTGGCACGAGTCCTGCCCCCCCTGCAGGTGCCCGGCGCAGATCATGTTGTCGGTGATGGAGCCGGGGTAGAAACGGCGACACTCGGCCGGCGAGAACAGCGTGACATTGACACACTGGAGAACCTCGGGGTAGGTCACTGCGGGGAGAGTGACCAATGAGTGACCACTGAGTGACCACTGAGTGACCACTGAGTGACCACTGAGTGACCGCTGAGTGACCAATGAGTGACCACTGAGTGATCATCATGGAGATCATCACTGAGTGACCAACTGACCACTGAGTGACCACTGAGTGACCATCACTGAGCACAGCGTGACATTGACGCACTGGAGCACCTCCGGGTAGGTCACTGCGGGGACAGAGTGACCACTGAGTGACCACTGAGTGACCACTGAGTGACCACTGAGTGACCAATGAGTGACCAGAGTGACCATCACAGTGACCATCACAGTGACCATCATGGGGATCATCACTGAGAACAGCGTGACATTGACGCACTGGAGCACTTCCGGGTAGGTCACTGTGGGGAGAGTGACCACTGAGTGACCACTGAGTGACCACTGACCACAGAGTGACCACTGAGTGACCAATGAGTGACCATCATGGAGATCATCACAGTGACCATCATTGAGTGACCACTGAGTGACCATCACTGAGAACAGCGTGACATTGACACACTGGAGCACTTCCGGGTAGGTCACTGTGGGGACAGAGTGACCACTGAGTGACCACTGAGTGACCAATGAGTGACCACTGAGTGACCACTGAGTGACCATCACAGTGACCATCACAGTGACCATCACTGAGAACAGCGTGACATTGACACACTGGAGCACCTCGGGGTAGGTCACTGTGGGGAGAGTGACCACTGAGTGACCACTGAGTGACCACTGAGTGACCACTGAGTGACCATCACAATGACCATCATGGAGATCATCACAGTGACCATCACTGAGTGACCATCACTGAGAACAGCGTGACATTGACACACTGCAGGACCTCCGGGTAGGTCACTGCGGAGACAGAGTGACCACTGAGTGACCACTGAGTGACCACTGAGTGACCCTGAGTGACCATCATGGAGATCATCACTGAGTGACCAACTGACCACTGAGTGACCATCACAGTGACCATCACAGTGACCATCACAGTGACCATCACTGAGAACAGCGTGACATTGACGCACTGGAGAACCTCGGGGTAGGTCACTGCGGGGAGAGTGACCACTGAGTGACCACTGAGTGACCAACTGACCACTGAGTGACCATCATGGAGATCATCACTGAGTGACCACTGAGTGACCACTGAGTGACCAATGAGTGACCAATGAGTGACCATCATGGAGATCATCACAGTGACCATCATTGAGTGACCGCTGAGTGACCACTGAGTGACCATCACAGTGACCATCACTGAGAACAGCGTGACATTGACACACTGGAGCACCTCGGGGTACGTCACTGCGGGGACAGAGTGACCACTGAGTGACCCCTGAGTGACCACTGACCACTGAGTGACCACTGACCACTGAGTGACCCCTGAGTGACCACTGAGTGACCACTGACCACTGAGTGACCACTGACCACTGAGTGACCCCTGAGTGACCACTGAGTGACCACTGACCACTGAGTGACCACTGACCACTGAGTGACCACCATGGGGATCATCACAGTGACCATCACTGAGAACAGCGTGACATTGACGCACTGCAGGACCTCGGGGTAGGTCACTGCGGGGACAGAGTGACCACTGAGTGACCACTGACCACTGAGTGACCAATGAGTGACCACTGACCACTGAGTGACCATCACAGTGACCATCACTGAGAACAGCGTGACATTGACACACTGCAGGACCTCGGGATAGGTCACTGTGGGGAGAGTGACCACTGAGTGACCACTGAGTGACCACTGAGTGACCACTGAGGGACCACTGAGTGACCACTGAGTGACCACTGAGTGACCATCATGGGGATCATCACAGTGACCATCATTGAGTGACCACTGAGTGACCATCACTGAGAACAGCGTGACATTGACACACTGGAGCACCTCCGGGTAGGTCACTGCGGGGAGAGTGACCACTGAGTGACCAATGAGTGACCACTGACCCCTGAGTGACCACTGACCACTGAGTGACCACTGACCACTGAGTGACCACTGACCACTGAGTGACCACTGAGTGACCACTGAGTGACCACTGACCACTGAGTGACCACTGAGTGACCACTGAGTGACCACTGAGTGACCACTGAGTGACCACTGACCACTGAGTGACCACTGACCACTGAGTGACCACTGAGTGACCACTGAGTGACCAATGAGTGACCAGGAGCCCCAAACCCCCCCCAGATGCCACCTTGGCCGTGTCCCATCTCCACCAGGAGCCCCAAACCCCCCCCAGATGCCATCAGGACCATGTTCCATCTCCAACAGGAGCCCCAAACCCCCCCCAGATGCCACCTGGACCATGTCCCATCTCCATGAGATGATCACAAGGAGACCCAGATGACCACAAGATGCCCACGAGGAGCCCCAAACCCCCCCCAGATGCCACCTTGGCCATGTCCCATCTCCATGAGCAGCCCCAAACCCCCCCCAGATGCCACCTGGACCGTGTCCCATCTCCATGAGGAGCCCACGAGGAGACCCAGATGACCACAAGATGCCCACGAGGAGCCCCAAACCCCCCCCCAGATGCCACCTGGACCATGTCCCATCTCCACCAGGAGCCCCAAACCCCCCCCAGATGCCACCTTGGCCATGTCCCATCTCCACCAGGAGCCCCCAAACCCCCCCCAGATGCCACCTGAACCATGTCCCATCTCCATGAGGAGCCCCAAACCCCCCCCAGATGCCACCTGGACCACGTCCCATCTCCATGAGGAGTCCCAGATGACCATGAGATGCCCATGAGGAGCCCCAAACCCCCCCCAGATGCCACCTGCACCACGTCCCATCTCCACCAGGAGCCCCAAACCCCCCCCAGATGCCACCTGGACCATGTCCCATCTCCACCAGATGACCATAAGGAGACCCAAATGACCACGAGATGCCCCAAAACCCCCCCCAGATGCCACCTGGACCATGTCCCATCTCCACCAGGAGTCCCAGATGACCATGAGATGCCCACGAGGAGCCCCAAACCCCCTCCAGATGCCACCAACCCCCCCCCAGATGCCACCTTGACCACGTCCCATCTCCATGAGGAGCCCCAAACCCCCCCCAGATGCCACCAAACCCCTCCCAGATGCCACCTGGATCATGTCCCATCTCCACCAGGAGCTCCAAATCCCCCCCAGATGCCACCTTGACCATGTCCCATCTCCACCAGGAGTCCCAGATGACCATGAGATGCCCATGAGGATCCCCAAACCCCCCCCAGATGCCATCAGGACCATGTCCCATCTCCACCAGGAGCCCCAAACCCCCTCCAGATGCCACCTGCACCACGTCCCATCTCCACCAGGAGCCCCAAACCCCCCCCAGATGCCACCTGCACCACGTCCCATCTCCACGAGGAGCCCCAAACCCCTCCCAGATGCCACCAGCACCATGTCCCATCTCCATGAGGAGCCCAAACCCCCCCCAGATGCCAGCAGGACCATGTCCCATCTCCACCAGGAGCCCCAGATGACCATGAGATGCCCATGAGGATCCCCAAACCCCCCCCAGATGCCATCAGGACCATGTCCCATCTCCACCAGATGACCATGAGGAGACCCAGATGACCACAAGGTGCCCACAAGATGCCCCAAAACCCCCTCCAGATGCCACCTGGACCATGTCCCATCTCCACGAGGAGCCCCAAATCCCCCCCAGATGCCACCTGGGCCATGTCCCATCTCCTAGAGATGACCATGAGGAGACCCAAATGACCACGAGATGCCCCAAACCCCCTCCAGATGCCACCTGCACCACGTCCCACCTCCACGAGCAGCCCCAAACCCCCCCCAGATGCCACCAAACCCCCCCCAGATGCCACCAAACCCCCCCCAGATGCCACCTTGACCACGTCCCATCTCCACGAGGAGCCCCAAACCCCCCCCAGATGCCACCAAACCCCCCCAGATGCCACCAAACCCCCCCCCAGATGCCACCAAACCGCCCCCCAGATGCCACCAAACCCCCCCCAGATGCCACCATCCCCCCGTGGCCGGGCCCCGGTACCTTCAGGCGAGGTGGTGGCCCCCCAGCCCGAGGTGACGCAGGTGGTGCCGGGCCGGGGCAGGCACGAGGCCACCGGGATGGGCCGGACGCGCTCGGAGATGGCGGCCGGGGACAGCAGCTTGAGCAGCATGATGTCGTTGTCCTTGGTGGAGGGGTCGTAGCCCGGGTGGGCCACCATGCGCGCCACCATGCGGCGCTGCTCGCCCGCCTCGCGCGCGTACAGACGGTGCTTGCCCAGAGACACCGTGGTCACCCTGCGCGGACGGGGACGGCAACGGGGTGAGGGACACCTGGGGACAGCTAGGGGACACCTGGGGACATCTGGGGAACATCTCGAGAACATCTGAGGAACATCTGAGGAACATCTCAGGGGCATCAGAAGGACATGGAGGGGACAGGATGGGTGAGGGACACCTGGGGGACACCTGGGGGACATCTGAGGAACATCTGAGGAACATGGAGGGGACAGGATGGGTGAGGAACATCTGAGGAACATCTGAGGAACATCTCAGGAACATCTCGGGAATATCTGGGGAGCATCTCAGGGGCATCAGAAGGACATGGAGGGGACATCAGAAGGACAGGATGGGTGAGGGACACCTGGGGGACACCTGGGGGACATCTCGGGAACATCTGGGGAACATCTGGGTAACACCTGGGGAACATCTCGGGAACATGGAGGGGACAGGATGGGTGAGGGACACCTGGGGAACATCTCGGGAACATCTCGGGGACATCAGAAGGACAAGGATGGGTGAGGAACATCTCGGGAACATCTCGGGAACATCTCGGGGACATCTGAGGAACATCTCAGGGGCATCAGAAAGACATGGAGGGGATAGGATGGGTGAGGAACGTCTGGGGAACACCTGGGGAACATCTCGGGAACATCTGAGGGACATGGAGGGGACATCAGAAGGACAAGGATGGGTGAGGAACGTCTGAAGAACATCTGGGGAACATCTCGGGGACATCTGAGGAACACCTGAGGAACATCTCGGGGACATCAGAAGGACAAGGATGGGTGAGGGACACCTGGGGGACACCTGGGGGACACCTGGGGAACATCTCGGGAACATCTCGGGAATATCTGGGGAACATCTCAGGGACATCTGAGGAACATCAGAAGGACAAGGATGGGTGAGGGACACCGGGGGGACACCTGGGGAACATCTGGGGAACATCTCGGGAACATCTGAGGAACATCTCAGGGGCATCAGAAGGACAAGGATGGGTGAGGAACGTCTGAGGAATGTCTGAGGAACATCAGAAGGACAAGGATGGGTGAGGGACACCTGGGGAACACCTGAGGAACATCTCGGGAACATCTGGGGAACATCTCAGGGACATCAGAAGGACATGGAGGGGACAGGATGGGTGAGGGGCACCTGAGGAACACCTGGGGGACACCTGGGGAACATCTGGGGAACATCTCGGGAACATCAGAAGGACATGGAGGGGACATCAGAAGGACAAGGATGGGTGAGGAACATCTGGGGAACATCTGAGGAACATCTCAGGGACATCTCGGGAACATCCAAGGAACATCAGAAGGACAAGGATGGGTGAGGAACATCTGGGGAACATCTGAGGAACATCTCAGGGACATCTCGGGAACATCCAAGGAACATCAGAAGGACAAGGATGGGTGAGGGACACCTGGGGAACACCTGGGGAACATCTCAGGGACATCTTGGGAACATCTGAGGAACATCTCAGGGACATCAGAAGGACATGGAGGGGGCAGGATGGGTGAGGAACGTCTGAGGAACGTCTGAGGAACATCTCAGGGACATCTCAGGAACATCTCGGGAATATCTGAGGAACATCTCAGGGGCATCAGAAGGACAAGGATGGGTGAGGGACACCTGGGGAACACCTGGGGAACATCTCGGGAACAACTCAGGAACATCTCGGGGACATCAGAAGGACAAGGATGGGTGAGGGACACCTGGGGGACACCTGGGGAACATCTCGGGAACATCTGGGGAACATCTCGGGAACATCTCAGGGACATCAGAAGGACAAGGATGTGTGAGGGACACCTGGGGAACACCTGGGGAACATCTCGGGAACATCAGAAGGACATGGAGGGGACATCAGAAGGACAAGGATGGGTGAGGAACATCTGGGGAACATCTGGGGAACATCTGGGGAACATCTGAGGAACATCTCCAGGTGTCCCTTACCCAGGTGTGTCCCCTGTCCCCAGGTGTCCTTACCCCGGTGTGGTGCAGTGTCCCCAGGTGTCCCCAGGTGTCCCCAGGTGTCCCTTACCCCGGTGTGGTGCAGTGTCCCCAGGTGTGTCACCTGTCCCAGGTGTGTCCCTTACCCCAGTGTGGTGCAGTGTCACTGTCCCCAGGTGTGTCCCCAGGTGTCCCCAGGTGTCCCTTACCCAGGTGTGTCCCCAGCTGTCCCCAGGTGTCCCCAGGTGTGTCACCTGTCCCAGGTGTCCCCAGGTGTCCCCAGGTGTGTCACCTGTCCCAGGTGTGTCCCCAGGTGTCCCCAGGTGTCCTTACCCCGGCGTGGTGCAGTGTCCCCAGGTGTCCCCAGGTGTGTCACCTGTCCCCAGCTGTCCCTTACCCCGGCGTGGTGCAGTGTCCCCAGCTGTCCCCAGGTGTGTCCCCAGGTGTCCCCAGGTGTCCCCAGGTGTCCCAGGTGTCCCTTACCCGGGCGTGGTGCAGTGTCACCTGTCCCAGGTGTGTCCCTTACCCCAGCGTGGTGCAGTGTCCCCAGGTGTCCCCAGGTGTCCCCAGGTGTCCCCAGGTGTCCTTACCCGGGCGTGGTGCAGTGCGCCGCGGTCACCACCCATCTCGGTGCCACCAGGACTCCCCCGCAGTACAG
The DNA here is from genome assembly GCA_031885435.1 of Passerculus sandwichensis. Classification (NCBI taxonomy): domain Eukaryota; kingdom Metazoa; phylum Chordata; class Aves; order Passeriformes; family Passerellidae; genus Passerculus; species Passerculus sandwichensis. The sequence goes on along the minus strand of CM063151.1, from coordinate 10,279,941 downwards.
CTTGTACATGTCCAGCACGGCCACCTGCCAGGGCTGCGAGTGCGGCACGCAGGCGTGGCCGCCGACCACGCGGTTGTCACCTGTCACCTGTGCCACTGTGGGGACATGGGACACCTGTCAGGGTCACCTGTGCCACCTGCCAGGGCTGCGAGTGCGGGACACAGGCGTGGCCACCGACCACGCGGTTGTCACCTGTCACCTGTGCCACTGTGGGGACATGGAACACCTGTCAGTGTCACCTGTGTCACTGTGGGGACATGGACACCTGTCAGTGTCACCTGTGTCACCTGTGCCACCTGCCAGGGCTGCGAGTGCGGGACACAGGCGTGGCCGCCGACCACGCGATTGTCACCTGTCACCTGTGATACCTGTGCCACTGTGGGGAGATCAATGAGAGAGCATTGTCACCTGTGTCACCTGTTAGTGCCACCTGTGTCACCTGTGCCACCTGCCAGGGCTGGGAGTGCGGGACACAGGCGTGGCCACCGACCACGCGGTTGTCACCTGTCACCTGTGCCACTGTGGGGACATGGAACACCTGTCAGTGTCACCTGTGTCACTGTGGGGACATGGACACCTGTCAGTGTCACCTGTGTCACCTGTGCCACCTGCCAGGGCTGCGAGTGCGGGACACAGGCGTGGCCACCCACGACACGATTGTCACCTGTCACCTGTGCCACCTGTGCCACTGTGGGGACATGGACACCTGTGAGCATCACCTGTGTCACCTGTCAGTGTCACCTGTGCCACCTGTGTCACCTGCCAGGGCTGGGAATGGGGCACGCAGGCGTGGCCACCGACCACGCGGTTGTCACCTGTCACCTGTGTCACTGTGGGGACATGGGACAGACACCTGTGAGCATCACCTGTGCCACTGTGGAGATATGGAACACCTGTCAGTGTCACCTGTGCCACCTGTGCCACCTGCCAGGGCTGGGAATGGGGCACGCAGGCGTGGCCACCGACCACACAGTTGTCACCTGTCACCTGTCACCTGTGAGACTGTGGGGACATGGGACACCTGTGAGCATCACCTGTGTCACTGTGGGGACATGGAACACCTGTCAGGGTCACCTGTGCCACCTGTGCCACTGTGGGGACATGGGACAGACACCTGTCAGTGTCACCTGTGCCACCTGCCAGGGCTGGGAATGGGGCACGCAGGCGTGGCCACCCACGGCACGATTGTCACCTGTCACCTGTGTCACTGTGGGGAGATGGGACAGACACCTGTCAGTGTCACCTGTGTCACCTGTCAGTGTCACCTGTGCCACCTGCCAGGGCTGGGAATGGGGCACGCAGGCGTGGCCACCGACCACGCGGTTGTCACCTGTCACCTGTGTCACCTGTGAGACTGTGGGGAGATGGGACAGACACCTGTCAGTGTCACCTGTGCCACCTGTCTCACCTGTGTCACCTGCCAGGGCTGGGAATGGGGCACGCAGGCGTGGCCACCCACGACACGATTGTCACCTGTCACCTGTGTCACCTGTGAGACTGTGGGGAGATGGGACAGACACCTGTCAGTGTCACCTGTGCCACTGTGGGGACATGGGACAGACACCTGTCAGTGTCACCTGTGCCACCTGTGTCACTGTGGGGACATGGGACACCTGTCAGTGTCACCTGTGCCACCTGCCAGGGCTGGGAATGGGGCACGCAGGCGTGGCCACCCACGACACGATTGTCACCTGTCACCTGTGAGACTGTGGGGACATGGGACACCTGTCAGTGTCACCTGTGTCACCTGTCTGTGTCACCTGTGTCACCTGTGCCACCTGCCAGGGCTGCGAGTGCGGGACACAGGCGTGGCCACCCACGGCACGATTGTCACCTGTGCCACTGTGATACCTGAGGCACCTGTGTCACTGTGGGGACACGGAACCGACACCAGTGAATGTCACCTGTCAGTGTCACTTGTCACCTGTGTGCCACCCCTCACCTGTCCCATTGTCCCTCACCTGTCCATTGTCACCTGTCCCAGTGTCACCTGTCCCCGTGTCACCTGTCCATTGTACCCTGCCCATTGTCACCTGTCCCCTGTCCCCATTGTCCCCATTGTCACCTGTCCATTGTCACCTGTCCCTCACCCGTCCCAGTGTCACCTGTCCAGTGTCACCTGTCCCCATTGTCACCTGTCCCCTGCTCACCTGTCCCATTGTCACCTGTCGCATTGTCACCTGTCACCTGTCCCACACCTGTCCCATTGTCACCTGTCACCACTGTCACCTCTCCCATTGTCACCTGTCCCCATTGTCACCTGTCCATTGTCACCTGTCCCCTGTCCCCTGTCCCATTCTCACCTGTCCCCATTGTCACCTGTCCTACACCTGTCCCTTACCTGTCCATTGTCCCCAGTGTCACCTGTCCATTGTCCCCATTGTCACCTGCCCCTCACCTGTCCATTGTCACCTGTCCATTGTCCCCATTGTCACCTGTCCATTGTCCCCTGTCCCCATTGTCCCCATTGTCACCTGCCCCTCACCTGTCCATTGTCACCTGTCCATTGTCCCCATTGTCACCTGTCCATTGTCCCCTGTCCCCATTGTCCCCATTGTCACCTGCCCCTCACCTGTCCAGTGTCACCTGTCCAGTGTCACCTGTCCCTCACCTGTCCCATTCTCACCTGTCCATTGTCACCTGTCCATTGTCCCCATTGTCACCTGTCCCAATGTCACCTGTCCATTGTCTCCATTGTCCCCTGTCCCCATTGTCCCCAGTGTCACCTGTCCCTCACCTATCCCAGTGTCACCTGTCCCCATTGTCCCCTGTCCCCCGCTCACCTGTCCAGTGTCCCCTGTCCCCATTGTCACCTGTCCATTGTCCCCAGTGTCACCTGTCCCATTCTCACCTGTCCATTGTCACCTGTCCCCATTGTCCCCACTGTCACCTGTCCCCATTGTCCCCTGTCCCCCGCTCATCTGTCCCCAGTGTCACCTGTCCCCTGTCCTTTGTCCCCTGTCCCATTCTCACCTGTCCCAGTGTCACCTGTCCATTTTCCCCATTGTCACCCACCCCAGTGTCACCTGTCCCCTGTCCCCATTGTCCCCTGTCCCCTGTGCCCCGCTCACCTGTCCATTCTCACCTGTCCATTGTCACCTATCCCAGTGTCACCTGTCCGTTGTCCCATTGTCCTCTGTCCCCATTGTCACCTGTCCATTGTCACCTGTCCATTGTCCCCTGTCCCTCACCTATCCCATTCTCACCTGTCCATTGTCCCCAGTGTCACCTGTCCCCTGTCCCCTGCTCACCTGTCACCTGTCCCCTTTGTCCCATTGCCACCTGTCCATTGTCACCTGTCCCCATTGTCCCCATTGTCCCCATTGTCCCCTGTCCCCCACTCACCTGTCCCCATTGTCCCCTGTCCCCTGCTCACCTGTCCCCAGTGTCACCTGTCCATTGTCACCTGTCCCCTCACCTGTCCATTGTCCCTCACCTGTCCCATTGTCCCCTGTCCCCTGTCCCCTCACCTGTCCATTGTCCCTCACCTGTCCATTGTCACCTGTCCATTGTCACCTGTCCCATTGTCCCCATTGTCACCTGTCCCAGTGTCCCCTGTCCCCCCCTCACCTGTCCATTGTCACCTGTCCCCATTGTCCCCGCTGTCCCCTGTCCGTTTCTCACCTGTCGCCAGCAGCAGCAGCAGCGCCGCCGCGGGAGCCGCCAGGGGGCGCCACGTCATCGCCGCTGGGGGCGGAGCCGGAAATTTGGGGTCAGTTTGGGGAATTTCGGGGCTTTTTGGGGATTTTCAGGGATTTCGGGGAGTTTGGGATCATTTTGGGGTCGTTCGGGGGGGATTTGGGGCCAATTTTGGAGAGATTTGGGGACGTTTTTGGGCATTTTGGGGGATTTGGGGATAAATTTTCAGGTCATTTTTGGGGAGTTTTCGGGTCATTTTTGGGGTGGTTTGGGGTCAATTTTGGGGGGTTTGGGTCGATTTGGGGAATTCAGGGACATTTTGGGGAGCTTGGGATAATTTTGGGGTCTTTATTTGGAATTTTGGGGCAAATTTTGGAGAGATTTGGGGTCATTTTTGGGGTGGCTTGGGGTCTATTTGGGGAATTTTGGGGATTTGGGGGGTTTTGGGGTAATTTTTGGGGAATTTGAGGTAATTTTTTGAGAGATTTAGGGTCATTTTTGGGGTGGTTTGGGGTCAGTTTTGGGGAGTTTGGGGTCATTTTGGGGCGTGGGTTTTTTGGGGTCATTTTTAGGGAGTTTGGGGTCAATTTGGGGGATTTGGTGTCATTTAGGGGGAGTTTGGGGTCACTTTTGGGATCATTTCGGGGTCATTTTATGTATTTTTTGGATGATTTTAGGGCAATTTTTGGGTATTTTTTGTAATCTCAAATATTTTGGGGTCATTTGGGGATAATTTTGGGTATTTTGGGGTATTTGGGAGCATTTGGGGGCATTTTTGGAGGATTCAGGGCAATTTTAGGCATTTTGGTGTAATTTTTCTGTAATTTTGGGGTATTTTGGAGTAATTTCAGGTATTTTTGAGTAATTTTGGGTATTTCAGGGCATTTTGGGGAATTTTGGGATAATTTTAGGGTATTTTGGGGCACTTGGAGATAATTTTGGGAATTTTGGGGTATTTTGGAGTAATTTTGGGGCATTTTTAGGGATGTTGGGATTTTAGGGTATTTTTGGGATATTTTTTGGTATTTTGGGGTAATTTTTGGGTATTTGGGGATAATTGTGGGTATTTTGGGGTCATTTGGGGGTATTTTTTTTTATTTTTGGATCATATTAGGGTGTTTTGGGGTATTTTGGGGCCATTTTGGATCATTTTGAGTCATTTTGGGGGGATTTTGGTATCATTTTTAGGGCATTTTGGGCCATTTTGGGATCATTTCAGGTTCTCCCCTCCCCCCCCCGGGGCCCTTTCGCAACGGTGACGTCATCGGGCCCAACCCGTTGGCGCTCATTAAGGAGGGCGTTAATTGGCCTTAATTAGCGGCCCTAATTAGCGGGCGCCGCCCCGCCCCGCCCCCAGCCCGGCCCGGGCTCGGTGACCTCCGGAGACCCCGCGGGGGCGGCGGGAAAGGGGCGGGGCCTGGTGGGAAAGGGGGCGGGGCCTGGTGAGAAAGGGGCGGGGCCTGGTGGGAAAGGGGCGGGGCCTGGTGGGAAAGGGGCGGGGCCTGATGGAAAAGGGGCGGGGCCTGATGGAAAAGGGGCGGGGCCTGGTGGGAAAGGGGCGGGGCCTGGTGGGAAAGGGGCGGGGCCTGTTGGGAAAGGGGCGGGGCCTGGTGGAAAGGGGCGGGGCCTGGTGGGAAAGGGGCGGGGCCTCGGCGAGGGGCGGGGCCTCGGCGAGGGGCGGGGCCCAGTTTGGGGTTGGGTTCCCAGTTCAGGTCCCAGTTTGGGTTCCCAGTTTGGGGTTGGAGTTCCCAGTTTGGGTTCCCAGTTTGGGGTTGGAGTTCCCAGTTTGGGTTCCCAGTTTGGGGTCCCAGTTTGGGATTGGGATCCCAGTTTGGGGTTGGGTTCCCAGTTTGGGGTCCCAGTTTGGGATCCCAGTTTGGGGTTCAGGTCCCAGTTTGGGTTCCCAGTTTGGGATTCAGGTCCCAGTTTGGGGCTGGAGTTCCCAGTTTGGGTTCCCAGTTTGGGATTCAGGTCCCAGTTTGGGTTCCCAGTTTGGGGTCCCAGTTTGGGATTCAGGTCCCAGTTTGGGTTCCCAGTTTAGGGTTCGGGTCCCAGTTTGGGATCCCAGTTTGGGATTGGAGTTCCCAGTTTGGGTTTAGTCCCAGTTTGGGGTCCCAGTTTGGGTTCCCAGTTTGGATTCCCAGTTTGGGGCTGGAGTTCCCAGTTTGGGTTCCCAATTTGGGGTTCAGGTCCCAGTTTGGGATTGGGTTCCCAGTTTGGGTTCCCAGTTTGGGTTCCCAGTTTAAGGTTCAGGTCCCAGTTTGGGGGTCCCAGTTTGGGTTCCCAGTTTGGGTTCCCAGTTTGGGGTTCAGGTCCCAGTTTGGGTTCCCAGTTTAGGATTGGGTTCCCAGTTTGGGTTCCCAGTTTGGGTTCCCAGTTTAAGGTTCAGGTCCCAGTTTGGGGCTGGAGTTCCCAGTTTGGGGTTCAGGTCCCAGTTTGGGGTTGGGTTCCCAGTTTGGGGTCCCAGTTTGAGGCTGGAGTTCCCAGTTTGGGTTCCCAGTTTGGGTTCCCAGTTTGGGCTTCAGGTCCCAGTTTGGGTTCCCAGTTTGGGTTCCCAGTTTGGGGTTGGGTTCCCAGTTTGGGTTCCCAGTTTGGGATCCCAGTTTGGGACTGGAGTTCCCAGTTTGGGGTCCCAGTTTGGGGTTGGGTTCCCAGTTTGGGTTCCCAGTTCGGGGTTGGGTTCCCAGTTTGGGTTCCCAGTTTGGGCTTCAGGTCCCAGTTTGGGTTCCCAGTTTGGGTTCCCAGTTTGGGGTTCAGGTCCCAGTTTGGGGTCCCAGTTTGGGCTTCAGGTCCCAGTTTGGGTTCCCAGTTTGGGTTCCCAGTTTGGGGTTCAGGTCCCAGTTTGGGGTCCCAGTTTGGGGTTCAGTTCCCAGTTTGGGTTCCCAGTTTGGGTCCAGGCCCCGCCCACCGGAAATTGGCCCCGCCCCTTTCCCGTGGGAACCGGAACCAGGGAGGGACTGGGACGAACTGGGACGAACTGGGACAAACTGGGAGAGGGGGAAACTGGAGACTGGGACAAACTGGGACGAACTGGGATGAACTGGGATGAACTGGGATGAACTGAGAGAGTGAAAATGGGGACTGGGGCAAACTGGGACGAACTGGGATGAACTGGGATGAACTGGGATGAACTGAGAGAGTGAAAATGGGGACTGGGGCAAACTGGGGCAAACTGGGACGAACTGGGATGAACTGGGAAAGTGAAACTGGGGACTGGGGCAAACTGGGACGAACTGGGATGAACTGGGATGAACTGGGAAAGGGGGAAATTGGGGACTGGGGCAAGCTGGGATGAACTGGGATGAACTGGGATGAACTGGGATGAACTGGGAGAGGAGGAAATTGGGGACTGGGAAGAACTGGGATGAACTGGGATGAACTGGGACAGGAAGAACCTGCAAACTGAGGTCAAACTGGGCTAAACTGGGCCAAACTGGGCCAAACTGGGGTAAACTGGGAGAGGAGGAAGGTTGGAACTGGGGTCAAACTGGGAGAGAAAGGACGGGGGAACTGGGACAAACTGGGACCCTGGGACTGGGCCAAACTGGGCCAAACTGGGACAGGGTGACACCAAGACTGGGCCAAACTGGGATAAACTGGGAGAGGGCAAACCAGGGGACTGGGTCAAACTGGGACAGGGTCAAACTGGGAACTGGGACAAACTGGGACAAACTGGGACTGGGTGGCACCGGCAACTGGGACCAACTGGGACAGTGGGACTGGGCCAAACTGGGACAGGGTCAAACTGGGCCAAACTGGGATGGGGTGACACTGGGGAAATGGGACAAACTGGGACAAACTGGGACAGACTGGGACGGGGGTGACACCAGGGAACTGGGACAAACTGGGACAAACTGGGAAAGACTGGGACGGGGTGACACCGGACTGGGCCAAACTGGGACCCCGTGACTGGGTCAAACTGGGACAAACTGGGGCCAAACTGGGATAGGGTGACACTGGGGAACTGGGCCAAACTGGGACTGTGGGATTGGGCCATACTGGGACAAACTGGGACGGGGTGACACCAGGAACTGGGACAAACTGGGACGGGGTCAAACTGGGCCAAACTGGGTCCAGACTGGGACAGGGTGATTCAGGGAACTGGGCCAAACTGGGACAGGGTCAAACTGGGAACTGGGGCCAAACTGGGACAGGGTGACATGAGGAACTGGGACAAACTGGGACAGGGTCAAACTGGGCCAAACTGGGCCAGACTGGGAGGGGATCAAACTGGGAACTGGAGCCAAACTGGGAAATGGGACTGGGTCAAACTGGGCCAAACTGGGATGGGGTCAAACTGGGAACTGGGGCCAAATTGGGACAAACTGGGCCAGGGTGACACCGGCAACTGGGACAAACTGGGCCAGGGTGACTCGGGGAACTGGGGCCAAACTGGGAGAAGGACAAACTGGGATGGGATCAAACTGGGATAAACTGGGGCCAAACTGGGACAGGGTCAAACTGGGCCAAATTGGGGTGGGATCAAACTGGGAAATGGGGCCAAACTGGGACGGGGTGACACCAGGAATTGGGCCATACTGGGACAAACTGGGACAAACTGGGGCCAAATTGGGGTGGGATCAAACTGGGAACTGGGGCCAAACTGGGACAGAGTGACTCAGGGAACTGGGATTAACTGGGCCAAACTGGGAAATGGGACTGGGTCAAACTGGGACTGGGATAAACTGGGATGGGTGACTCGGGGAACTGGGCCAAACTGGGACAGGGTCAAACTGGGGCCAAACTGGGAGAAGGACAAACTGGGATGGGGTCAAACTGGGCCAAACTGGGACAGGGTGACACCAGGGAACTGGGGCCAAACTGGGACAGGGTAACTGGGACAAACTGGGCCAAACTGGGATGGGGTCAAACAGGGAACTGGGGCCAAACTGGGATGGGGTCAAACAGGGAACTGGGGCCAAACTGGGACAGGGTCACACTGAGGAACTGGGGCCAAACTGGGCCAAACTGGACAGGGTCAAACAGGGAACTGGGGCCAAACTGGGAGATGGGATTGGGACAAACTGGGCCAAACTGGGACAGGGTCAAACAGGGAACTGGGGCCATACTGGGACAGGGTCAAACAGGGAACTGGGGCCATACTGGGAGATGGGATTGGGCCAAACTGGGACAGGGTCAAACAGGGAACTGGGGCCAAACTGGGACAAGGTGACACCGGGGAACTGGGGCCATACTGAGAAATGGGACTGGGCCAAACTGGGACAGGGTAACTGGGTCAAACTGGGCCAAACTGGGACGGGGTGACACTGGGGAACTGGGGCCAAACTGGGACAGGGTAACTGGGCCAAACTGGGACAGGGTGACACCGGGGAACTGGGGCCATACTGGGAAATGGGACTGGGCCAAACTGGGCCAGGGTCAAACAGGGAACTGGGGCCATACTGGGAAATGGGACTGGGCCAAAGTGGGACAGGGTAACTGGGTCAAACTGGGCCAAACTGGGACAGGGTCAAACAGGGGAACTGGGGCCAAACTGGGACAGGGTAACTGGGCCAAACTGGGGCCAAACTGGGACGGGGTAACTGGGCCAAACTGGGGCCAAACTGGGACAGGGTGACTGGGTCAAACTGGGCCAAACTGGGACAGGGTCAAACAGGGAACTGGGGCCAAACTGGGACAGGGTAACTGGGCCAAACTGGGACAGGGTGACACCGGGGAACTGGGACAAACTGGGAAATGGGACTGGGTCAAACTGGGCCAAACTGGGCCAGGGTCAAACAGGGAACTGGGGCCAAACTGGGACAGGGGTGACACCGGGGAACTGGACAAACTGGGAGATGGGATTGGGCCAAACTGGGACAGGGTAACTGGGCCAAACTGGGACAGGGTGACACCGGGGAACTGGGGCCAAACTGGGACAGTGGGACTGGGTCAAACTGGGCCAAACTGGGACGGGTCAAACAGGGAACTGGGACCAAACTGGGACAGGGTGACACCGGGGAACTGGGGCCAAACTGGGAAATGGGACTGGGCCAAACTGGGACAGGGTCAAACAGGGAACTGGGGCCAAACTGGGACGGGGTGACACCGGGGAACTGGGGCCAAACTGGGACAGGGTAACTGGGCCAAACTGGGCCAAACTGGGACAGGGTGACACCGGGGAACTGGGGCCAAACTGGGACAGTGGGAGTGGGTCAAACTGGGCCAAACTGGGACGGGGTCAAACAGGGAACTGGGGCCAAACTGGGACAGGGTGACACCGGGGAACTGGGGCCAAACTGGGACAGGGTAACTGGGTCAAACTGGGCCAAACTGGGACAGGGTCAAACAGGGGACTGGGGCCAAACTGGGACAGGGTAACTGGGCCAAACTGGGATGGGGTGACACTGGGAAATGGGGCCATACTGGGACAGGGTAACTGGTCAAACTGGGCCAAACTGGGACGGGGTGACACTGGGGAACTGGGGCCAAACTGGGACAGGGTGACTCGGGGAACTGGGGCCATACTGGACAGTGGGACTGGGCCAAAACTGGGACAGGGTCAAACAGGGGACTGGGGCCAAACTGGGAAATGGGACTGGGCCAAACTGGGACAGGGTCAAACAGGGGACTGGGGCCAAACTGGGACAGGGTGACACCGGGGAACTGGGGCCAAACTGGGACAGGGTCAAACAGGGGACTGGGGCCAAACTGGGACAGGGTAACTGGGCCAAACTGGGACAGGGGTGACTCGGGAACTGGGGCCAAACTGGGACAGTGGGACTGGGTCAAACTGGGCCAAACTGGGACAGGGTCAAACAGGGAACTGGGGCCAAACTGGGACAGGGTGACACCGGGGAACTGGGGCCAAACTGGGAAATGGGACTGGGCCAAACTGGGACAGAGTGACTCGGGGAACTGGGGCCAAACTGGGACAGGGTAACTGGGCCAAACTGGGACAGGGTGACACCGGAAACTGGGACAAACTGGGAGATGGGATTGGGCCAAACTGGGACAGTGGGACTGGGCCAAACTGGGCCAAACTGGGACAGGGTCAAAGAGGGAACTGGGGCCAAACTGGGACAGGGTAACTGGGCCAAACTGGGCCAAACTGGGACGCGGTGACACCAGGGAACTGGGGCCAAACTGGGACAGGGTAACTGGGTCAAACTGGGACAGGGGTGACACCGGGGAACTGGGCCAAACTGGGGCCATACTGGGAAACGGGACTGGGCCAAACTGGGACAGGGTCAAACAGGGAACTGGGGCCAAACTGGACAGGGTGACTCAGGGAACTGGGACAAACTGGGGCCATACTGGGAAACGGGACTGGGCCAAACTGGGACAGGGTCAAACAGGGAACTGGGGCCAAACTGGGACAGGGTGACTCGGGGAACTGGGGCCAAACTGGGAAATGGGACTGGGCCAAACTGGGCAGGGTCAAACTGGGAAATGGGGCCAAACTGGGACAGGGTGACTCGGGGAACTGGGGCCAAACTGGGACAGGGTAACTGGGTCAAACTGGGCCAAACTGGGACAGGGGTGACACCGAGGAACTGGGCCAAACTGGGGCCATACTGGGAGATGGGACTGGGCCAAACTGGGCCAAACTGGGACAGGGTCAAACAGGGAACTGGGGCCAAACTGGGACAGGGTGACACCGGGGAACTGGGGCCAAACTGGGGCCAAACTGGGGCCGTACTGGGAAACGGGACTGGGCCGAACTGGGTCCCCCCCCCATCCCCCCCCCCCTCCCCTCGCCCCTCCCCCCCCTCCCCCCCCCCCCAAACCTTCGCTCCGCCCCTCGGGGGGGCCGGGGGGGGGTGGGGCCGCCCCGCTCCCTTCCTGCGCTGTGGCCTCCGTTGTCCCCTCGCTGTCCCCTCGCTGTCCCCTCGCTGTCCCCTCGCTGTCCCCTCGCTGTCCCCTCGCTGTCCCCGCTGTCGCCGCCGCCGCCGCCGTCCCCGCGCGCGCGCTGTCCCCAAAGGGGGACACGCCCCTCCCCCACCCCCCCCCACCCCACCCCCCCCCCCCCCGCTCCCTGCCCCGCCCCTCCCTCCCCAAAACTTTTTTAATTTGGGGCGTGGGGGGGGACGCGGATTAACCCGGGCGGGGCCGCGGGGGGGGGAGGGGAGGGAGGGAGGGGAGGAGGGGGTGGGGGAGGGGAGGGAAAAGGGAAATGGGAAAAGGGAAAAGGGGGGGGAGGGGGTTGGGGGTGGGAAAGGGGGAGATTTTGGGGGGGGGGCTTGGTTGGTTGTGGGGGGGGGGTTTGGGGGGATTTTTGGGGGGTCCTGATTGGCTGAGAGGGGATTTTGGGGATCCTGATTGGTCGAGAGGGGATTTTGGGAGGATTTTGGGGGTTTCTGATTGATTGGGAAGGGATTTTGGGGGTCCTGATTGGCTGAGAGGGGATTTTGGGGGGATTTTGGGGGGTTCTGATTGATTGGGAAGGGATTTTGAGGGTCCTGATTGGCCGAGAGGGGATTTTGGGGGGATTTTTCGGGGTCCTGATGGCCGAGAGGGGATTTTGGGGGGGATTTTGGGGGGTCCTGATTGGCTGAGAGGGGATTTTGAGGGGATTTTGAGGGTCCTGATTGGCCGAGAGGGGATTTTGGGGGGTCCTGATTGATTGGGAAGGGATTTTGGGGGGTCTTGGTTGGCTGAGAGGGGATTTTGGGAAGGATTTTGGGGGGATTTTTGGGGGTCCTGATTGGCTGAGAGGGGATTTTGGGGGGATTTTGGGGGGGTCCTCATTGGCTGAGAGGGGATTTTGGGGGGTCCTGATTGATTGGGAATGGATTTTGGGGGGTCCTGATTGGCCGAGAGGGGATTTGGGGGTCCTGATTGGCCGAGATGGGATTTTGGGGGGATTTTTGGGGGTCCTGATTGGCTGAGAGGGGATTTTGGGGGGATTTTTGGGGGTTCCTGATTGGCTGAGAGGGGATTTTGGGGGGGGGTCCTGATTGATTGGGAAGGGATTTTGGGGGGGTCTTGATTGGTTGGGAGGGATTTTTGAGGGGATTTTGGGGGATCTTGGTTGGCTGAGAGGGGATTTTGGGGAGTTTTGGGGGGTTTCTGATTGGTTGGGAGGGGATTTTGGGGGGTCTTGATTTGTTGGGAGGGATTTTTGAGGGGATTTTGGGGTGTCCTGATTGGTTGAGAGGATATTTTTGGGGGGATTTTGGGGGGGTCCTGATTGGTTGAGAGGATATTTTTGGGGGGATTTTGGGGGGTCCTGATTGTCTGAGGGGAATTTGGGGGGATTTTTGGGGGGTCTTGGTTGGCTGAGAGGGGATTTTGGGGGTCCCAATTGGTTGAGAGGGGATTTTGGGGAATTCTGATTATCTGAGAGAGGAATTGGGGGGGGGATTTTTGGGGGTCCTAATTGGTTGTGGGGGGGATTTTGGGGAAGGGGAGAATTTTGGGAGGGATTTTGGGGGATTTTTGGGGGGTCCTTGTTGGCTGAGAGGGAATTTTGGGGGATTTTTGGGAATTCTGATTGGCTGAGAGGGGATTTTGCAGGGTCCTGATTGGTTGGGAGGGATTTTTGGGGGGATCTTGATTGGTTGTGGGGGATTTTGGGGGGGATTTTGGGGGGGATTTTTGGGGGGGGTCCTGATTGATTAGAAGGAGATTTTGGTAGAGGGGGAATTTCTGGGAAGGATTTTGGGGGGATTTTGGGGGTTTTGATCGCTTGGGGGAGGGGTTTTAGGGAAATCTGGGGGAGGGGGGGAAATTTTGGGGGCGATTCGCGGAGTCCTGATTGGCTGGGGAGGAAATTTGGGGGAAGGAGGGGAATTTTGGGGTGCATTTTAAAAGGATTTCAAAATGGGATTTTAAAAATTCCCCTTCCTGCCATTTCCCTCTTTTCCCCCTCACGTTTCCCTCCATTTCCCCCTCACATTTTCCGCCATTTTCCCCCTCACATTTCCCGCCTTTTCCCCCTCACATTTTCCACCATTTTCCTCTCACATTTCCTTGTTTTTTCCCCTCACATTTCCTGCTCTTTTCCCCTCACATTTTCCACCATTTTCCCGTCACATTTCCTGCTCTTTCCCCCTCACGTTTCCCTCCATTTCCCCCTCACATTTTCCGCCATTTTCCCCCTCACATTTCCCACCTTTTCCCCCTCACATTTCCCACCTTTCCCCTGTCACGTTTTCCACCATTTTCCTCTCACATTTTCTTGTTTTTTCCCCTCACATTTCCTGCTCTTTTCCCCTCACATTTTCCGCCATTTTCCCGTCACATTTCCTGCTCTTTTCCCCTCACATTTTCCGCCATTTTCCCCTCACATTTTCCGCCATTTTCCCCCTCACATTTCCCGCCTTTCCCCTGTCACGTTTTCCACCATTTTCCTCTCACATTTCCTTGTTTTTTCCCCTCACATTTCCTTGTTTTTTCCCCTCACATTTCCTGCTCTTTCCCCCTCACATTTCCCACCTTTTCCCCCCTCACATTTCCTGCCCTTTTCCTTTCACCTTTCCCTCCATTTCCACTTCACATTTCCCGCCTTTACCCCCTCACTTTCTCCACCATTTTCCCCTCAAATTTCTCTCAATTTTCTTCATATTTCCTTTTCTCCTCACCATTCTTCACCATTTCCCCCTCACATTTTCCACCATTTCCCCCCCACATTTCCATTTCCCCCTCACATTTCCCTTTCTTTTCCCACTCACATTTTTCACAATTTCCCCCTCATATTTCCCACCATTTCCTCCTCACCTTTCCCTTCTTTTTACCCCTCACTTTTCTTGCCCTTTCCCCCTCACATTTCCTGCTTTTTCCCCTCAAACTTTCCTCCATTTTCCTTTCAGATCTCTTCACATTTCCCTCCATTTTCCCCTATCAATTTCCCTTTTTCCCCCTCACATTTCGCACCCTTTCCCCCTCAGTTTTCCCACTCGTTTCCCCCTCACATTTCCCTCCATTTTCCTTTCACCTTTCCCTCCATTTTCCCCACATTTTCCTTTCTTTTCCCACTCTTCCACCCTCACGTTTCCCTCCATTTTCCCCTCACATTTTCCGCCTCACATTTCCCTCCATTTTCCCCTCACATTTTCCGCAGTTTCTCCCTCACATTTCCCTCCATTTTCCCCTCACATTTTCTGCCATTTTCCCCTCACATTTCCCACCCTCACATTTCCCTCCATTTTTCCCTCCATTTTCCCCTATCATTTCCTTTTTTTCCCCCTCACATTTCCCGCCATTTCCCCCTCACATTTTCTGCCATTTTTCCCCTCACATTTCCCACCCTTCCACCCTCACATTTCCCTCCATTTTCCCCTCACATTTTCTGCCATTTTCCCCTCACATTTCCCACCCTCACATTTCCCTCCATTTTTCCCTCAATTTTCCCCTATAATTTCCTTTTTTCCCCCCTCACATTTCCCGCCATTTCCCCCTCACATTTTCTGCCATTTTTTCCCCTCACATTTCCCACCCTTCCACCCTCACATTTCCCTCCATTTTCTCCTCACACTCCCCTCCATTTTCCCCCTCACATTTTCCACCATTTCCCTCTCACATTTCCCGCCCTTTTCCTTTCACCTTTCCCTCCATTTCCCCTTCACATTTCCCGCCTTTTCCCCCTCAGATTTTCTGCAATTTCCCCTCTCACATTTCCTTTTTTCCCCTTCACATTTCCCACCATTTTCCCTTCACATTTCCCATTTTTCCCCCTCTCACATTTCTCACCTTTTCCCACTCACATCTCCCTCCATTTCCCCCTCACATTTCCTCCTTTTTCCCCTCAAACTTTCCTCCGTTTTCCTTTCAGATCTCCTCACATTTTTCACCCTTTCCCCCTCATTTTTCCTGCCATTTCCCCCAACATTTTCCCCCTCCCATTTCCCTCCATTTTCCCCTCACATTTTCCTTCTTTTTCCCCTCCCATTTTCCACCATTTTCCCCTCACATTTTCCTTCTTTTCCCCCTCACATTTTCCTTTTTTCCCCCTCACATTTTCCTTTTTTTCCCCCTCCTATTTCCCTCCATTTTCTCCTCACATTTCCCTCCATTTTCCCCTCACATTTTTCTTCTTTTCCCCTCACATTTCCCTCCATTTTCCCCTCCCATTTCCCTCCATTTTCCCCTCACATTTTCCTTCTTTTCCCCCTCACATTTCCCTTTTTTTCCCTTCACATTTTCCTTCTTTTCCCCCTCACATTTCCCCCTCACATTTTCCTCCATTTCCCCCTCACATTTTCCTTCTTTTCCCCATCACATTTTCCTTTTTTTCTCCTCACATTTTCCTTTTTTCCCCCTCACATTTCCCTCCATTTCCCCCTCACATTTTCCTTCTTTTCCCCCTCACATTTTCCTTCTTTTCCCCTTCACATTTCCCTCCATTTTCCCCCTCACATTTCCTCCTTTTTCCCCTCAAACTTTCCTCCGTTTTCCTTCCAGATCTCCTCACATTTTTCACCCTTTCCCCCTCGTTTTTCCTGCCATTTTCCCCAACATTTCCCCCCTCCCATTTCCCTCCATTTTCCCCTCACATTTTCCTTTTTTCCCCCTCACATTTTCCACCATTTTCCCCTCACATTTTCCTTCTTTCCCCCCTCACATTTTCCACCATTTTCCCCTCACATTTTCCTTTTTTCCGCCCCTCACATTTTCCTTCTTTTCCCCCTCATATTTTCTTCTTTTCCCCTCACATTTTCCACCATTTTCCCCTCACATTTTCCTTCTTTTCCCCCTCACATTTCCCTTTTTTTCCCTTCACATTTTCCTTCTTTTCCCCCTCACATTTTCCTCCATTTCCCCCTCACATTTTCCTTTTCCCCCTCACATTTCCCTCCATTTCCCCCTCACATTTTCCTTCTTTCCCCCCCTCACATTTTCCTTTTTTCCCCCTCATATTTTCCTTCTTTTCCCCCTCACATTTCCCTCCATTTTCCCCTCACATTTTCCTTCTTTTCCCCCTCACATTTCCCTCCATTTTCCCCTCACATTTTCCTCCATTTCCCCCTCACATTTTCCTCCATTTCCCCCTCACATTTTCCTCCATTTTCCCCTCACATTTCCCTCCATTTTCTCCTCACATTTTCCTTCTTTCCCCCTCACATTTTCCTTCTTTTCCCCCTCACATTTCCATTTTCCCCTCACATTTTCCTTCTTTCCCCCCCTCCTATTTCCCTCCATTTTCCCCTCACATTTTCCTTCTTTTCCCCCTCACATTTTCCTTCTTTTCCCCCTCACATTTTCCTTTTTTCCCCCTCCCATTTCCCTCCATTTTCTCCTCACATTTTCCTTATTTTCCCCCTCACATTTTCCTTTTTTTCCCCTCACATTTTCCCGCCAATTTTCCCCCCCGTTTCTCCACAATTTCCCCCCAAAACCTTAAAATTTGTGTTTTTTCCATTCCCATTCCTCACCCCCCGCAAACCCCACAAATCCAGAACTGCCCTGAACCAATCAGAGTCTTTATTGTGGGCGGAGCTCGCGCCGCCTTTAAATTAAAATACAAAACCCTAAAATCCCAAAAAAACACCCGGAAACGCCCCAAAAATGCTGCCCAAAAATGGGGGGAGGGGCTGGACCCATTTTTTTGGGGAGGGGGAAAATTAGGGGAGGGGTTTGGGGGGGCCCCATGGTGGGGAGGGGTCTCCAGGGGCTGGAGAGAACCCCAAAGTCTCTTCTGAGAGGGTCCCCAGGGTTGGAGGCATCTCAGGAACTTCTGGGAGCACCCCAAAATTCCATTTCCACGATTTTTGGGAGCTTCTGGTTGAGCGGAGGCATCTCAGGAACTTCTGGGAGCACCCCAAAATTTCATTTTGATGATTTTTGGGACATTCTGGTTGACTGGAGGCATCTCAGGAACTTCTGGGAGCACCCCAAAATTCCGTTCCCATGACTTATGGCATCTTCCAATTGAGTGGAGGCATCTCAAGGACTTCCGGGAGCACCCCAAAATTTCATTCCGATGATTCTTGGGACCTTCTGGTTGACTGGAGGCATCTCAAGAACTTCTGGGAGCACCCCAAAATTTCATTTCCATGATTTCTGACATCTTCTAATTGAGTGGAGGCATCTCAAGAGCTTCTGGGAGCACCCTAACATATTTTTCCCACCACTCTTGGTTGACCTCCATGACTCTTGATAGACTGGAGGTATCTCCAGGACTTCCAGGAACATCTCCAGGACCATCAACAGGACCTGCCCATGATTTTTTTGGGTCTTCCCAGTTGACTGGAGGCATCTCCATGGCTTCAAGGAGCACCTCAGCATCTTCTTCCCATGATTCTTGGTTGAGATCCAGGACTTATGGTAGACCACCATGACTCTTGGTTGACTGCCATGATTCTTGGTTGGCCACCACAACTCTTGATTGACCACCATAACTCTTGATTGACCTCCAGGACTCTTGGTTGACCACCATGGTTCTTGGTTGACCACCACAACTCTTGGTTGGCCTCCACAACTCCGGGTTGACCACCAGGACTCCTGGTTGACCTCTATGGCTTTTGGTTGACCATGACCACTCTTGATTGACCACCATGGTTCTTGGTTGATCTTCATGACTCTTGGTTGACCACCATGATTCTTGGTTGACCCCCCAACTCCTGGTTGACCACCACAACTCTTGGTTGACCTCCACGATTCTTGATTGACTTCCACGACTCTTGGTTGACCTCCACCACACTTGGTTGACCACCATGATTCTTGATGGACCCCGACAGCTCTTGGTTGACCTCCACAACTCTTGGTTGACCTCCGTGATTCTTGACTGACCTCCACAACTCTTGACTGACCACCACCACACTTGGTCGACCACCACGAATCGTGGCTCGATTCCACAACTCTTGGTTGACCACCACGACTCTTGGTTGACCACCACGACTCTTGGTTGACCACCACAACTCTTGGTTGACCCCACAGCTCTTGACTGACCTCCACACCCCTTAACTGCCCACCACCACCCTTGGTGGACCACCACACCACCCCAACCCTCTCCAAACCCCGCCGTTACCACACCCAACCGCCTCCAGCCGCCTCCAGAACCTCTCCATCCTCCCACAGCTCCACCGCGGCGCCCCCGGAGCGGCCCGGGACGCCGTCCCCGGCCGCGGCTCAGTTGAGGAACCGGCGGCAGCGCCGCGCGCCGCAGTTGCAGGGCAGCTTGGCGGCCGGCTCCTCGATGGGGAACTTGTAGTCGTAGGTGAGCTCCTCGCCGCGCAGGATGCGGCGCAGCGCGAAGATGACGATGCGCTTGTGGCCCTCCACGTGGATGACGCGCGAGTAGCAGTTGGGCTCGCACGAGTGGTTGATGAAGCGCGCGGCGCTGCCGTGCATGGTGGCGTCCACCACCTCGGCCTCGTCGATGCGGAACATGTAGCAGCCGATGCCCTGCGGGGACGGACGGACGGACGGACGAATGGACGGGGGGGCGTGGTCAGAGGGGTGAGGTGTGGTCAATGTTGGGGTGTGGTCAAGGGTTGGGGACATGGTCAATGGATGGGGACCCATCAAGGGTTGGGGTCATGGTCAAGTGTTGGGGACACGGTCAATGGATGGGGACCCATCAACGGTTGGGGACAACCAAGGGTTGGGGACATCATGATTAAGGGTTGGGGACGTCATCAAGAGTTTGGGACCCATCAAGGGTTGGGGACCCATCAAGGGTTGGGGACACGGTC
The DNA here is from genome assembly GCA_031885435.1 of Passerculus sandwichensis. Classification (NCBI taxonomy): domain Eukaryota; kingdom Metazoa; phylum Chordata; class Aves; order Passeriformes; family Passerellidae; genus Passerculus; species Passerculus sandwichensis. Next base: position 10,260,724 of record CM063151.1, on the reverse strand, counting down.
AATGGATGGGAGCCCATCAAAGGTTGGGGACAATCAAGGGTTGGGGACCCATCGAGGGTTGGGGACAAAAAAGAGTTGGGGACATCATCAAGAGTTGGGGACCCATCAAAAGTTGGGTCATGGTCAAGGGTTGGGACGTGGTCAGGGGTTGGGGACAATCAAGGGTTGGGGCGTGGTCAATGGATGGGGACCCATCAAGGGTTGGGGACAATCAAGGGTTGGGGTGTGGTCAAGGGTTGGGGACGTCATCAAGGGTTGGGGACAATCAAGGGTTGGGGACATCATCAAGAGTTTGGGACTCATCAAAAGTTGGGTCATGGTCAAGGGTTGGGACGTGGTCAATGGTTGGGGACAATCAAGAGTTGGGGACATCATCAAGAGTTGGGGACCCATCAAGGGTTGGGGACCATCAAGGGTTGGGGACGCACCGAGGGTTGGGGACTCATTGAGGGTTGGGGATACGGTCAATGGATGGGAACCCATCAAGGGTTGGGGACTCATTGAGGGTTGGGGCGTGGTCAAGGGTTGGGTCATGATTAAGGGTTGGGGACAATCAAGAGTTTGGGACCCATCAAGGGTTGGGGACATCATCAAGGGTTTGGGTGTGGTCAATGGATGGGGACCCATCAAGAGTTGGGGACCCATCAAGAGTTTGGGATGCCTCAAAAGTTGGGTCATGGTCAAGGGTTGGGGACAGTCAAGGGTTGGGGCGTGGTCAAAGGTTGGGGTGTGGTCAAGAGTTGGGGACCCATCAAGGGTTGGGGACCCATCAAGAGTTTGGGACGCATCAAAAGTTGGGTCATGGTCAAGGGTTGGGACGTGGTCAACGGTTGGGGACAATCAAGGGCTGGGGACGTCATCAAGAGTTGGGGACCCATCAAGGGTTGGGGTGTGGTCAAGGGTTGATGACATCATCAAGGCATCCCTTCACATTTTTGGACTTCTCCAATTTTTGGCCTTTCTCCCCCATTTTTTGGGGTGTCCCTCCCATTTTTTGGGGTGTCCCTCCCATTTTTCCATTTTCCCCATTTCCCCCCCAAATTTTTCACATTTTCCCCATTTCCAACCTTTTCCCCCAATTTTTTAGGGTGTCCCCCCCCCATTTTTTTGAGGTGTTCTCCTCATTTTTTGAGGTGTTCTCCTCATTTTTTGGGGCGTTCTCCTCATTTTTTAGGGTGTCCCCCCACATTTTTTGGGGCGTTCTCCCCATTTTTTGAGGCGTTCTCCTCATTTTTTGGGGCGTCCTCCTCATTTTTTGGGGCGTTCTCCTCGTTTTTTGTGGTGTTTTTGCCGTTTTTTGGGTTTTTCCCCCCAAAACTCGGGGGTGCCCACCTTGCTGTCGTAGAACTTCTCCCGCTTGTCGGTGAGCACGGAGCGCACGACGATTCCGGAATATTCTATCACCATCTCGCCGGCCTCGATGTTCCTCTTGCAGAACAGGCCCCGCCCGTGGATGGCCGAGCTGGATTTGGGGGGTCGGGGGTCACCTCAAATTTTTGGGAACCCCAAAAACCCCAAAATTTCCCCCAAAAATCCAACCCAGGAATAAAAAAACCCCATAAAAATTCGCCAAATTTCCCCCAAAAATCCACCCCAGGAACCCCAAAATTCTCTCTTGCCTGCGGATGGTTGAGCTCAGGGGGGTCGGGGTCACCCCCAAATTTGGGGAACCCCAAAAATCCCAAAATTTCCCCCAAAAATCCAACCCAGGAATACAAAAACCCCACAAAAAATCACCAAATTTCAGCCAAAAATCCACCCAAGAACTCCAAATTTAACCAAAAAAAAAAAAAAACCAGGAACCCCCAAATCCCCCCAAATTTCTCCCGTCTGGGGATGGTTGAGCTCAGGGGGGGTCGAGGTCACCCCCAAATTTTGGGAACCCCAAAAATCCCAAAATTTCCCCCAAAAAATCCAACCATGGAACACAAAAACCCCATAAAAATTCACCAAATTTCAACCAAAAATCCACCCCAGGAACCCCAAAATTCTCCCGTCTGGGGATGGTTGAGTTCAGGGGGGTCGGGGTCACCCCCAAATTTGGGGAACCCCAAAAATCCCAAAAATTCACCCCAAATTTCACCCAAAAATCCACCCAAGAACCCCAAATTTAACCAAAAAAAAAAAAAAAAAACCCCAGGAACCCCCAAATCCCCCCAAATTTCTCCCGTCTGGGGATGGTTGAGCTCAGGGGGGGTCGGGGTCACCCCCAAATTTGGGGAACCCCAAAAATCCCAAAAATTCACCCCAAATTTCACCCCAAAATCCACCCAAGAAACCCAAATTTAACCCAAAAAACCCCCAGGAACCCCCAAATCCCCCCAAATTTCTCCCCTGTCTTTGGATGGTTGAGCTCAGGGGGGGTCGGGGTCACCCCCAAATTTTTGGGAACCCCAAAAATCCCAAAATTTCCCCCCAAAATCCAACCCAGGAATATAAAAACCCCACAAAAATTCACCGAATTTCAACCAAAAATCCACCCCAGGAACCCCAAAATTCTCTCTTGCCTGCGGATGGTTGAGCTCAGGGGGGGTCGGGGTCACCCCCAAATTTTGGGAACTTCAAAAATCCCAAAAATTCACCCCAAAAATTCCCCCCAAAATCCACCCAAAAATCCACCCAGGAAACCCAAATTTAACCCAAAAAAACCCCCCAGGAACCCCCAAATCTCCCCAAATTTCTCCCCTGTCTGGGGATGGTTGAGCTCAGGGGGGGTCGGGGTCACCCCCAAATTTTGGGAACCCCAAAAATCCCAAAATTTCCCCCAAAAATCCAACCCAGGAATACAAAAACCCCATAAAAAATCACCGAATTTCAACCAAAAATCCACCCCAGGAACCCCAAATTTCTCCCCTGTCTGGGGATGGTTGAGCTCAGGGGGGTCAGGGTCACCCCCAAATTTGGGGAACCCCAAAAATCCCAAAAATTCACCCCAAAAATTCCCCCCAAAATATCCACCCAAAAACCCACCCAGGAAACCCAAATTTAACCCAAAAAACCCCCAGGAACCCCCAAATCCCCCCAAATTTCTCCCCTGTCTGGGGATGGTTGAGCTCAGGGGGGGTCGGGGTCACCCCCAAATTTTTGGGAACCCCAAAAATCCCAAAATTTCCCCCAAAAATCCAACCCAGGAATACAAAAAAACCATAAAAATTCACCAAATTTCAACCAAAAATCCACCCCAGGAACCCCAAATTTCTCCCCTGTCTGCGGATGGTTGAGCTCAGGGGGATCGGGGTCACCCCAAATTTTGGGAACCCCAAAAATCCCAAAATTTCCCCCCAAATTTCACCCAAAAACCCACCCAGGAAACCCAAATTTAACCCAAAAAAACCCCCAGGAACCCCCAAATCCCCCCAAATTTCTCCCGTCTGCGGATGGTTGAGCTCAGGGGGGTCGGGGTCACCCCCACATTTGGGGAACCCCAAAAATCCCCAAAATTCCCCCCAAAATCCACCCAAAAATCCACCCAGGAAACCCAAATTTAACCCAAAAAAAAAAACCCCAGGAACCCCCAAATCCCCCCAGATTTCTCCCCTGTCTGGGGATGGTTGAGCTCAGGGGGGGTCGGGGTCACCCCCAAATATTGGGCACCCCAAAAATCCCAAAATTTCCCCCCAAAAATCCAACCCAGGAATATAAAAACCCCACAAAAATTCACCAAATTTCAACTAAAAATTTCCACCCCAGGAACCCCAAAATTCTCTCTTGTCTGCGGATGGTTGAGCTCAGGGGGGTCGGGGTCACCCCCAAATTTTGGGAACCCCAAAAATCCCAAAAATTCACCCCAAAATCCACCCAAAAACCCACCCAGGAAACCCAAATTTAACCCAAAAAACCCCCCAGGAACCCCCAAATCCCCCCAAATTTCTCCCCTGTCTGGGGATGGTTGAGCTCAGGGGGGGTCGGGGTCACCCCCAAATTTGGGGAACCCCAAAAATCCCAAAATTTCCCCCAAAAATCCAACCCAGGAATACAAAAACCCCACAAAAATTCACCGAATTTCAACTAAAAATCCACCCCAGGAACCCCAAAATTCTCTCTTGCCTGCGGATGGTTGAGCTCAGGGGGGGTCGGGGTCACCCCCAAATTTTTGGGAACCCCAAAAATCCCAAAAATTCCCCCAAAAAATCCAACCATGGAATACAAAAACCCCACAAAAATTCACCGAATTTCAACCAAAAATCCACCCCAGGAACCCCAAAATTCTCTCTTGTCTGCGGATGGTTGAGCTCAGGGGGGTCGGGGTCACCCCCAAATTTGGGGAACCCCAAAAATCCCAAAAATTCACCCCAAATTTCACCCAAAAATCCACCCAAGAAACCCAAATTTAACCCAAAAAAACCCCCAGGAACCCCCAAATCCCCCCAAAATTTCTCCCTTGTCTGTGGATGGTTGAGCTCAGGGGGGTCGGGGTCACCCCCAAATTTTAGGAACCCCAAAAATCCCAAAAATTCACCCCAAAATCCACCCAAATTTCACCCAAAAATCTACCCAGGAAACCCAAATTTAACCCAAAAAAACCACCCAGGAACCCCCAAATCCCCCCAAATTTCTCCCCTGTCTGGGGATGGTTGAGCTCAGGGGGGTCGGGGTCACCCCCAAATTTGGGGAACCCCAAAAATCCCAAAATTTCCCCCAAAAATCCAACCCAGGAATACAAAAACCCCACAAAAATTCACCAAATTTCAACCAAAAATCCACCCCAGGAACCCCAAAATTCTCTCTTGTCTGCGGATGGTTGAGCTCAGGGGGGTCGGGGTCACCCCCAAATTTTAGGAACCCCAAAAATCCCAAAAATTCCCCCCAAAAATTCCCCCCAAAATATCCACCCAAAAATCCACCCAGGAAACCCAAATTTAACCCAAAAAAACCCCCCAGGAACCCCCAAATCCCCCCAAAATTTCTCCCCTGTCCGGGGATGGTTGAGCTCAGGGGGGGTCAGGGTCACCCCAAATTTTTGGGAACCCCAAAAACCCCCAAATTTCCCCCAAAAATCCAACCCAGTAATGCAAAAACCCCACAAAAATTCACCGAATTTCAACCAAAAATCCACCCCAGGAACCCCAAATTTCTCCCCTGTCTGGGGATGGTTGAGCTCAGGGGGGGTCGGGGTCACCCCCAAATTTTGGGAACCCCAAAAATCCCAAAAATTCACCCCAAAATCCACCCAAATTTCACCCAAAAATCCACCCAGGAACCCCAAATTTAACCCAAAAAAAACCCCCAGGAAACCCCAAATCCCCCCAAATTTCTCCCCTGTCTGGGGATGGTTGAGCTCAGGGGGGTTGGGGTCACCCCCAAATTTGGGGAACCCCAAAAATCCCAAAATTTCCCCCAAAAATCCAACCCAGTAATGCAAAAACCCCACAAAAATTCGCCAAATTTCAACCAAAAATCCACCCCAGGAACCCCAAAATTCTCTCTTGCCTGCGGATGGTTGAGCTCAGGGGGGTCGGGGTCACCCCCAAATTTGGGGAACCCCAAAAATCCCAAAAATTCACCCCAAAATCCACCCAAATTTCACCCAAAAATCAACCCAGGAAACCCAAATTTAACCCAAAAAAACCCCCCAGGAACCCCCAAATCCCCCCAAAATTTCTCCCCTGTCTGGGGATGGTTGAGCTCAGGGGGGGTCGGGGTCACCCCCAAATTTGGGGAACCCCAAAAATCCCAAAAATTCACCCCAAAATCCACCCAAAAATCCACCCAGGAAACCCAAATTTAACCCAAAAAAACCCCCCAGGAACCCCCAAATCCCCCCAAATTTCTCCCCTGTCTGGGGATGGTTGAGCTCAGGGGGGGTCGGGGTCACCCCCAAATTTTTGGGAACCCCAAAAACCCCAAAATTTCCCCCCAAAAAAATCCAGCCAGGAATGCAAAAAAAACCCCCCACAAAGATTGACACAGGAAATGCAAATTTCACCCAAAATACCCCCAAACATTCGGCTCAAAATCCACCCCCGCTGTGCCCAGGTGCCCACAGGTGTGCCCCCAGGTGTGCCCAGGTGTATCTCAGATGTCCCCAGCTGTGCCCAGCTGTGCCCAGGTGTACGCCAGGTGTGCCCAGGTGTGCCCAGGTGCCCCCAGCTGTCCCCAGGTGTATCCCAGGTGTGCCCAGGTGTATCTGAGATGTCCCCAGGTGTGCCCAGGTGCCCCCAGGTGTGCCAAGATGTGTCCCAGGTGTGTCCGCAGGTGCCCCCAGGTGTGCCCAGGTGTATCCCAGACGTGCCCAGGTACCCGCAGGTGTGCCCAGGTGTACCCCAGGTGTGTCCAGCTGTGCCCAGGTGTGCCAAGGTGTGTCCCAGCTGTCTGCAGCTATGCCCAGGTGTATCTGAGATGCCCCCAGGTGCCCCCAGGTGTGCCCAGGTGTATCCCAGACGTGCCCAGGTGCCGGCAGGTGTGCCAAGATGTGTCCCAGGTGTGCCCAGGTGTGCCTCCAGGTGTGCCCAGGTGTGTCCCAGGTGTATCTGAGACATCCCCAGCTGTCCCCAGGTGTGTCCCAGGTGCCCCCAGGTGTATCTGAGATGTCCCCAGCTGTGCACAGGTGTCCCCAGGTGTGCTCAGGTGTGCCCCCAGTTGTGCCCAGGTGCCCCCAGCTGTACCCAGGTGCCCCCAGGTGTGTCCCCAGATGCCCACAGGTGCCCACAGGTGTGCCCAGCTGCGTCCCAGATGTGCCCAGGTGTGTCCCCAGGTGCCCACAGGTGTGCCCAGGTGTATCCCAGACGTGCCCAGGTGCCCCCAGGTGTGCCAAGATGTGTCCCAGGTGCCCCCAGGTGTATCTGAGATGTCCCCAGCTGTGCCCAGTTGCCCCTAGGTGTGTCCCAGGTGTGTCCGCAGGTGTCCCCAGGTGTCCCCAGCTGTGCCCAGGTGCCCCCAGGTGTGTCCCAGGTGCCCCCAGCTGTACCCAGGTGCCCACAGGTGTGTCTCCAGGTGCCCACAGGTGTGCCCAGGTGTCCCCAGGTGCCCCCAGGTGTACATGTGTGCCCAGGTGTGTCCCAGGTGTGCCTGCAGGTGTGCCCAGGTGTGCCCAGGTGTGCTCAGGTGTGTCCCAGGTGCCCCCAGCTGTGCCCGCAGGTGTGCCCAGCTATGCCCACAGGTGCCCCCAGGCGTGCCCAGGTGCCCCCAGCTGTGCCCAGGTGTGCCCAGGTGTACCCCAGGTGCCCACAGGTGTCCACAGGTGTATCCCAGACGTGCCCAGGTGCCCCCAGGTGTACCCAGGTGTGCCCCCAGTTGTGTCCAAGTGCCCCCAGCTGTACCCAGGTGCCCACAGGTGTGTCTCCAGGTGCCCACAGGTGTACCACATGTGTGCCCAGGTGTGTCCCAGGTGTGCCCGCAGGTGCCCACAGGTGTCCCCAGGTGCCCCCAGGTGTGCCCAGGTGTATCTGAGATGTCCCCAGCTGTGCCCAGGTGTGCCAAGATGTGTCCCAGGTGTGTCCCAGGTGTGTCCGCAGGTGCCCGCAGGTGTCCCCAGGTGTCCCCAGCTGTGCCCAGGTGCCCCCAGGTGTGCCAAGATGTGTCCCAGGTGTGTCCCAGGTGTGCCCGCAGGTGCCCGCAGGTGCCCCCAGGTGTCCCAGGTGTGCCCAGCTGTGCCCAGCGGTGCCCAGGTGTGTCCCAGGTGCCCCCAGGTGTATCTGAGATGTCCCCAGGTGCCCCCAGGTGTGCCCAGGTGTGTCCAGCTGTGCCCAGGTGTGACAAGGTGTGCCCAGGTGCCTGCAGCTGTGCCCAGGTGTATCTAAGATGCCCCCAGGTGTGCCCAGGTGCCCCCAGGTGTGCACAGGTGCCCCCAGGTGTATCTGAGATGCCCCCAGGTGCCCCCAGGTGTGCCCAGGTGTATCCCAGACGTGCCCAGGTGCCGGCAGGTGTGCCAAGATGTGTCCCAGGTGTGTCCCAGGTGCCCCCAGGTGTGCCCAGGTGTATCCCAGACGTGCCCAGGTGCCTGCAGCTGTGCCCAGGTGTATCCCAGGTGCCCCCAGGTGTGCCCAGGTGTGCCCCCAGTTGTGCCCAGGTGCCCCCAGCTGTACCCAGGTGCCCACAGGTGTGTCTCCAGGTGCCCACAGGTGTGCCCAGGTGTCCCCAGGTGCCCCCAGGTGTACCACATGTGTGCCCAGGTGTGTCCCAGGTGTGCCTGCAGGTGCCCCCAGGTGCCCCCAGGTATATCCCAGGTGTCCCCAGCTGTCCCCAGGTGTGCCCAGGTGCCCCCAGCTGTGCCCAGGTGTGTCCCAGGTGCCCCCAGGTGTATCTGAGATGTCCCCAGCTGTGCCCAGGTGTCCCCAGGTGTGCCCCCAGTTGTGTCCAAGTGCCCCCAGCTGTACCCAGGTGCCCACAGGTGTGTCTCCAGGTGCCCACAGGTGTGCCCAGGTGTCCCCAGGTGCCCCCAGGTGTATCTGAGATGTTCCCAGGTGCCCCCACGTGTGCCCAGGTGTGTCCCAGCTGTCCCCAGGTGCCTGCAGCTGTGCCCAGGTGTATCTGAGATGCCCCCAGGTGTGCCCAGGTGCCCGCAGGTGCCCCCAGGTGTGCGCCCAGGTGTATCTGAGATGTCCCCAGCTGTGCCCAGGTGTCTCCAGGTGTCCCCAGGTGTGCCCCCAGTTGTGCCCAGGTGCCCCCAGCTGTACCCAGGTGCCCCCAGGTGTCCCCAGATGCCCACAGGTGTCCCCAGGTGCCCCCAGCTGTGCCCAGGTGTATCTGAGATGTCCCCAGCTGTGCCCAGGTGTCCCCAGGTGTGCCCCCAGTTGTGCCCAGGTGCCCCCAGCTGTACCCAGGTGTACATGTGTGCCCAGGTGTGTCCCAGGTGTGCCTGCAGGTGCCCCCAGGTATGTCCCAGGTGCCCCCAGGTGTGCCCAGGTGTACCCCAGGTGCCCGCAGGTGCCCCCAGGTGTGTCCCAGGTGTGTCCCAGGTGTGCCCAGCGGTGCCCAGGTGTGTCCCAGGTGCCCCCAGGTGTATCTGAGATGTCCCCAGCTGTCCCCAGGTGTGCCCAGGTGTGCCCAGGTGTGTCCCAGGTGTATCCCAGACGTGCCCAGGTGTCCCCAGGTGTGCCCCCAGTTGTGCCCAGGTGCCCCCAGCTGTACCCAGGTGCCCACAGGTGTGTCTCCAGGTGCCCACAGGTGTACATGTGTGCCCAGGTGCCCCCAGCTGCCCCCAGGTGTATCTGAGATGTCCCCAGCTGTGCCCAGGTGTGCCCGCAGGTGCCCGCAGGTGTGCCAGGTGTGCCCAGGTGTACCCCAGGTGTGCCCAGGTGTGCCAAGATGTGTCCCAGGTGCCCCCAGCTGTGCCCAGGTGTACCCCAGGTGCGCCCAGGTGTGCCAAGATGTGTCCCAGGTGCCCCCAGGTGCCCCCAGGTGTGCCCAGGTGTACCCCAGGTGCCCACAGGTGTCCACAGGTGTATCCCAGACGTGCCCAGGTGCCCCCAGCTGTGCCAAGATGTGTCCCAGGTGTGCCCCAGGTGTATCTGAGATGTCCCCAGCTGTGCCCAGGTGTGCCCAGGTGTATCTCAGGTGTGCCCAGGTGCCCGCAGGTGTATCTGAGGTGCCCCCAGGTGCCCGCAGGTGTGCCCGCAGGTGTGCCCCAGGTGCCCCCAGGTGTGCCCGCAGGTGTGCCCGCAGGTGTGCCCGCCGCTCTCACCGGTACACTCCCACCGCCTCCTTGGCCGTTCTCTTGAGGTGCCGGAAGCGCATGGCCATGGGCAGCTCCAGGCTGGTGGCGCGGCTGGGGGGGCGTCAGGGGGGTCCCCAAAAACGGGGGGCACCCCCCGAAACCCCCCCCGAGAAATCCCAAAAAATCCCAAAACCCCCCAAAAACCCCAAAAGGACCCCCCTGAAACCCCCCCCGAGAAATCCCAAAAAAATCCCAAAACCCCCCAAAAAGCCCAAAAGGATCCCCCGAAACCTCCCCTGAGAAATCCCAAAAAATCCCAAAACCCCCAAAAAACCCCAAAAGGACCCCACCGAAACCCCCCCCTAGAAATCCCCAAAACCCCCCAAAAATCCCAAAAGGACCCCCCGAAACCCAAAGGACCCCCCGAAACCTCCCCTGAGAAATCGCAAAAAATCCCAAAACCCCCCAAAAATCCCAAAAGGAACCGCCAAAAGGACCCTCCGAAACCCTCCCCCGAGAAATCCCCAAAAAATCCCCAAACCCCCCAAAAACCCCAAAAGGACCCCCCGAAACCTCCCCTGAGAAATCCCCAAAATCCCGAAAAATCCCAAAAGGACCCCCCGAAACCCCCCCCGAGAAATCCCCAAAATCCCCCAAACCCCCCAAAAATCCCAAAAGGACCCCCTGAAACCAAAAGGACCCCCCGAAACCTCCTCTGAGAAATCCCAAAAAATCCCCAAACCCCCCAAAAATCCCCAAACCCCCCAAAAACCCCAAAAGGACCCCCCAAAACCTCCCCCGAGAAATCCCCAAAATCCCAAAACCCCCCAAAAACCCCAAAAGGACCCCCCGAAACCCCCCCCGAGAAATCCCCAAAAATCCCCAAATCCCCCAAAAAACCCAAAAGGACACCCCTGAAACCTCCCCTGAGAAATCCCCAAAATCCCCAAAAACCCCAAAAGGACCCCTCGAAACCTCCCCTGAGAAATCCCCAAAAATCCCCAAACCCCCCAAAAATCCCAAAAGGACCCCCCGAAACCCCCCCGAGAAATCCCCAAAAAATCCCCAAAACCCCCCAAAAATCCCAAAAGGACCCCCCGAAACCAAAAGGACCCCCCAAACCTCCCCCGAGAAATCCCAAAAAATCCCAAAACCCCCCAAAAATCCCAAAAGGACCCCCCAAAACCCCCCCTGAGAAATCCCAAAAAATCCCCAAAACCCCCCAAAAACCCCAAAAGGACCCCCCGAAACCCCCCCCTGAGAAATCCCCAAAATCCCAAAACCCCCCAAAAACCCCAAAAGGACCCCCCGAAACCCCCCCGAGAAATCCCCAAAAATCCCCCAAAAATCCCAAAAGGACCCCTCGAAACCCCCCCGAGAAATCCCCAAAAATATCCCCAAACCCCCCAAAAATCCCAAAAGGACCCCCCGAAACCTCCCCTGAGAAATCCCCAAAAAATCCCCAAAACCCCCCAAAAATCCCAAAAGGAACCGCCAAAACCAAAAGGACCCCCTGAAACCCACCCCGAGAAATCCCCAAAAAATCCCCAAACCCCCCAAAAACCCCAAAAGGACCCCCCGAAACCCCCCCGAGAAATCCCAAAAAATCCCAAAAACCCCAAAAATCCCACAAGAACCCCCCAAAAAAACCCCCAAAATCCCAAAAGGACCCCCCAAAACCTCCCCCGAGAAATCCCCAAAAACCCAAAAATGACCCCCCGAAACCAAAAGGACCCCCCAAAACCTTCCCTGAGAAATCCCCAAAATCCCAAAACCCCCCAAAAACCCCAAAAGGACCCCCCGAAACCCCCCCCCGAGAAATCCCAAAAAATCCCAAAACCCCCCAAAAAACCCCAAAAGGACCCCCCGAAACCTCCCCCTGAGAAATCCCCAAAATCCCAAAACCCCCCAAAAACGCCAAAAGGACCCCCCGAAACCTCCCCCGAGAAATCCCAAAAAATCCCAAACCCCCCCAAAACCCCAAAAGGACCCCCCAAAACCTCCCCCGAGAAATCCCCAAAAATCCCAAAACCCCCCAAAAATCCCCCCAAAAAACCTCCAAAATCCCAAAACCCCCCGAAACCTCCCCCAAGAAATCCCAAATCCCCAAAAATCCCAAAACCCCCCAAAAATCCCACAAGAACCCCCCAAAAATCCCCCAAAATCCCAAAACCCCCCAAAACCTCCCTCAAGAAACCCCAAATCCCCAAAATTCCAAAACCCCCCAAAAAAAACCCCAAAATCCCAAAAGAACACTCCAAAACCGGGGGGCACCCCCCAAAACCGCCCCTGAGAAATCCCAAATCTCCAAAAAATCCCAAAACCCCCCAAAAATTCCACAAGAATCCCCCAAAAATCCCCCAAATAAACCTCCAAAATCCCAAAACCCCCCGAAACCTCCCCCAAGAAATCCCAAATTCCCAAAAATCCCAAAATCCCCCAAAACCAGGGGGGACACCCCGAAACCTCCCCTGAGAAACCCCAAATATCCCAAAAATCCCAAAAGAAGCACCAAAATCCAAAAAAAACTCCCCAAAATCCCAAAAGGATCCCCTGAAACCTCCCCCGAGAAATCCCAAATCCTCAAAATCCCAAAACCCCCCAAAAATCCCCAAAGAACCCCCCAAAACCAGAGGGGGACCCCCTGAAACCTCCCCCGAAGAATCCCCAAAACCCCTCAAAATCCCAAAAGAAACTCCCAAAATCCCAAAAGAACTCCCAAAATCCCAAAAGAAACTCCCAAAACCCCAAAAAAAACCCCCAAAATCCCAAATCCCACCCCCAAAAAAACCCCAAACCCAATAAAATTCCCAAATCCCACCTCCCCAAAATCCCCCAAAAAAAACCCACTCAAAATCTTCCTCCCAAATTTGGGACATCCCAAAATCCCAAGAAATGACGCAAAAAATCCCTCATGGGGACCCCAAAAGTGCCCCGGGACCTCAGAATTTTGGGGAACCCCAAAAATCTCTCAGGTAAGAACGGACACCAGATCTACCCCCATTGAAATGCATTGGGGGGACACCAGGTCTACCCCCATAGGGTTCTATTGGAGGGACACCAGGTCTACTCCCATTGAAATGTATGGGAGGGACACCAGGTCTACCCCCATTGAAATGTATGGGAGGGACACCAGGTGTACTCCCATAGGGTTCTATTGGGGGACACCACGTCTATGCCCATAGAATTCTACTGAGGGGACACCAGATCTATCCCCATAGAAGTCTATGGGAGGGACACCAGGTCTACCCACATTGATTTCTATTGGGGAGACACCAGGTCTACCCCCATTGATTTCTATTGGAGGGACACCAGGTCTACCTGCATTGATTTCTATTGGGGAGACACCAGGTCTACCCTCATTGAAATCTACTGGGGGACAGCAGGTCTCCCGCCATTGATTTCAACTGTGGAGACACCAGGTCTACCTCCATTGATGTCTACAAGATGGACACCAGGTGTACCGCCCTTGCTTTCTATAGGAGGGATACCAGGTGTACCCCCATAGGGTTCTATGGGACAGACACCAGGTCTACCCCATTGAAATGCATTGGGGGGACACCAGGTGTACCCTGATAGGGTTCTATTGGAGGGACACCAGGTCTACCCCCATTGAAATGCATTGGGGGGACACCAGGTCTACCCCCATAGGGTTCTACTGGAGGGATACCAGGTCTACCCCCATAGGGTTCTACTGGAGGGATACCAGGTCTACCCCCATAGAAGTCTATGGGAGGGACACCAGGTCTACCCCCATTGAAATATATTGGGGGACACCAGGTGTACCCCCATAGGGTTCTAGTGGAGAGACACCAGGTCTACCCCCATTGATTTCTATTGGGGGAACACCAGGTCTACCCCCATAGAGTTCTATTGGAGGGACACCAGGTGTACCCCCATTGAAATGCATTGGGGAGACACCAGGTCTACCCCCATAGGGTTCTATTGGAGGGACACCAGGTCCAGCCCCATAGAATTCTACTGGGGGGACACCAGGTCTACCCGCATTGATTTCTATTGGGGAGACCCCAGGTCTACCCTCATTGAAATCTACTGGGGGACAGCAGGTCTCCTGCCATTGATTTCAATTGTGGAGACACCAGGTCTACCTCCATTGATGTCTACAAGATGGACACCAGGTGTACTCCCATTGATTTCAATTGGAGGGACACCAGGTCTACCCACATAGACTTCTATGGGACAGACACCAGGTCTACCCCATTGAAATGTATTGGGTGACACCAGGTGTACCCCCATAGGGTTCTCTTGGAGAGACACCAGGTCTACCCCCATAGGGTTCTATTGGAGAGACACCAGGTCTACCCCCATTGATTTCTATTGGGGGGACACCAGGTCTACCCCCGTAGGGTTCTACTGGAGGGACACCAGGTCTACCCCCATTGAAATGTATTGGGGGACACCAAGTCTACCCCCATTGATTTCTATTGGGGAGACACCAGGTCTACCCCCATAGGGTTCTATTGGGGGGACACCAGGTGTACCCCCATAGGGTTCTACTGGAGGGACACCAGGTCTACCCCCATTGAAATGTATTGGGGGACACCAAGTCTACCCCCATAGAGTTCTATTGGGGAGACACCAGGTCTACCTCCATAGGGTTCTATCGGAGGGACACCAGGTCTACCCCTATAGGGTTCTATTGGAGAGACACCAGGTGTACCCCCATTGAAATGCATTGGGGGAACACCAGGTGTACCCCCATTGATTTCTATTGGGGAGACACCAGGTCTACCCCCATAGGGTTCTACTGGGGGGACACCAGGTCTACCCCAATAGGTTCTATTGGAGAGACACCAGGTCTACCCCCATAGAAGTCTATGGGAGGGACACCAGGTGTACCCTCATTGATTTCTATTGGAGGGACACCAGGTGTACCCCCATAGGGTTCTATTGGAGAGACACCAGGTCTACCCCCATTGATTTCTATTGGGGGGACACCAGGTCTACCCCCATAGGGTTCTATTGGAGAGACACCAGGTGTACCCCCATTGAAATGCATTGGGGGGACACCAGGTCTACCCCCATTGAAATGCATTGGGGGGACACCAGGTCTACCCCCATTGAAATGTATTGGGGGACACCAGGTCTACCCCCATTGAAATGTATGGGAGGGACACCAGGTGTACTCCCATAGGGTTCTATTGGGGGACACCACGTCTATGCCCATAGAATTCTACTGAGGGGACACCAGATCTATCCCCATAGAAGTCTATGGGAGGGACACCAGGTCTACCCACATTGATTTCTATTGGGGAGACACCAGGTCTACCCGCATTGATTTCTATTGGAGGGACACCAGGTCTACCCGCATTGATTTCTATTGGGGAGACACCAGGTCTACCCTCATTGAAATCTACTGGGGGACAGCAGGTCTCCCGCCATTGATTTCAACTGTGGAGACACCAGGTCTACCTCCATTGATGTCTACAAGATGGACACCAGGTGTACCGCCCTTGCTTTCTATAGGAGGGATACCAGGTGTACCCCCATAGGGTTCTATGGGACAGACACCAGGTCTACCCCATTGAAATGCATTGGGGGGACACCAGGTGTACCCCGATAGGGTTCTATTGGAGGGACACCAGGTCTACCCCATTGAAATGCATTGGAGGGACACCAGGTGTACCCCGATAGGGTTCTATTGGAGGGACACCAGGTCTACCCCATTGAAATGCATTGGGGGGACACCAGGTGTACCCCGATAGGGTTCTATTGGAGGGACACCAGGTGTACCCCCATAGAGTTCTATTGGAGGGACACCAGGTGTACCCCCATAGGGTTCTACTGGAGGGACACCAGGTGTACCCCCATAGAGTTCTATTGGAGAGACACCAGGTGTAGCCCCATAGGGTTCTATCAGAGGGACACCAGGTCTACCCCCATAGGGTTCTACTGGAGGGACACCAGGTCTACCCCCATTGATTTCTATTGGAGGGACACCAGGTCGACCCCCATAGAAGTCTATGGGAGGGACACCAGGTCTACCCCCATTGAAATGCATTGGGGGGACCCCAGGTCTACCCCCATAGGGTTCTATTGGAGAGACACCAGGTCTACCCCCATTGATTTCTATTGGGGGGACACCAGGTGTACCCCCATTGAAATGCATTGGGGGGACACCAGGTCTACCCCCATTGAAATGCATTAGGGGGACACCAGGTGTACCCCCATAGGGTTCTATTGGGGGGACACCAGGTCTACCCCCATTGAAATGCATTGGGGGAACACCAGGTCTACCCCCATAGGGTTCTATTGGAGAGACAACAGGTCTACCCCCATTGATTTCTATTGGGGGGACACCAGGTCTACCCCCATAGGGCTCTATTGGAGAGACAACAGGTCTACCCCCATTGATTTCTATTGGAAGGACACCAGGTCTACCCCCATTCATTTCAATTACAGGACACCAAGTCTACCCATAAACTTCTACGGGCAGGCAAATTTTGGGGCTCTCTGACAAATTTTGGGGGTCCTGAGGGGGTTTTTGGGGCTCCCAAGTGTTCAGAGGAGTCACCCCAAGGGGTTGGGAGGGGTCCCAGGTGTGGGCACACCAGGTCTACCCCGTAGATTTCAATGGGGGGGACACCAGGTCCACCCCATAGATTTCAATGGGGGGACACCAGGTCCACCCCATAGATTTCAATGGGGGGGACACCAGGTCTACCCCATAGATTTCAATGGGGAGGACACCACTTCCACCCCATAGATTTCAATGGGGGGGACACCAGGTCCACCCCATAGATTTCAATGGGAAGGACACCAGGTCCACCCCATAGATTTCAATGGGGGGGACACCAGGTCCACCCCATAGATTTCAATGGGGGGGACACCACGTCAACCCCATAGGCTCCAATGGGGGAAGATAAAGAATTTTTGGGGGTTCCCTGAGTGGATTTTTGGGGTTCTCAGGTGTCTGGAGGTGTCACCCAGGGGTGCTGGGGGGGATCCCCAATATTTTGGAGGGCTGGGGAGGGGTCCCAGGTGTGGGGGACACCAGGTCCACCCCATAGATTTCAATGGGGGGGACACCAGATCTACCCCATAGATTTCAATGGGGGGGGACACCAGGTCCACCCCATAGATTTCAATGGGGGGGGACACCAGGTCCACCCCATAGATTTCAATGGGGGGGACACCAGGTCTACCCCATAGATTTCAATGGGGGGGACACCAGGTCCACCCCATAGATTTCAATGGGGGGGACACCAGGTCCACCCCACAGATTTCAATAGGGGGGACACCAGGTCAATCCCATAGATTTCAATGGGGAGAACACCAGGTCCACCCCATAGATTTCAATGGGGGGGGACACCAGGTCTACCCCATAGATTTCAATGGGGGGGGACACCAGGTCTACCTCATAGATTTCAATGGGGGGACACCAGGTCTACAACATAGATTTCAATTGGGGGGACACCAGGTCCACCCCATAGATTTCAATGGGGGGACACCAGGTCAACCCCATAGATTTCAATGGGGGGGGACACCAGGTCTACCCCATAGATTTCAATGGGGGGGACACCAGGTCCACCCCACAGATTTCAATGGGGGGGACACCAGGTCTACCCCATAGACTCCAATGGGGGGGACACCAGGTCTACCCCATAGATTTCAATGGGGGAGGACACCAGGTCTACCCCATAGATTTCAATGGGGGGCGACACCAGGTCCACCCCACAGATTTCAATGGGGGGGACACCAGGTCTACCCCATAGATTTCAATGGGGAGGACACCAGCTCTACCCCATAGATTTCAATGGGGGGGGACACCAGGTCTACCCCATAGATTTCAATGGGGGGGGACACCAGGTCCACCCCATAGATTTCAATGGGGAGGACATCAGGTCAACTCCATAGACTCCAATGGGGGAAGATAAATAATTTCTGGGGGTTCCCTGAGTGGATTTTTGGGGTTCTCAGGTGTCTGGAGGTGTCACCCAGGGGTGCTGGGGGGGGATCCCCAATATTTTGGAGGGCTGGGGAGGGGTCCCAGGTGTGGGGCACACCAGGTCCACCCCATAGATTTCAATGGGGGGGACACCAGCTCTACCCCATAGATTTCAATGGGGGGGGAGACCAGGTCCACCCCACAGATTTCAATAGGGGGGACACCAGGTCTACCCCATAGATTTCAATGGGGGGGACACCAGGTCTACCCCATAGATTTCAATGGGGGAGGACACCAGGTCTACCCCATAGATTTCAATGGGGGGGGGACACCAGCTCTACCCCATAGATTTCAATGGGGGAGGACACCAGCTCTACCCCATAGATTTCAATGGGGAGGACACCACTTCCACCCCATAGATTTCAATGGGGAGGACACCACTTCCACCCCATAGATTTCAATGGGGCGGACACCAGGTCCACCCCATAGATTTCAATGGGGGGGGACACCAGGTCCACCCCATAGATTTCAATGGGGGGGACACCAGGTCTACCCCATAGATTTCAATGTGGGGGGACACCAGGTCCACCCCATAGACACCAATGGGGGAAGATAAAGAATTTCTGGGGGTTCCCTGAGTGGATTTTTGGGGTTCTCAGGTGTCCCCCAGGTGTTTTGGGGTTCTCTGGAGGTGTCACCCAGGGGTGCTGGGCGGGATCCCCAATATTTTGGAGGGCTGGGGAGGGGTCCCAGGTGTGGGGGACACCAGATCTACCCCATAGATTTCAATGGGGGGGACACCAGGTCTACCCCATAGATTTCAATGGGGGGGACACCACATCAACCCCATAGATTTCAATGGGGAGGACACCAGCTCTACCCCATAGATTTCAATGGGGGGGACACCAGATCTACCCCATAGATTTCAATGGGGAGAACACCAGGTCCACCCCATAGATGTCAATGGGGAGGGACACCAGGTCTACCCCATAGATTTCAATGGGGGGGACACCAGGTCCACCCCATAGATTTCAATGGGGGGGACACCAGGTCTACCCCATAGATTTCAATGGGGAGAATACCAGGTCTACCCCATAGATTTCAATGGGGAGAATACCAGGTCTACCCCATAGATTTCAATGGGGGGGACACCAGGTCTACCCCATAGATTTCAATGGGGCGGACACCAGGTCTACCCCATAGATTTCAATGGGGCGGACACCACGTCTACCCCATAGATTTCAATAGGGGGGAACACCAGCTCCACCCCATAGATTTCAATGGGGGGGACACCACGTCAACCCCATAGACTCCAATGGGGGAAGATAAGGAATTTTTGGGGGGTCCCTGAGCGGATTTTTGGGGCTCTCAGGTGTCACCCAGGTGTTTTGAGGTTCTCTGGAGGTGTCACCCAGGGGTGCTGGGGGGGATCCCAAATATTTTGGAGGGCTGGGGAGGGGTCCCAGGTGTGGGGGACACCAGCTCTACCCCATAGATTTCAATGGGGGGGGGGACACCACGTCCACCCCATAGACACCAATGGGGGAAGATAAGGAATTTTTGGGGGGTCCCTGAGCGGATTTTTGGGGTCCCACCCCCCAGACCCTCCCCGGGGCGGGTGGGGCCTCACCGGGTGGGCTTGAGCTGCACCTCGTCCTCCTCCTCCTCGCGGGGCGGGGGTCCCTGGGGGAGGGCGCGGTGCTGCGACGCCAGGAAGCTGAACATGTCGAAGGTGCACTTCCTGCGGGGGAGGGGAGGGGCGGGGCTCAGAGGGTGGCCCCGCCCCCACCCATGGGTGACCCCCCCCCCCCCCCCCACAAACCCCCCTGGGGGGACCCCCGAGTGGTCCCCACCCTGAGATGGCGCTGGGGAGGGCTCCCAGTGCCTCCCAGTATAACCCAGTATAACCCAGTCCCTCCCAGTCCCATCCCAATCCCCTCCCAGGCCCTCCCAGTATAACCCAGTCCCCTCCCAGTCCCTCCCAGTTTGATCCCAGTCCCTCCCAGCATACCCCAGTCCCATCCCAGTGCCCCCCAATTCCCCTCCCAGTCCCTCCCAGTATAAACCAACCCCCTCCCAGTATAACCCAGTATACCCCAGTCCCTCCCAGTGCCCTTAAATCTCCCCAAATCCCCCCCAATTCCCCTCCCAGTATATCCCAGTCCCTCCCAGTATATCCCAGTATATCCCAGTATACCCCAATCCCCTCCCAGTGTAACCCAGTCCCTCCCAGTCCCATCCCAATCCCCTCCCAGGCCCTCCCAGTATATCCCAGTCCATCCCAGTTGCTTCCAGTATACCCCAGTCCCCGCAAATCCCCTCCCAGTTCCCTCCCAATCCCCTCCCAGGCCCTCCCAGTATAACCCAGTCCCTCCCAGTATATCCCAGTGCCCCCCAATCCCCTCCCAGTATAACCCAGTCCCTCCCAGTGCCCTCCCAGTGCCCCTAAATCCCCTCCCTGTCCATGCCAGTCCCTCCCAGTATAACCCAGTATATTCCAGTATACCCCAATCCCCTCCCAGTCCCTCCCAGTATATCCCAGTATACCCCAATCCCCTCCCAGTCCCTCCCAGTATAACCCAGTGTATCCCAGTATACCCCAATTCCCTCCCAGTCCCTCCCAGTATAACCCAGTATAACCCAGTATAACCCAGTGTACCCCAATCCCCTCCCAGTATATCCCAGTCCCTCCCAGTATATCCCAGTTTATCCCAGTCCCCCCCAGTTCCCTCCCAGTATAACTCAGTGCCCTCCCAGTGCCCCTAAATCCCCTCCCAGTCCCTCCCAGTATAACTCGGTATATCCCAGTATACCCCAATCCCCTCCCAGTCCCCCCCAATCCCCTCCCAGTCCCTCCCAGTATACCCCAGTATATCCCAGTCCCCCTTCAATCCCCTCCCAGTATAACCCAGTGCCCTCCCAGTGCCCCTAAATCCCCTCCCAGTCCATGCCAGTCCATGCCAGTCTATCCCAGTCCCTCCCAGTATAACCCAGTATATCCCAGTATACCCCAATCCCCTCCCAGTATATCCCAGTCCCTCCCAGTATAACCCAGTATATCCCAGTATACCCCAATCCCCTCCCAGTCCCTCCCAGTATAACCCAGTACATCCCAGTATACCCCAATCCCCTCCCAGTATATCCCAGTCCCTCCCAGTCCCCCCCAATCCCCTCCCAGTCCACTCCCAGTCCCTCCCAGTATACCCCAGTATATCCCAGTCCCTCCCAGTCTGATCCCAGTCCCTCCCAGTGCTCCTAAATCCCCTCTCAATCCCTCCCAGTCCCCTCCCAGTATATCCCAGTATATCCCAGTCCCTCCCAGTCCCCCCCAAACCCCTCCCAGTCTATCCCAGTATACCCCAATCCCCTCCCAGTCCCTCTCAGTATATCCCAGTCCCCCCCAGTCCCCTCCCAGTCCCCCCCAATCCCCTCCCAGTCCCTCCCAGTATACCCCAGTCCCCCCAGTCCCGTACCTGAGGTACAGCTCGGCGCGGGCGCAGCCCGAGGGGTTCCGGGGGGGGGCGCTGTGGGGGGGGTCCCGTTTGGGGGGGTGGTACCGGAAGCGGTACCGGGAGCAGCGCCCGGCGCCCGGCAGCTGCTCCAGCAGGAAAACCACGGCGTCGTGGTGGATGCCCAGCAGGCGCAGCCCGCTCATCCCTGGGGAGAGAAAATGGGTCTGGGGGTGTCAAAATGGGTCTGGGGGCTTCCAAATGGGGGTTAAATGGGGGTTTATGGGCTGTGAAATGGGTCTGGGGGCAGGCAAACCACGGCGTCGTGGTGGGTGCCCAGCAGGCGCAGCCCGCTCATCCCTGGGGAGGGCAAAATATGCGTTTGAAATGGGTCTGGGGGCTTCAAAATGGGGTTTGGGGGGATTTTAAATGGGATTAAATGGGGGTTTATGGGCTATGAAATGGGTCTGGGGGCAGGCAAACCACGGCGTCGTGCTGGATGCCCAGCAGGCGCAGCCCGCTCATCCCTGGGGGCGAGAAATGGTGCCAAAATGGGTCTGGGGGCTTCCAAATGGGGTTTGGGGGCTGTGAAATGGGGGCTAAGTGGGGGTTTATGGGCTGTGAAATGGGTCTGAGGGTGTCAAAATGGGTCTGGGGGTGTCAAAATGGAGTTTGGGGAGGTTTTAAATGGGGGTTTATGGGCTGTGAAATGGGTCTGGGGGCAGGCAAACCACGGCGTCGTGGTGGATGCCCAGCAGGCGCAGCCCACTCATGCCTGCGGGCGAGAAAAATGGGTCTGGGGGCTTCCAAATGGGTCTGGGGGCTTCCAAATGGGGTTAACTGGGGGTTTATGGGCTGTGAAATGGGTCCGGGGGCAGGCAAACCACGGCGTCGTGGTGGATGCCCAGCAGGCGCAGCCCGCTCATCCCTGCGGAGGGAGAAAATGGGTCTGGGGGCTTTGGGGGGATTTTAAATGGGGTTTGGGGGGATTTTAAATGGGGTTTGGGGGGGTTTTAACTGGGGGTTTATGGGCTTTGAAATGGGTCTGGGGGTGTTTGGGGAGCAGGCAAACCACGGTGTCGTGGTGGGTGCCCAGCAGGCGCAGCCCGCTCATGCCTGGGGAGGGAGGAAATGGGTCTGGGGGCTGTGAAATGGGTCTGGGGGTGTCAAAATGGGTCTGGGGGTGTCAAAATGGGGGTTAACTGGGGGTTTATGGGCTTTGAAATGGGTCTGGGGGTGTTTGGGGGCCAGGCAAACCACGACGTCGTGGTGGGTGCCCAGCAGGCGCAGCCCGCTCATCCCTGGGGGCAAGAAAAATGGGTCTGGGGGTGTCAAAATGGGTCTGGGGGCTGGCAAACCACGACGTCGTAGTGGGTGCCCAGCAGGCACAGCCCGCTCATCCCTGGGGGCAAGGAACGGTGTCAAAATGGGTCTGGGGGCTTCAAAATGGGGTTAACTAGGGGTTTATGGGCTGTGAAATGGGTCTGGGGGCTGGCAAACCACGGCGTCGTGGTGGGGGCCCAGCAAGCGCAGCCCGCTCATCCCTGGGGGCGAGAAATGGTGTCAAAATGGGTCTGGGGGCTTCGAAATGGGGTTTGGGGGCTGTGAAATGGGGTTTGGGGGGGTTTTAAATGGGGTCTGGGTGTGTCAAAATGGGTCTGGGGGTGTTTGGGGGGCCAGGCAAACCACGGCGTCGTGGTGGATGCCCAGCAAGCGCAGCCCACTCATCCCTGGGGGCGAGAAAAATGGGTCTGGGGGCTTTGAAATGGGGTTTGGGGGCTTCCAAATGGGTCTGGGGGCTGTGAAATGGGGGCTAAATGGGGTTTATGTGCTGTGAAATGGGTCTGGGGGTGTTTGGGGACCAGGCAAACCACGGCGTCGTGGTGGGTGCCCAGCAGGCGCAGCCCGCTCATGCCTGGGGGCAAGAAAAATGGGTCTGGGGGATTCCAGATGGGGGCTAAATGGGGTCTGGGGGTGTCAAAATGGGTCTGGGGGCTGTGAAATGGGGTTTGGGGGGCTTTTAAATGGGGTTTATGGGCTGTGAAATGGGTCTGGGGGCAGGCAAACCACGGCGTCGTGGTGGGTGCCCAGCAGGCGCAGCCCGCTCATCCCTGGGGGCGAGAAACGGCGTCAAAATGGGTCTGGGGGCTGTGAAATGGGGGCTAAATGGTGTCTGGGGGTGTCAAAATGGGTCTGGGGGTGTTTGGGGACCAGGCAAACCACGGCGTCGTGGTGGATGCCCAGCAGACGCAGCCCGCTCATCCCTGAGGAGGGACAAAATGGGTCTGGGGGCTTCCAAATGGGTCTGGGGGCTTCGAAATGGGGGCTAAATGGGGTCTGGGGGTGTCAAACTGGGTCTGGGGGCTTTGAAATGGGGTTAAATGGGGGTTTATGGGCTTTGAAATGGGTCTGGGGGTGTTTGGGGAGCCAGGCAAACCACGGCGTCGTGGTGGATGCCCAGCAGGCGCAGCCCGCTCATCCCTGGGGGCGAGAAATGGCATCAAAATGGGTCTGGGGGCTTCAAAATGGGGCTGGGGGCTGTGAAATGGGGTTTGGGGGTGTCAAACTGGGGTTTGGGGGGATATTAAATGGGGTTTATGGGCTGTGAAATGGGTCTGGGGGCTGGCAAACCACGGCGTCGTGGTGGGTGCCCAGCAGGCGCAGCCCGCTCATCCCTGGGGGCAAGAAAAATGGGTCTGGGGGCTTCCAGATGGGGGCTAAATGGGGCCTGGGGGTGTCAAAATGGGTCTGGGGGCTGTGAAATGGGTCTGGGGGCTTCCAAATGGGGTTTGGGGGGGTTTTAAATGGGGTTTATGGGCTTTGAAATGGGTCTGGGGGTGTTTGGGGAGCCAGGCAAACCACGGCGTCGTGGTGGGTGCCCAGCAGGCGCAGCCCGCTCATCCCTGGGGAGAGAAACGGCGTCAAAATGGGTCTGGGGGCTTCCAAATGGGGTTTGGGGGCTGTGAAATGGGGTTTGGGGGGGTTTTAAATGGGGTCTGGGGGTGTCAAAATGGGTCTGGGGGTGTTTGGGGGGCCAGGCAAACCACGGCGTCGTGGTGGATGCCCAGTAAGCACAGCCCACTCATCCCTGGGGGCAAGAAAAATGGGTCTGGGGGCTTCGAAATGGGGTTTTGGGGGGGTTTTAAATGGGGTTTATGGGCTTTGAAATGGGTCTGGGGGCTGTGAAATGGGTTTGGGGGCCAGGCAAACCACGGCGTCGTGGTGGGTGCCCAGCAGGCGCAGCCCGCTCATGCCTGCGGAGGGAGGAAATGGGTCTGGGGGCTTCCAAATGGGTCTGGGGCTTCCAAATGGGGTTTGGGGGGGTTTTAAATGGGGTTTATGGGCTTCCAAATGGGTCTGGGGGCTGTGAAATGGGTCTGGGGGCAGGCAAACCACGGCGTCGTGGTGGATGCCCAGCAGGCGCAGCCCGCTCATCCCTGGGGGCGAGAAAAATGGGTCTGGGGGCTTTGAAATGGGGTTTGGGGGCTGTGAAATGGGTCTGGGGGCTTCCAAATGGGGGCTAAATGGGGTCTGGGGGCTTCCAAATGGGTCTGGGGGCTTCGAAATGGGGTTTAGGAAGGTTTTAAATGGGGTTTGGGGGCTTTGAAATGGGTCTGGGGGTGACAAAATGAGACCTGGGGGAGGTTTTGGGGCGATTTTGGGGTGATTTTTGGGCGATTTTGGGTGACTTTGAGACGATTTTGGGGTGATATTGGGGTGATTTTTGGGGTGATTTCAGGGTGATTTTTGAGGCGATTTTGGGGTAAATTTGGGGTGATTTTTGTGGTGATTTTTGAGGCGATTTTGGGGTGATTTGGGGGTGATTTTTGAGGATATTTTGGGGTGATTTTGGGTGATTTTTGGGGTGATTTTGGGGTGATTTTTGAGGATATTTTGAGGTGATTTTGGGGAGATTTTTGGGGTGATTTGGGGGTGATCTTGAGGCAATTTTGGGGTGATTTTTGGGGTGATTTTTGGGGTGATTTTGGGGTGATTTTGGGGTGAATTTTGAGGTGATTTTTGGGGTGATTTTTGAGGTGATTTTGGGGTGATTTTGGGGTAAATTTGAGGTGATTTTGGGTGATTGTTGTGGTGATTTTTGTGGGGTTTTTTGGGGGTGATTTTGGGGTGATTTTTGGGGCGATTTTCGGGCGATTTTTTGAGTGATTTTTGAAGCGATTTTGGGGCGACTTTGGGGCGATTTTGGGGTGATTTTTGAGGATATTTTGGGGTGATTTTGTGGCGATTTTGAGGTGATTTTGGGGTAAATTTGTGTCGATTTTGGGGTGATTTTTGGGTGATTTTTGGGGTGATTTTTGAGGCGATTTTGGGGTCATTTGGAGGCTGATTTTGGGGCGATTTTGGGGTGATTTTTGTGGTGATTTTTGTGGTGATTTTTGGGGGATTTTTGAGGCGATTTTGGGGTGATTTTGGGGGGATTTTTGAGGCGATTTTGGGGTGATTTTTGTGGTGATTTTGGGGCGATTTCGAGGCCATTTTAGGGTGATTTTTAAGGATATTTTGGGGTGATTTTTGAGGATATTTTGAGGTGATTTTGTGGCGATTTTGGGGTGATTTTGAGGCGATTTCGGGGTGATTTTTGTGGCGATTTTGGGGTGATTTTGATTTTTGGGGTGATTTTGTGGCGATTTTGGGGTGATTTTGTGGCGATTTTTGTGGTGATTTTGGTTTTGTTTTGGGTTGATTTTTGGGGTTTTTCAGGCTGATTTTTGTGGGGTTTTTTGGGTGATTTTGAGTTTTTTTGGAGGGTGATTTTGAGGTTTTTTTCGAGCTGATTTTTGTGGGGGTTTTGGGGTGATTTTGGGGGTTTTTTGGGGTGATTTTGGGGGTTTTTGGGGGTGATTTTGGGGTTTTTCGGGCTGATTTTTGGGGGTTTTTTTGAGGTGATTTTGGGGGGGTTTTGGGGTTTTTTGGGGGTGATTTTGGGGTGATTTTGGGGTTTTTCGGGCTGATTTTTGGGGGTGATTTTGGGGTGATTTTGGGGGTTTTTGGGGTGATTTTGGGGGGGTTTTCGGGCTCTCACCTGCGAAGCTGAGGTGCCTCAGGTGGGCGTTGGCTCGCGCCTCCTGCACCCGCTCCAGCACCGCCCGCCACGCACCTGGGGGGACACGGGGGGTCACCCCAAAACCCCCCAAAATCCCCCCAAAATCCCCCAAATTCACCCCAAAATCCTCCCTGAGCCACCCCAAAAAAAAATCCCGAAATCCCCCCAAAAAAACAAAAAATCGCCTCCAAATTATCCTAAAAAAACCCCAAAATGTCACAAAAAATCGCAGAAAATTGCCCCCAAAATCCCCCAAATTCACCCCAAAATCCTCCCTGAGCCACCCCAAAAAAATCCCGAAATCCCCCCCAAAAAAAACCCAAAAAATCACCCTCAAATTATCCTAAAAAAAATCCTAAAATGTCACAAAACAACCCAGAAAATTGCCCCCAAAATCCCCCAAATTCACCCCAAAATCCTCCCTGAGCCATCCCAAAAAAAATCCCAAAATCCCCCCAAAAAAACCAAAAAATCACCTCCAAATTATCCTAAAAAAACCAAAAATATCACAAAATAACCCAGAAAATTGCCCCCAAAATCCCCCAAATTCACCCCAAAATCCTCCCTGAGCCATCCCAAAAAAAATCCCGAAATCCCCCCCAAAAAACCAAAAAATCACCGTCAAATTATCCTAAAAAAACCCCAAAATGTCACAAAAAACCACAGAAAATTGCCCCCAAAATCCCCCAAATTCGCCCCAAAATCCTCCCTGAACCATCCCAAAAAAAATCCCGAAATCCCCCCAAAAAAACCAAAAAATCACCTCCAAATTATCCTAAAAAAAACCGAAAATGTCACAAAACAACCCAGAAATTTACCCCCAAAATCCCCCAAATTCGCCCCAAAATCCTCCCCAGAACCATCCCAAAAAAAATCCCAAAATCCCCCCCAAAAACCAAAAAATCGCCTCCAAATTATCCTAAAAAAACCCCAAAATATCACAAAATAACCCAGAAAATTGCCCCCAAAATCCCCCAAATTCACCCCAAAATCCTCCCTGAACCATCCCAAAAAAATCCTGAAATCCCCCCCAAAAAACCAAAAAATCGCCTCCAAATTATCCTAAAAAAAAACCAAAAATGTCACAAAAAACTGCAGAAAATTGCCCCCAAATATCCCCCAAATTCACCCCAAAATCCTCCCTGAACCATCCCCAAAAAAATCCCGAAATCCCCCCCAAAAAAAACCAAAAAATCGCCTCCAAATTATCCTAAAAAAAACCCCAAAATGTTACCAAAAAACGCAGAAAATTGCCCCCAAAATCCCCCAAATTCACCCCAAAATCCTCCCTGAACCATCCCAAAAAAAATCCCGAAATCCCCCCAAAAAAACCAAAAAATCGCCTCCAAATTATCCTAAAAAACCCCAAAATGTCACAAAATAACCCAGAAAATTGCCCCCAAAATGCCCCAAATTCACCCCAAAATCCTCCCTGAGCCATCCCAAAAAAACAATCTCAAAATCCCCCCAAAAAACCAAAAAATCACCGTCAAATTATCCTAAAAAAACCTCAAAATATCACAAAATAACCCAGAAAATTGCCCCCAAAATCCCCCAAATTCACCCCAAAATCCTCCCCAGAACCATCCCAAAAAAACCCCAGAAAATCCCAGAAATTCATCCCTAAAATCCTCCTAAAAACCCCAAAATTCGCCCCCAAAATCCCCCCAGAACCATCCCAGAAAAACTCCCCTAAAAATTAGAAAAACCCCCAAAATTACCATTAAAAACCCCAAA
Organism: Passerculus sandwichensis; assembly: GCA_031885435.1. Taxonomy (NCBI): domain Eukaryota; kingdom Metazoa; phylum Chordata; class Aves; order Passeriformes; family Passerellidae; genus Passerculus; species Passerculus sandwichensis. The sequence goes on along the minus strand of CM063151.1, from coordinate 10,232,969 downwards.
ATCTCACAAAAAACCCTCCTCAATATCACCCTAAAAAAAACCAAAATTCCCCCCCAAAAAATCCCAAATCCCCCCAAAATCATCCCAAAAAAACCCAGAAAATCCCCCTGAAAACTGCCCGAAAAAAACCCCAAAATCCTCCCTAAAATCATCCTAAAAATCCCAAATTCACCCCGAAATCCCCCAAATTCAGCCAAAAATTGCCCCAGAACCAACACAAAAAAACCCCAAAAAACCCCAGAAAATTCCACCCAATTATCCGAAAAAAGCCCCAAAATCCCCCTAAAAAAGCCCAAAAATTCCCCCCAAAATCCCCCAAATTCACCTCAAAATTCACCCCCAAAAACCCCAAAATCCTCCCTAAAAAACCCCAAAATTCCCCCTAAAATCCCCCCAAATTCACCTCAAAATTCACCCCAAATTCACCCCAAAATCCCCCTAAAAAACCCCAAAAATTCCCCCCAAAATCCCCCAAAATTCACCCCAAAACTGCCCCAAATTCACCCCAAAAAACCCCAAAATCCTCCCTAAAAAAACCCAAAATTCCCCCTAAAATCACCAGTAAAACCAGTATAAACCAGTACAAACCAGTATAAACCAGTACAAACCAGTATAAACCAGTACAAACCAGTAAAAACCAGTACAAACCAGTATAAACCAGTATAAACCAGTATAAACCAGTTTGCTTTTACCCACCCAAAATCCCAATTTTTCACCCATAAAATCCCCATTTTTCACCCTAAAATCTCCATTTTTGCGCCCAAACCTCCCGGATTTTTCCCTCCCAGTACAAACCAGTACAAACCAGTACAAACCAGTATAAACCACTTCCCTCCCAGTATAAACCAGTATAACCCAGTTCCCTTCTATCCCCAAAATTCCCATTTTCCCCCCATAAAATCCCCGTTTTTCACCCTAAAATCTCCATTTTTGCAACCAAATCTCCGTTTTTTTTCCCTCCCAGTCCCTCTCAGCATAACCCAGTGCCCTCCCAGTATAAACCAGTATAAACCAGTGTCCTCCCAGTATAAACCAGTTCCCTTTTATCCCCAGAATCCCCATTTTGCACCATAAAATCCCCATTTTTCACCCTAAAATCCCCATTTTTGTGACCAAATCTCCGTTTTTTTTCCCTCCCAGTTCCCTCCCAGTATAAACCAGTTCCCTCCCAGTACAACCCAGTCCATCCCAGTATAACCCAGTACATCCCAGTTCCCTTTTACCCTTAGAAATTCCCGTTTTTCACCCATCAAATCTCCATTTTTAACCCCAAAACCTCCATTTTTTGTGCCAAAACATCTCCAATTTTCCCTCCCAGTCCCCTCCCAGTATAACCCAGTTTATCCCAGTATAACCCAGTCCCTCCCAGTCCCCTCCCAGTCCATCCCAGTCCCCTCCCAGTATGTCCCAGTCCCTCCCAGTCCGTCCCAGTCCCACCCAGTCCATCCCAGTCCCTCCCAGTCCCTCCCAGTATATCCCAGTATATCCCATTTACCCTCCCAGTCCCTCCCAGTCCCCTCCCAGTATATCCCAGTATATCCCAGTCCCCTCCCAGTCCGTCCCAGTTCCCTCCCAGTATAACCCAGTTCCCTTTTACCCTTAAAAATTCCCATTTTTGACCCTAAAATCTCCATTTTTGCGCCCAAACCTCCCGGATTTTTCCCTCCCAGTCCATCCCAGTCCCCTCCCAGTATATCCCAGTCCATCCCAGTCCCTCCCAGTATAACCGAGTATATCCCAGTCCCTCCCAGTCTATCCCAGTCTATCCCAGTCCGTCCCAGTTTGTCCCAGTATGTCCCAGTATAACCCAGTTCCATCCCAGTCCATCCCAGTCCCCTCCCAGTATATCCCAGTATATCCCAGTCCCTCCCAGTTTGTCCCAGTTACCCTCCCCGTATAACCCAGTCCATCCCAGTTACCCTCCCAGTCCCTCCCAGTCCCTCCCAGTCTATCCCAGTTTGTCCCAGTCCCTCCCAGTTTGTCCCAGTTTGTCCCAGTCCCGTCCCAGTCCCGTCCCAGTCCCTCCCAGTCCCTCCCAGTCCATCCCAGTCCCTCCCAGTCCCTCCCAGTCCATCCCAGTATATCCCAGTATATCCCAGTCCCTCCCAGTCCATCCCAGTCACCCTCCAGGCTCGCCGCCGTCACCCTCAGCCCGTCCTCGGAGCTGATCTCGAAGCGCAGGTGGGGGAGGGGCGGGGAGGGGGCGGGGCCTGGGCGGGGCCCCGGGGAGGCTCCGCCCCCTCGGCCCGGGGGGAGGGGCTCCGGCTCCTCGTCCTCCGAGCTGCCGCCTGCATAAATTTGCATAAATTTACATAAAATTACATAGATTTACATAGATTTACATCGATCAATTCGGTCTGAATGAACGGAACGAGCGCAAATTAAACGCAAATGACCCAAAGGAACCAAAATGATCCCAAAATCACCCCCGAAATATCCCCAAAATCACCTCAAAATGAACCCGAATCACCCCAAAATATCCCAAATTATCCCAAACCACCTCAAAAATGAACCCGAATCACCCCAAAATATCCCAAATTATCCAAAAATCCCCCAAAATTAACCCAAATACCCCAAAATACCCCAAAACTACCTCAAAATGAACCCAAATCATCCCAAATTATCCCAAAATCCCCCAAATTATCCCAAAATTAACCCAAATCACCCCAAATTATCCCAAATTATCCCAAACCACCTCAAAATTAACCCGAATCACCCCAAAATACCCCAAATTATCCCAAACTCCCCCAAAATTAACCCAAAACACCCCAAAACACCCCAAATTATCCCCAAATCCTCCCAAAATGAACCCAAATCACCCCAAAACACCCCAAATTATCCCAAAATCCCCCCAAATCACCCCAAAACACCTCAAATTATCCCCAAAATCACCTCAAAATTAACCCAAATCACCCCAAAACACCCCAAATTATCCCAAAATCCCTCAAAATGAACCCAAATCACCCCAAAACCACCTCAAAATGAACCCGAATCACCCCAAAATCCCCAAAATTATCCCAAAATCCCCCAAAATTAACCCAAATCACCCCAAAATACCCCAAATTCTCCCCAAATCCTCCCAAAATTAACCCAAATCACCCCAAAATAACCCAAATTATCCCCAAAGCCACCTCAAAATTAACCCGAATCATCCCAAAATACCCCCAATTAACCCCAAATCCTCCCAAAATTAACCCAAATCATCCCAAAACACCTCAAATTATCCCCAAAACCACCTCAGAATTAACCCAAATCATCCCCAAAATCCCCCAAATTATCCCAAATCATCCCAAAATTAACCCAAATCACCCCAAAACCACCTGAAAATGAACCCAAATTATCCCAAAATTAACCCAAATCACCCCAAAACACCACAAATTATCCCAAATCCTCCCAAAATTAACCCAAATCACCCCAAATTATCCCCAAATCCTCCCTAAATTAACCCAAATCACCCCAAAATTCTCCTCGAAATCCCCCCCAAATTCCCCCAAAACCGACAAAATCCCCTCAAATTTCCTCCAAAAAGCCCCAAAATTCCCTTTAAATTCCACCCAAAATTCACCGAAATCCCCTCAAATCACCCCAAACACCCCAAAATTCCCCAAATTAACCCAAATTTGACCAAAATCCCCCAAATTTCCCCAAATTTTCCCTCAAAATCCCCCCCAGATTCCCCCAAAACCCAACCCAAAATCCCCCCAGAATTTTTCTCAAAAAGCCCCAAAACGCCCTCAAATCCCACCCAAAATTCACCAAAATCCCCCCCAAATTCCCCCCCATAAAGCCCCAAAATTCCCCAAATTGACAAAAATTCCCCCAATTAATCCAAATTTGACCAAAATCCCCCAAATTCCCCCCCAAATTTCCCCTCAAAATCCCCCCCAGATTCCCCCAAAACTGACAAAACCCACCAAAATCCCCCAAAATTTCCTCAAAAAGCCCCAAAACGCCCTCAAATCCCACCCAAAATTCACCAAAATCCCCCCAAAATTAACCCCAAATTTACCCAAATTGCCCCAAATTGAACCAAATCCCCCCAAAATTCCCCAAATTTACCAAAATTTGACCAAAATCCCCCAAATTTCCCTCAAAATCCCCCCCAGATTTCCCCAAAACCGACAAAACCCACCCAAAATCCCCCCAAAATTTCTCCAAAAGCCCCAAAACGCCATCAAATTCCACCCAAAATTCAACAAAATTCCCCCAAAATTCCTCCCAAATTACCCAAATCGCCCCAAAATTCCCAAATTACCCAAAATTCCCCAAATTACCCAAAATTCCCTAAATTAACCCAAATTAGACCAAAATCCCCCAAATTTCACCTCAAAAACCCCCCCAGATTCCCCCAAAAACCGACAAAACCCACCCAAAATCCCCCAAAATTTCCCCAAAATGCCCTCAAATTCCACCCAAAATTCCCCAAAATCCCCCCAAAATTCCCCCCAAATTGCCCCAAATTCCCCAAATTGACCAAAATTCCCCAAATTGACCCAAATTTGACCAAAATCCCCCAAATTCCCCAAATTTCCCCTCAAAATCCCCCCCAGATGCCCCCAAAACCGACAAAACCCACCCAAAATTTCCCCAAAAAGCCCCAAAACGCCCTCAATTCCACCCAAAATTCACCAAAATCCCCCCAAAAATTAACCCCAAATTTACCGAAATCGCCCCAAATTGACCAAAATTCCCCAAAATTAACCCAAATTTGACCAAAATCCCCCAAATTTCCCCTCAAAATTCCCCCCAGAGTCCCCCAAAACCGAAAAAACCCACCCAAAATCCCCCCAAAATTTCCCCAAAAGGCCCTCAAAGTCCACCCAAAATTCACCAAAATCCCCCCAAAATTCCCCCCAAATTAACCCAAAATTCCCCAAATGACCCAAAATTCCCCAAAATTCCGCAAATTTGACCAAAATCGGCCCCAAAGTCCCCCCAAATTGTCCCCTCAAAATCCCCCCCAGAGTCCCCCCAAACCGACAAAATCCCCTCAAATTTCCCCCAAAACCCCCAAAATTCCCTCAAATTCCACCCAAAATTCACCGAAATTCCCCCAAATTGCCCCCAAAATTCCCCAAATCACCCAAAATTCCCCAAATTTTCCCAAATTTAACCAAAATCCCCCAAATTCCCCCCAAATTTCCCCTCAAAATTCCCCCAAGATTCCCCCAAAAACCGACAAATCCACCCAAATTCCCCCACAAAATTTCCCCAAAATGCCCTCAAATTCCACCCAAAATTCACCAAAATCCCCCCAAATTCCCCCAAATTAACCCAAATTGCCCCAAATTTACCCAAATCACCCCAAAATTCCCCAAATTAACCCAAATTTGACCAAAATCCCCCAAATTTCCCCTCAAAATTCCCCCAGATTCCCCCAAAACCGACAAAACCACCCAAAATTTCCTCCAAAATTCCCTCCAAAAGCCCCAAAATTCCCTCAAATTCCACCCAAAATTCACCAAAATCCCCCCAAAATTCCCCAAAATTTACCCCAAATCACCCCAAAAATTCCCCAAATCACCCCAAAATTCCCCAAATTACCCCAAATTTGACCAAAATCCCCCAAATTCCCCCCAAATTTCCCCTCAAAATCCCCCCAGATTCCCCCAAAACCGACAAAACCCACCCAAAACTCCCCAAAAATTTCCTCAAAAAATCACCAAAACGCCCTCAAATCCCACCCAAAATTCACCAAATCCCCCCAAAATTCCCCCAAAATTTACCCAAATCACCCCAAAATTCCCAAATCACCCCAAAATTCCCCAAATTAACCAGATTTGACCAAAATCCCCCCAAATTTCCCCTCAAAATCCCTCCCAGATTCCCCCAAACCGACAAAACCCACCCAAAATCCCTCCAGAATTTCCCCAAAAAGCCCCCAAAACGCCCTCAAATCCCACCCGAAATTCAACAAAATTCCTCCCAAATTTACCAAATCACCCCAAAATTCCCCAAATTCCCCCCAAATTTCCCCTCACAATCCCCCCCCAGATTCCCCCAAAACCGACAAAATCCACTCCAAAATCCCCCCAAAATTTCCCCAAAATGCCCTCAAATTCCACCCAAAATTCACCAAAATCCCCCCAAAATCCTCCTCAAATTTACCCAAATTGCCCCAAATTTACCCCAAATCACCCCAAAATTCCCTAAATTAACCCAAACTTGACCAAAATCCCCAAAATTTCCCTCAAAATCCCCCCCAGATTCCCCCAAAACCGACAAAACCCACCCAAAAATTTCCTCAAAAAGCCTCAAAATTCCCTCAAATTCCACCCAAAATTCACCGAAATGCCCCCAAATCACCCCAAAATTCCCCAAATCACCCCAAAATTCCCCAAATTAACCCAAATTGACCAAAATCCCCCAAAATGTCCCCTCAAAATCCCCCCCAGATTCCCCTCAAAACCCACCCAAAATCCCCCCAAAATTTCCACAAAAAGCCCCAAAATGCCCCTCAAATTCCACCCAAAATTCACCAAAATCCCCCAAAATTCCCCCCAAATCGTCCCAAAATTCCCCAAATCACCCCAAAATTCCCCAAATTGACCAAAATCCCCCAAATTAACCCAAATTTGACCAAAATCCCCAAATTTCCCCTCAAAATCCCCCAGATTCCCCCAAAACCGACAAAATCCACCCAAAATCCCCTCAAATTTCCTCCAAAAAGCCCCAAAACGCTCCCAAATCCCACCCAAAATTCACCAAAATCCCCCCAAAATTCCCCCCAAATTAACCCAAATCGCCCCAAAATTGCCCAAATTGACCAAAATTCCCAAATTAACCCAAATTTGACCAAAATCCCCCAAATTTCCCCTCAAAATCCCCCCCAGATCCCCCCAAAACCCACCCAAAATCCCCCCAAAATTCCTCAAAAAGCCCCAAAATTCCCTCAAATTCCACCCAAAATTCAACAAAATCCCCCCAAAATTCCCCCCAAATTAACCCAAAATTCACCAAATCACCCCAAAATTCCCCAAATTAACCCAAATTTGACCAAAATCCCCAAATTCCCCCAAACTTCCCCTCAAAATCCCCCCCAGATTCCCCCAAAACCGACAAAACCACCCAAAATCCCCCCAAAATTTCCTCCAAAAGCCCCAAAAACGCCCTCAAATTCCACCCAAAATTCACCAAAATCCCCCCAAAATTCCCCCCAAATCCCCCCAAAATTCCCCAAAATTCCCCCAAATTGACCAAAATCCCCCAAATTCCCCCCAAATTTCCCCTCCCCCACCTGCGCAGGCGGCCAGGGCGGCTCCGCGGCGACGTCACCGGGCGGGGACCTGGGGAGAATTTGGGGGAAATTCAGGGAAATTTGGGAAATTTGGGGATTTTGGGGAAATTTCAGGAGATTTGGGGAATTTGGGGAAATTTGGGGAGGATTTGGAGAAATTTCAGGGAATTTTGGGAGGATTTGGGAGAGTTTGGGGGAAAAATTTTGGGAGTTTTGACGGGAAATTTTGGGGATTTGGGTGGATTTGAGGGGAATTTTGGGTGGATTTTGAGGGGAGTTTTGTCAAATTTTGGATGATTTTGGGGGAAATTTGTGGAATTTGCAGGAATTTTGGTGAATTTTGAGGGATTTGGGGGGAATTTGGGGAATTACGGGGTAATTTGTGGAATTTGGGGGAATTTTGGGGGAAATTTTGGGGGATTTGGGTGGATTTTGAGGGGAATTTTGGGTGGATTTTGAGGAGTTTGGTCAAATTTTGGATGATTTTGGGGAAATTTGTGAATTTGCAGGAATTTTGGTGAATTTTGGTGAATTTTGGGGGATTTGGGGGGAATTTTGGGTGGAATTTGGGGGAATTTTGGGGAAATTTTGGGGGATTTGGGGGAATTTTGAGGGGAATTTGGGAAAATTTTGGATGATTTGGGGGGAAATTTGTGGAATTTGTGGAATTTTGGTGAATTTTGGGAAAGTTTTGAGGGATTTGGGTGAATTTTGGGTGGAATTTGGGGAATTCTGGGGGAAATTTTGGGGGATTTGGGTGAATTTTGAGGGGAATTTTGGGTGGATTTTGAGGAGAATTTGGTGAAATTTTGGATGATTTGGGGGAAATTTGTGGAATTTGCAGGAATTTTGGTGAATTTTGGTGAATTTTGAGGGATTTGGGGGGAATTTGGGGAATTACGGGGTAATTTGTGGAATTTGGGGGAATTTTGGGGGAAATTTTGGGGGATTTGGGTGGATTTTGAGGGGAATTTGGGGAATTTGGGTGAATTTTGAGGGGAATTTTGGGTGGATTTTGAGGGGAATTTGGGGAAAATTTTGGATGATTTGGGGGGAAATTTGTGGAATTTGGAGGAATTTTGGTGAATTTGGGAAAGTTTTGAGGGATTTGGGGAATTTTGGGTGGAATTTGGGGGGAATTTTGGGGAAAATTTTGGGGATTTGGGTGAATTTTGAGGGGACTTTTGGGTGGATTTTGAGGGACATTGGGGAACAAATTTGGATGATTTTGGGGGAAATTTGTGGAATTTGCAGGATTTTGGGTGAATTTTGGTGAATTTTGAGGGATTTGGGGAAATTTTGGGGGATTTTGGTGAATTTTGGGTGGAATTTGGGGAACCTTGGGTGGGGTTTGGGGGATTTTGGGGAGGAGTTTTGGGGGAGGTTTTGGAGAATTTGGGGGGATCTTGGAGGGGATTTGGGGAAATTTGGGGAATTTTGAGTGGATTTGGTCAATTTTGGGGGGAATTTTGAGGGATTTTGGGATAATTTTGGGGACATTTGGGGTGATTTTGGGAACATTTTTGGGGTGATTTTGGTGCAATTTTTGGGGTGATTTCGGGGATGATTTTTGGGGTGATTTTGGGGTGATTTAGGGACCGTTTTTGAGTTGATTTTGGGACCGTTTTTGGGGTGATTTTGGGGCTGATTTTGGGACCATTTTTGGGGGTGATTTTGGGTGAGTTTGGAGACATTTTCGGGTGATTTTGGGGTTATTTAGGGGTGATTTTTGGGCTGATTTTGGTGCAATTTCTGGGGTGATTTTGGGGATGATTTTTGGGCTGTTTTGGGTTGTTTTGGGACCATTATTGGGGTGATTTTGGAGTTATTTTGGGGTGATTTTGGGCTGTTTTGGGGCGGTTTTGGGACCATTTTTGGGGTGATTTTGGAGTTATTTTGGGGGATTTTGGGGATGATTTTTGGGGCAATTTTGGGATCATTTTTGGGGTGATTTTGGGGACATTTTGGGTGATTTGGGGACCATTTTTGGGCTGATTTTGGGACTATTTTGGGACCATTTTTGGGGTGATTTTGGGACCATTTTTTGGGTGATTTTGGGACCATTTTTGGGGTAATTTTGGGTGAGTTTGGAGACATTTTCGGGTGATTTTGGGGAACATTTCTGGGGCAATTTTGGGATCATTTTTGGGATGATTTTGGGGTTGTTTTGGGACCATTTTTGGGCGAATTTTGGGTTAGTTTGGAGACATTTTTGAGTGATTTTGGGCTGTTTTGGGGCAGTTTTGGGACCATTTTTGGGGGTGATTTTGGGTGAGTTTGGAGACATTTTCAGGTGATTTTTGGGCTGATTTTGGTGCAATTTTTGGGGTGATTTTGGGGATGATTTTTGGGCTGATTTCGGGGTGATTTTGGGTGAGTTTGGAGACATTTTTGGGTGATTTTGGGGAACATTTCTGAGGCAATTTTGGGACCATTTTTGGGCTGATTTAGGGACAATTTTGGGGGTGATTTTGGGACCATTTTTGGGGTGAATTTGGGGACATTTTGGGTGATTTGGGGACCATTTTGGGACCATTTTGGGGCTGATTTTGGGACCATTTTTGGGGTAATTTTGGGTGAGTTTGGAGACATTTTCGGGTGATTTTGGGGAACATTTCTGAGGCAATTTTGGGATCATTTTTGGGCTGATTTTGGGGTTGTTCTGGGACCATTTTTGGGCGAATTTTGGGTGAGTTTGGAGACATTTTTGAGTGACTTTGGGCTGTTTTGGGGCAGTTTTGGGACCATTTTTGGGGGTGATTTTGGGGTTATTTAGGGGTGATTTTTGGGCTGATTTTGGTGCAATTTCTGGGGTGATTTTGGGGATGATTTTTGGGCTCTTTTGGGGCAGTTTTGGGACCATTTTTGGGGTGATTTTGGAGTTATTTTGGGGGATTTTGGGCATGATTTTTGGGGCAATTTTGGGATCATTTTTGGGGTGATTTTGGGACTATTTTGGGACCATTTTTGAGGTGATTTTGGGACCATTTTTGGGGTGATTTTGGGTGAGTTTGGAGACATTTTTGGGTGATTTTGGGGAACATTTCTGGGGCAATTTTGGGACCATTTTTGGGCTGATTTTGGGGCAGTTTTGGGACCATTTTTGGGCTGATTTTGGGACCATTTTTGGGGCTGATTTTGGGTGAGTTTGGAGACATTTTCGGTGATTTTGGGGTTATTTAGGGGTGATTTTTGGGCTGATTTTGGTGCAATTTCTGGGGTGATTTTGGGAATGATTTTGGGGATGATTTCGGGGTGATTTTGGGTGAGTTTGGAGACATTTTTGGGGGTGATTTTGGGGAACATTTCTGTGGCAATTTTGGGACCATTTTTGGGGTGATTTAGGGACAATTTTGGGGGTGATTTTGGGTGAGTTTGGAGACATTTTCGGGTGATTTTGGGGAACATTTCTGGGGCAATTTTGGGACCATTTTTGGGCTGATTTTGGGGTTGTTTTGGGACCATTTTTGGGCTGATTTTGGGACCATTTTTGGGGGTGATTTTGGGTGAGTTTGGAGACATTTTTGGGTGATTTTGGGGTTATTTAGGGGTGATTTTTGGGCTGATTTTGGTGCAATTTCTGGGGTGATTTTGGGGATGATTTTTGGGCTGTTTTGGGGCAGTTTTGGGACCATTTTTGGGGTGATTTTGGAGTTATTTTGGGCTGATTTTGGGCTGTTTTAGGGCAGTTTTGGGACCATTTTTGGGGTGATTTTGGTGCAATTTTTGGGGTGATTTTGGGGATGAATTTTGGGCCGATTTTGGGGTGATTTAGGAATCATTTTGGGGGTGATTTTGGGACTATTTTTGCAGTGATTTTGGGTGAGTTTGGAGACATTTTTGGGTGATTTTGGGGAACATTTCTGGGGCAATTTTGGGATCATTTTTGGGCTGATTTTGGGGCAGTTTTAGGACAATTTTTGGGGATGATTTTTGGGGCAATTTTGGGACCATTTTTGGGGTAATTTTGGGTTACTTTGGAGACATTTTCGGGTGATTTTGGGCTGTTTTGGGGCAGTTTTGGGACCATTTTTGGGGTGATTTTGGAGCTATTTTGGGAGATTTTGGGGATGATTTTTGGGGTGATTTGGGGACCATTTTTGGGGTGACTTTGGGCAGTTTTGGGATAATTTTTGGGCTGATTTTGGGGGTGATTTCTGGGCTGATTTAGGGGCAATTTGGGGGTGATTAGGGGACTATTTTGGGGTGATTCAGGGACCATTTTTGGGGTGATTTTGTGGAATATTTCGGGACCATTTTTGGGGTGATTTTGGGCGGTTTTGGAGCAGTTTGGGGGGATTTTGGGACCATTTTTGGGATAATTTTGGGGCTATTTTGGGGCAGTTTGGGGGTGATTTTTGGGGTGATTATGGGACCATTTTGGGGGCGAATTTGGGCTATTTTGGAACAGTTTGGGGTGATTTTTGGGACGATTTTTGGGATGATTTTGGGGTGATTTATGGGGTGATTTTGGGGATGATTTTTGGGGTGATTTCGGGGCGAATTTGGGCTATTTTGGGGCAGTTTGGGGTGATTTTTGGGGCTATTTTTGGGGTGATTATGGGACCATTTTTGGGGTGATTTTGGGCGGTTTTGGGGCAGTTTGGGGTCATTTCTGGGACCATTTTTGGGGTGACTTTGGGCGGTTTTGGGGCAGTTTGGGGTCATTTTTGGGACCATTTTTGGGGTGATTTTGGGCGGTTTTGGGGTGATTATGGGACCATTTTTGGGACCATTTTTGGGGTGATTTGGGGTGATTTCGGGGCAGTTTGGGGTGATTTTTGGGGCCATTTTTGGGGTGATTTTGGGCGGTTTCGGGGCAGTTTGGGGTGATTTTGGGGTGATTTTTGGGGTGATTTTTGGGGTGATTTTTGGGGTGATTTGGGGCGGTTTCGGGGCTCACCCGCAGCTGTCGCTCATCAGCTCCTCCGGCTCCTCCTTCAGCCTGGGGGGAGGGGACGGGAGAGACGTCACCAACAGGGACAGGGACAGGGACAGGGACAGGGACAGGGACAGGGGACATCAATGGGGACAGGTGACACTGACAGGACAGGTGACACCAACAGGGACAGGTGACACTGCCAGGTGACATCATCAATGGGGACAGGTGACACTGCCAGGACAGGTGACACCAACGGGGACAGGTGACACTGAACTGGGACAGGTCACATCAATGGGGACAGGTGACAGGGACAGGTGACACTGAACTGGGACAGCTGACATCAATGGGGACGGGTGACAGTGACAGGGACAGGTGACGGTGACAGGGACAGTGACAGGGACAGGTGACACCAATGGGGACAGGTGACAGTGACAGGGACAGGTGACACCGACAGGGACAGGTGACATCAATGGGGACAGGTGACGGTGACAGGGACAGGTGACACCGAACTGGGACCATGGTGACACAAAATGTCCCCAAGCGTCCCCACCCTTCCCAGTGTCCCCAAATGTCCCCATCAAGCCCAATGTCCCCAACCCCCCCAGCGTCCCCCAATGTCCTCAATCCCCCAACGTCCCTTCAATGTCCCCAATGTCCCCACCCTCCCCAGTGTCCCCAAATGTCCCCAATGTCCCAAATCTTCCCAATGTCCCCAAATGTCCCCAACCCTCCAATGTCCCCAAATGTCCCTTCAATGTCCCCAATCCCTTAATGTCCCCAATGTCCCCAACCCCCCAATGTCCCCAAATGTCCCCAACCCCGCAGTGTCCCCAATGTCCCCAATGTCCCCCAATGTCCCCAATGTCTCCAATGTCCCCAATGTCCCCAATGTCCCTTCAATGTCCCCAATGTCCCTTCAATGTCCCCAATGTCCCTTCAATGTCCCCAATGTCTCCAACCCCCCCAGTGTCCCCAATGTCCCTTCAATGTCCCCAATCCCTTTAATGTCCCCAGCGTCCCCCAATGTCCCAAATCTTCCCAATGTCCCCAAATGTCCCCAACCCCCCCCATGTCCCCAAGCCCCCCAATGTCCCTTCAATGTCCCCAACGTCCCCAATCCCTTTAATGTCCCCAATGTCCCCAACCCCCCAAATGTCCCCAATGTCCCCAACCCTCCAACCCCCCCAATGTCCCCAACCCCCCCAGTGTCCCTTTAATGTCCCCAATGTCCCCCATGTCCCAAATCTTCCCAATGTCCCCAAATGTCCCCAACCTCCCCAATGTCCCCAACCCCCCCAATCTCCCCAAATGTCCCCAAATGTCCCCAATGTCCCCAACCCTCCCAATGCCCCCAGTGTCCCCAACCCCTGCAGTGTCCCCAATGTCCCCAAATGTCCCAAATGTCCCCAACCCCCCCAATGTCCCCAATGTCCCCACATGTCCCCAGTGTCCCCAGATGTCCCCAACCCCCCCAATGTCCCCAACCCCCGCAGTGTCCCCAAGTGTCCTCACCCGCTGTCCCCGGCCGTGTCCAGCTGCAGCCGCCGCCTCTTGGTCCCCGGCCCCGTCCCCTCCCCCGGGCCCCGCTTGGGATGTCCCCAAGGTGTCCCCAGGGCGTCCCCGAGGCCGTTGGGGGCGGTGACACCCTGAGGGTGGCCCTGAGAGATGTCCCCAAGCTGCTGGTGGCCTTGGCTGATGTCCCCAAGGTGGTGGCCTTGGCTGATGTCCCCAAGGTGGTGGTGGCCTTGGCTGATGTCCCCAAGGTGGTGGCCTTGACCAATGTCCCCAGGGTGGTGGTGGCCTTGGTCCGTGTCCCCAGGGTGGTGGTGGCCTTGGCTGATGTCCCCAAGGTGGTGGTGGACCTGGGACACGTCCCCAAGGTGGTGGCTTTGACCAATGTCCCCAAGGTGGTGGCCATGCCTGATGTCCCCAAGCTGGTGGCCTTGACCAATGTCCCCAAGCCGCTGTCCCTGCCTGATGTCCCCAAGCTGGTGGCTTTGACCAATGTCCCCAAGCTGGTGGCCTTGACCAATGTCCCCAACGTGGTGGCCTTGACCGATGTCCCCAGGGTGGTGGCTCTTGGTGGCATCTCCAAGGCGGTGTCCCTGCCGGATGTCCCCGAGCCAGTGGCTCTCTGTGATGTCCCCAACGCGGTGGCCTTGACCGATGTCCCCAGGTTGGTGTCCCTGCCTGATGTCCCCGAGGTGGTGGCCTTGACCGATGTCCCCGAACTGGTGGCTTTGACCAATGTCCCCAACGTGGTGGCTTCCATCAATGTCCCCAACGTGGTGGCCTTGACCGATGTCCCCAAGGTGGTGGCCTTGACCAATGTCCCCAAGCCGCTGTCCCTGCCAGGCTCCATTGGTGACATCCATGTCCCCATTGGTGGCCATGTCACCATTGGTGACATCCATGTTCCCGTTGGTGACATCCATGTCCCCATTGCTGGTGGCATCCATGTCCCCATTGCTGGTGGACATGTCCCCGTTGGTGGCATCCATGTCCCCATTGGTGGCACTGTCCCCATTGGTGGCATTGTCTCCGTTGGTGGCACTGTCCCCGTTGGTGGCACTGTCCCCATTGCTGGTGGCCATGTCCCCATTGGTGGCATCCATGTCCCCATTGCTGGTGGCATCCATGTCCCCGTTGGTGGCACTGTCCCCATTGGTGGCATCCATGTCACCATTGGTGGCATCCATGTCCCCATTGGTGGCATCCGTGTCCCCGTTGGTGTCCCCGGTGACGCCGCGCAGCACAAACTCCACGATGTCGGGTGGCAGCCCCTCGGCGCTGGGTGGCACCGGTGGCCCTGTCCCCAATGTCCCCAATGTCCCCAATGTCCCCGCTGTCCCCAATGTCCCCGCTGTCCCCAATGTCCCCGCTGTCCCCAATGTCCCCCGGGTGCCATCGTCGGCCCCGTCCAGCTGCTGGATGCGGGGACACGGGGACACCACGGGGGACAGGGGTGACACCAGCGGTGACACCATGGGTGACACCATGGGGGACACCAGGGGGGACACCAGCGGGGACAGGGCCACCCCCGGGGCCACCCCGGCGCGGGCGTGGCCGAAGCAGCGTCCCCGCGGTGGCGCCGTCCCCAGGGCGGGGGGGGCGTCGTCGTCGTCCTCGCTGGTGTCACCGCGGGGGGACAATGGCCGAGGGGGGTGGCACCTGCGGGTGACAGTGACAGTGACAGTGACAGTGACAGTGACAATGACAGTGACAGTGACAATGACAGTGACAGTGACAGTGAGGGGGTGGCATTGTCATTGTCCTCGCTGGTGTCACTGCTGGGGGACAATGGCTGAGGGGGGTGGCACCTGCGGGTGACAGTGACAGTGACAGTGAGGGGGTGGCAGTGAGGGTGTGGCATTGTCATTGTCCTCGCTGGTGTCACCGCGGGGGGACAATGGCCGAGGGGGGTGGCACCTGCGGGTGACAGTGACAGTGACAGTGAGGGGGTGGCATTGGCATTGTCCTCGCTGGTGTCACCGCGAGGGGACAATGGCCGAGGGGGGTGGCACCTGTGGGTGACAGTGACAGTGAGGGGGTGGCAGTGACAATGGAGGGGTGGCAGGTGACAATGAGCTCCAGGGGGTGACAATGGTCCTGGAGGTGACAATGAGAGGTGGCAGGGGACAGTGACACAGTGGGGTGGCACCTGCGGGTGACAGTGACAGTGACAGTGAGGGGGTGGCATTGTCATTGTCCTCACTGGTGTCACCGTGAGGGGACAATGGCCGAGGGGGGTGGCACCTGCGGGTGACAGTGACAATGAGGGGGTGACAGGTGACATTGAGCTCCAGAGGGTGACAATGGTCCTGGAGGTGACAATGAGGGGGTGGCAGGGGACAATGGCCGAGGGGGGTGGCACCTGCGGGTGACAATGACAGTGACAGTGACAATGACAGTGAGGGGGTGGCATTGTCATTGTCCTCGCTGGTGTCACCGTGAGGGGACAATGGGCAAGGGGGGTGGCAGCTGCGGGTGACAATGACAATGACAGTGACAGTGACAATGACAATGACAGTGACATTGAGCTCCAGGAGGTGACAATGACCAGGGAGGTGACAATGAGAGGTGGCAGGGGACAATGGCCGAGGGGGGTGGCACCTGCGGGTGACAGTGACAGTGACAGTGAGGGGGTGGCATTGTCATCGTCCTCGCTGGTGTCACCGCGAGGGGACAGCGACACAGTGGGGTGGCACCTGCAGGTGACAGTGACAGTGACAATGAGGGGGTGGCAGTGACATTGAGTTCCAGGAGGTGACAATGGAGGGGTGGCAGGGGACAATGAGCTCCAGGGGGTGAAAACGACCAGGGAGGTGACAATGGAGGGGTGGCAGTGACAGTGAGGGGGTGACAGTGACAATGGAGGGGTGGCAGTGACAATGAGCTCCAGGAGGTGACAATGACCAGGGAGGTGACAATGAGAGGTGGCAGGGGACAATGGCCGAGGGGGGTGGCACCTGCGGGTGACAGTGACAGTGACAGTGACAGTGAAGGGGTGGCATTGTCATTGTCCTTGCTGGTGTCACCGCGAGGGGACAGTGGCCGAGGGGGTGGCAGTGACAATGAGGGCTGACAGGTGACAAGGAGCTCCAGGAGGTGACAGTGAGGGGGTGGCAGTGACAGTGAGGGGGTGACAGTGACAATGGGGGGGTGGCAGTGACAGTGAGCTCCAGGAGGTGACAACGATCAAGGAGGTGACAGTGAGGGGGTGGCAGTGACAATGGAGGGGTGGCAGTGACAATGAGCTCCAGGGGGTGACAATGGTCCTGGGGGTGACAATGAGGGGTGGCAGGGGACAATGGCCGAGGGGGGTGGCACCTTCGAGTGACAGTGACAATGACAATGACAATGACAGGCGACAACGAGCTCCAGGAGGTGACAATGACCAGAGAGGTGACATTGGGGGCTGACAGGTGACAATGAGCTCCAGGGGGTGACAATGGTCCTGGAGGTGACAATGAGAGGTGGCAGGGGACAATGGCCGAGGGGGTGGCACCTGCGGGTGACAATGGGGGCTGACAGGTGACATTGAGCTCCAGGGGGTGACAATGGTCCTGGAGGTGACAGTGAGGGGGTGACAGTGACAATGGAGGGGTGGCAGGTGACAATGAGCTCCAGGGGGTGACAACGACCAGGGAGGTGACAGTGAGGGGGTGGCAGTGACAGTGGGGGGGTGGCAGTGACAGTGAGGGGGTGACAGGTGACAGTGAGCTCCAGGGGGTGACAATGACCAGGGAGGTGACAATGAGGGGGTGGCAGTGACAGTGGAGGGGTGACAGGTGACAATGAGCTCCAGGAGGTGACAATGGTCCTGGAGGTGACAATGAGAGGTGGCAGGTGACAATGGCCGAGGGGGGTGGCACCTGCGGGTGACAATGACAGTGACAGTGAGGGGGTGGCATTGTCATTGTCCTCGCTGGTGTCACCGCCAGGGGACAGCGGCACGGGGGGGTGGCACCTGTGGGTGACAGTGACAATGACAGTGACAGTGAGGGGGTGGCATTGTCATTGTCCTCGCTGGTGCCACCGCGAGGGGACAATGGCCGAGGGGGTGGCACCTGCGGGTGACAATGGGGGGCTGACAGGTGACATTGAGCTCCAGGAGGTGACAATGGTCCTGGAGGTGACAACGAGGGGTGGCAGGGGACAATGGGGGGGGGTGGTGGCCTCGGGGTGACAGCGGTCATGCAGGTGACAATGGCCTCAAAGGGTGACAATGGCCTCAAAGGGTGACAATGGCCTTGGAGGTGACGTTGTCCCTTTGGGTGACATCAAGGCCAGAGGTGACAATGACATCGGGAGAGGTGACACTGACCCCAGGGGGAGGTGACAATGTGACAGTGACCCAGAGGGTGACAATGACATCAGGAGAGGTGACAGTGTGACACTGTGACAGGGTGACAGGGTGACAGTGTGACAACGTGACACGGTGACACTGTGACAGGGTGACACTGTGACATGGTGACAGGGTGACAGGGTGACAGTGTGACACGGTGACAGTGTGACACGGTGACACTGACCCAGAGGGTGGCACTGTGACACTGTCCCCAGGGGGAGGTGACAACGTGACACGGTGACACGGTGACAATGTGACACGGTGACAGGGTGACACTGTGACAGTGTGACACAGTGACACGGTGACACAGTGACAGGGGACACGGTGACAGTGTGACAATGTGACACGGTGACAGGGTGACACGGTGACAATGTGACACGGTGACAGTGTGACAGTGTGACACAGTGACACTGTGACATGGTGACAGGGTGACACAGTGACACTGTGACATGGTGACAGGGTGACAGTGTGACAATGTGACAATGGTGACAGGGTGACACTGTCCCCAGGGGGAGGTGACACTGTGACAGGGTGATACTGACCCTGAGGGTGGCAGTGTCCCCCGGGGAAGGTGACAATGACCCAGAGGGTGACAATGACATCAAGAGAGGTGACACTGTCCCCAGGGGGAGGTGACACAGTGACAGTGTGACAGGGTGACACGGTGACAGTGTGACAATGTGACACGGTGACACGGTGACAGCGTGACACCGTGACAAGGTGACAGGGTGACAGTGTGACAGGGTGACAGTGTGACAGTGTGACACGGTGACAGTGTGACAGTGTGACATGGTGACAATGTGACAGTGTGACAGGGTGACAGTGTGACACAGTGACAGTGTGACAGTGTGACACGGTAACAATGTGACATGGTGACAGTGTGACAGTGTGACACGGTGACAGGGTGACAATGTGACAGTGTGACAATGTGGCAATGTGACACGGTGACAGTGTGACACGGTGACAGGATGACAGAGTGACAGTGTGACATGGTGACACGGTGACACGGTGACAGTGTGACACGGTGACAGGATGACAGAGTGACATTGTGACAATGTGACACGGTGACACAGTGACACTGACCCTGAGGGTGGCACTGTGACACTGTCCCCAGGGGGAGGTGACAGGGTGACAGTGTGACAGGGTGACACAGTGACACGGTGACACGGTGACACAGTGACAGTGTGACACGGTGACACGGTGACAATGTGACACAGTGACAGGGTGACAGGGTGACACAGTGACAATGTGACAGTGTGACACGGTAACAATGTGACACGGTGACACGACAATGTGACAGGGTGACAATGTGACATGGTGACAGTGTGACAATGTGACACGGTGACAGGGTGACACGGTGACAATGTGACATGGTGACAGTGTGACAGTGTGACAGTGTGACACGGTGACAGTGTGACACGGTGACAGGGTGACAGTGTGACACGGTGACACCGACCTGGGCGTGGCCTCCAGCGCCGCCCTCTGTCCCCAGAGCCGCGGTGGCCCCGGGGGTGACGTCGGTGACAACGGCGGTGCCACGCCCCCGCTGGGTGATGTCATCCGGTCAGGTGACAACGCCACGCCCCCATTGGGTGACGTCATCGGGTCGGGTGACAGCGACACCGCCCCGTTTGGTGACGTCATCGCGCCGGGGGACGGCGATGGCCGCGGGAGTGGCATCGACCTGCGGGTGACAGGGACACCGAGGGTGACAATGACACCGAGGGTGACAGGGACACTGAGGGTGACAATGACACCGAGGGTGACAATGACACCGAGGGTGACGTCATCTGGGAGGTGACAGCGACACTGAAGGTGACAGTGACGCCAACAATGAGGTGACAATGACGTCATCCCGGAGGTGACACCAAGAGTGACACCGAGGGTGACATCGTGTGACAACGACAGCGAGGGTGACAACGACACCGAGGGTGACAAGGACGCTGAGGTGACAGGGACACCAAGAGTGCCACCACCCCTGAGGTGACGCCACCCTGGGAGGTGACACGGGGGGTGGCCCTGTCCCACTGGGTGACACTACGGTGACACTGGGAGTGACACTGCCCTGGGAGGTGACACTGGGGTGGCCCTGTCCCACTGGGTGACACTACGGTGACACTGGGAGTGACACTGCCCTGGGAGGCGACACTGGGGTGGCCCTGTCCCATTGGGTGACACTGTCACACTGGGAGGTGACACTGGGGGTGGCCCTGTCCCACTGGGAGGTGACACTGGGAGGTGACACTGGGAGTGACACTGCCCTGGGAGGTGACACTGGGGTGGCCCTGTCTCACGGGGTGACACTGGGGGGTGACACTGGGGTGGCCCTGTCCCATTGAGTGACACTGGGAGGTGACACTGGCAGGTGACACCATGGGGTGGCCCTGTCCCAGTGGGTGACACTACGGTGACACTGGGAGTGACACTGCCCTGGGAGGTGACACTGGCAGGTGACACTGTGAGGTGACACTGGGGTGGCCTTGTCCCACTGGGTGACACTGGCAGGTGACACCAGGGGGTGGCCCTGTCCCATTGGGTGACACTATGGTGACACTGGGAGTGACACTGCCCTGGGAGGTGACACTGTGAGGTGACACTGGGGGTGGCCCTGTCCCACTGGGTGACACTGGGAGGTGACACTGGGAGTGACACTGTCCCCAGGAGGTGACACCGGGGGGTGGCCCTGTCCCATTGGGTGACACTGTGAGGTGACACTGGGAGGTGACACTGGCGCTGGCCCTGTCCCACGGGGTGACACTGTGAGGTGACACTGGGAGTGACACTGCCCTGGGAGGTGACACTGTGAGGTGACACTGGGGGTGGCCCTGTCCCACTGGGTGACACTGGGGGGTGACACTGCGGGGTGGCCCTGTCCCACTGGGTGACACTGGCAGGTGACACTGTCCCACTGGCAGGTGACACTGGCAGGTGACACCGTGAGATGACACCGGGGGGTGGCCTTGTCCCATTGGGTGACACTGGGAGGTGACACTGGGAGGTGACACTGTCACACTGTGAGGTGACACTGGGAGGTGGCCCTGTCCCACTGGGTGACACTGGCAGGTGACACTGTCACACTGGGAGGTGACACCGGGGAGTGGCCCTGTCTCACAGGGTGACACCGGGGGGTGGCCCTGTCCCATTGGGTGACACTGTGAGGTGACACTGGTGGTGGCCCTGTCCCATTGTGTGACACTGGGGGGTGACACTGGGGTGGCCCTGTCCCATCGGGTGACACTGGCAGGTGACACTGGCGGTGGCCCTGTCCCACTGTGAGGTGACACCGGGGGGTGGCCCTGTCCCATTGGGTGACACTGGGAGGTGACACTGTGAGGTGACACTGGGAGGTGACACTGGGAGGTGACACCGGGGGGTGGCCCTGTCCCACTGGGTGACACTGTCACACTGTGAGGTGACACTGGTGGTGGCCCTGTCCCATTGGGTGACACTGGGAGTGACACTGTCACACTGGGAGGTGACACCGCTGGTGGCCCTGTCCCACTGGCAGGTGACACTGTGAGGTGACACTGTGAGGTGACACTGGGGTGGCCCTGTCCCACTGGCAGGTGACACTGTGAGGTGACACTGTGAGGTGACACTGGGGTGGCCCTGTCCCACTGTGAGGTGACCCGGGGGTGTCCCGCTGCCCGCGGGTGACGCTCACCTGGCTGTCGCTGTCGCCGTCCCCGTCCCCGTCCCCGCGGGTGTCACCGCCGTCCCCTCGGCCGTGCCGGGCGCGGGTTGGTGTCCCCGGCGCGCGGCCCCGGCTGGGGACAGCGCCCGGCGCGGCCACCGCGGCCTCGGGGACACCTCGGGGTCACCGGCGCTGGGGATGTGACGCGGCGCGGCCGGGGCCACGCCTGGGGACAGCCGGGGGGGCGCCGTGTCACCGACGGGTCACCGGCGTCCCCTCCGTGTCCCCGCTGTCCCCCCAATGTCCTCACATAGTCCCCAATGTCCCCAAAATGGCCCCGATCCCTCCAATGTCCCCAAATGTCCCCAACCCCCCCAATGTCCCCAATGTCCCCCAATGTCCCCAATCCCGCCTATTGTCCCCAATGTCCCCAATGTCCCCAAAATGTCCCCGATCCCTCCGAGTGTCCTTAATGTCCCCTCAATGTCCCCATTGTCTCCCCAATGTCCTCCCAATGTCCCCAACCCCTTCAATGTCTCCACTGTCCCCTCAGTGTCCCCAAAATGTCCCCTCAATGTCCCCGATCCCTCCAATGTCCCCTCCGTGTCCCCAATGTCCCCTTGATGTCCCCGATCCCTCCGAGTGTCCCCAATGTCCCCTCAATGTCCCCGTTGTCTCCCTCAACGTCCCCGCAATGTTCCCTCCATGTCCCCGATCCCTCCAATGTCCCCTCGGTGTCCCCACTGTCCCCCCAATGTCCTGACAATGTCCCCAATGTCCCCAAAATGGCCCCGATCCCTCCAGTGTCCCCAAATGTCCCCAACCCCCCCAATGTCCCCAATGTCCCCCAATGTCCCCAATCCCGCCTATTGTCCCCAATGTCCCCTCAATATCCCAAATGTCCCCAATGTCTCCAATGTCTCCCCAATGTCCTCCCAATGTCCCCAAGTGTCCCCAAAATGGCCCCGATCCCTCCAATGTCCCCACCGTGTCCCCAGTGTCCCCACCGTGTCCTCACAGTGTCCCCAAAATGTCCCCGATCCCTCCGAGTGTCCCCAATGTCCCCTCAATGTCCCCAATATCCCCTTGATGTCCCCGATCCCTCCAGCGTTCCCAATGTCCCCTCAGTGTCCCTTCAATGTCCCCAAGTGTCCCCAAAATGTCCCCGATCCCTGCAGCGCTCTCAGTGTCCCCTCAATGTCCCCTCCATGTCCCCGTTGTCTCCCTAATGTCCCCCCAATGTCCCCAATGTCCCCAAAATGGCCCCGACCCCTCCAGTGTCCCTTCAATGTCCCCAAAATGTTCCCTCAATGTCCCCGATCCCTCCAATGTCCCCAATGTCCCCAGTGTCCCCAAAATGGCCCCAATCCCTCCGAGTGTCCCCAATGTCCCCTCAATGTCCCCGTTGTCTCCCTCAACGTCCCCCCAATGTTCCCTCAATGTCCCCGATCCCTCCAATGTCCCCTCGGTGTCACCAGTGTCCCCACCGTGTCCCCGCTGTCTCCCTCAATGCCCTCCCAATGTCCCCAAGTGTCCCCAAAATGGCCCCAATCCCTCCAAGTGTTCCCAATGTCCCCTCAACGTCCTCCCAATGTCCTCCCAATGTCCTCCCAATGTCCCCAAAATGTCCCCGATCCCTCCAATGTCCCCAACCCCCCCATTGTCCCCAATGTCCCCAAACGCCCCCAATGTCCCCAACCCCCCACTGTCCCCTCAATATCCCAAATGTCCCCAATGTCCCTCAATCCCCAATGCCCCCAAACCCCCCCACTGTCCCCAAACCCCCCTTTGTCCCCAACCCCCAATGTCCCCATTGTCCCCAATATCCCCAAACCCCCCATTGTCCCCAATGTCCCCATTGTCCCCAACACCCCCAACATCCCCAACCCCCCCATTGTCCCCAATGTCCCCAATGTCCCCACTGTCCCTATTGTCCCGATTGTCCCCAATGTCCCCACCCCCCCATTGTCCCCAACCCTCCCAATGTCCCCAATATCCCCAATTGTCCCCAACCCCCCCATTGTCCCCAACCCCCCCATTTTCCCCAATGTATCCAAACCCCCACTGTCCCCAATGTCCCCAACCCCCCCCATTGTTCCCATTGTCCCCAACATCCCCAACCCCCCCATTGTCCCCAATCCCCCCCAATGTCCCCAACCCCCCCTTTGTCCCCAATGTCCCCAATGTCCCCAAATGTCCCCAATGTCCCCAAACCCCCTCATTGTCTCCATTGTCCCCAATGTCCCCCCATTGTCTCCAACCCCCCAATGTCCCCACTGTCCCCAATGTCCCCTCAATGTCCCAAATGTCCCGAATGTCCCCCAACCCTCCAATGTCCCCAATGTCCCCATCCCCCCAATGTCCCCATCCCCCCATTGTCCCCAACCCCCCCAATGTCCCCAATCGCCCCCATTGTCCCCAATGTCCCCATTGTCCCCAAGACCCTCAGTGTCCCCCTTTGTCCCCAATGTCCCCAATGTCCCCACCCCCCCATTGTCCCCATTGTCCCCAACCCCCCCAAACCCCACAATGTCCCCAATGTCCCCAACCCCCCACTGTCCCCACTGTCCCCACTGTCCCCAATGTCCCCTCAATATCTCAAATGTCCCCAATGTCCCTAAACTCCCCCATTGTCCCCATTGTCCCCTTTGTCCCCAATCCCCCCCTTTGTCCCCAATGTCCCCAATCTCCCCAAACTCCCCCATTGTCCCCAACCCCCCCCAATGTCCCCAACCCCCCCCAATGTCCCCAATCCCCCACAATGTCCCCATTATCCCCAAGACCCTCAGTGTCCCCCAATGTCCCCAATGTCCCCATTGTCTCCATTGTCCCCAATGTCCCCAACCCCCCCTATGTCCCCAAACTCCCCCAATGTCCCCAATGTCCCCAATGTCCCCAACCCCCCCATTGTCCCTAAATGTCCCAAATGTCCCCTCAATATCCCAAATGTCCCCACTGTCCCCCAATGTCCCCAACCCCCCCATTGTCCCCAATGTCCCCAAACCCCCTCATTGTCTCCATTGTCCCCATTGTCCCCCCATTGTCTCCAACCCCCCACTGTCCCCACTGTCCCCAATGTCCCAAACCCCCATTGTCCCCAACCCCCCCAATGTCCCCAATGTCCCCATTTTCCCCAACCCCCCCAATGTCCCCACCCCCCCCATTGTCCCCAACCCCCCCAAACCCCCCATTGTCCCCAACACCCCCATTGTCCCCAATGTCCCCACCCCCCCATTGTCCCCAAATGTCCCACATGTCCCCAAACCCCCATTGTCCCCAACCCCCCCAATGTCCCCCTTTGTCCCCAATGTCCCCAAACCCCCTCATTGTCTCCATTGTCCCCATTGTCTCCAACCCCCAAATGTCCCCACTGTCCCCAATGTCCCCTCAATGTCCCCAATGTCCCTTCCATGTCCCCAATGTCCCCATTGTCCCCAACACCCCCAACATCCCCAACCCCCCCATTGTCCCCAACGTCCCCAAACCCCCACAATGTCCCCAACCCCCCACATTGTCTCCATTGTCCCCCCACTGTCCCCAACTCCCCCAATGTCCCCAACCCCCCCATTGTCCCCAACATCCCCAAACCCCCCAATGTCCCCTATCCCCCCCATTGTCCCCACTGTCCCCAACACCCCCAACTCCCCACTGTCCCCAATGTCCCCTCAATATCCCAAATGTCCCCAATGTCCCCCAACCCCCAATGTCCCCCAATGTCCCCAACCCCCCCAATGTCCCCAATGTCCCCCAACCCCCCCATTGTCCCCAACCCCCCACTGTCCCCAATGTCCCAAATGTCGCAAACCCCCCCATTGTCCCCAAATCCCCCCATTGTCCCCAATGTCCCCAACCCCCCCAATGTCCCCATTGTCCCCAATGTCCCCACCCCCCCATTGTCCCCAAATGTCCCAAATGTCCCCAATTTCCCCCAACCCCCCCATTGTCCCCAATGTCCCCAAACCCCCACTGTCCCCACTGTCCCCAATGTCCCCTCAATATCTCAAATGTCCCCATTGTCCCCAATCCCCCCCTTTGTCCCCAATGTCCCCAACCCCCCCAAACCCCCCAATGTCCATAATGTCCCCACCCCCCCCATTGTCCCCAAATGTCCCCAATGTCCCCATTGTCCCCAACACCCCCAACATCCCCAACCCCCCCAATGTCCCCAATGTCCCCATTGTCTCCATTGTCCCCAATGTCCCCAACCCCCCCCAATGTCCCCAAACCCCCCAATGTCCTCAACGTCCCCATTGTCCCCAAGACCCTCAGTGTCCCCAATGTCCCCAATGTCCCCAGATGTCCCCAACCCCCCAATGTCCCCAACCCCCCAATGTCCCCAAACCCCCCCTTTGTCCCTAAATGTCCCAAATGTCCCCTCAATATCCCAAATGTCCCCACTGTCCCCCAATGTCCCCAACCCCCCCATTGTCCCCAATGTCCCCAAACCCCCTCATTGTCTCCATTGTCCCCATTGTCCCCCCATTGTCTCCAACCCCCCAATGTCCCCACTGTCCCCAATGTCCCCTCAATATCCCAAATGTCCCCAATGTCCCCTAACCCCCCCATTGTCCCCAATATCCCCCTTTGTCCCCATTGTCCCCAAGACCCTCAGTGTCCCCACAATGTCCCCAACCCCCCAGATGTCCCCAACCCCCCCAATATCCCCATTGTCCCCAAACCCCCCCATTGTCCCCAATCCCCCCAACCCCCCCATTGTCCCCAACCCCCCCATTGTCCCCAACCCCCCCATTGTCCCCAATGTCCCCAATGTCCCCATTGTCCCCACTGTCCCCAATGTCTACAAACCCCTCCAATGTCCCCAATGTCCCCATTGTCCCCAACCCCCACAATGTCCCCAATCCCCCCAATGTCCCCAAACCCCCCCTTTGTCCCCAATGTCCCCATTGCCCCAAGACCCTCAGTGTCCCCAATGTCCCCAACGTCCCCAGATGTCCCC
This sequence comes from Passerculus sandwichensis, assembly GCA_031885435.1. Classification (NCBI taxonomy): domain Eukaryota; kingdom Metazoa; phylum Chordata; class Aves; order Passeriformes; family Passerellidae; genus Passerculus; species Passerculus sandwichensis. The sequence goes on along the minus strand of CM063151.1, from coordinate 10,206,411 downwards.
AACCCCCCACTGTCCCCAACCCCCCCAATGTCCCCAAACTCCCCCAATGTCCCCAATGTCCCCATGACCCTCAGTGTCCCCCAACACCCCCAACATCCCCAAACCCCCATTGTCCCCAATGTCCCCAAGGTCCCCAACCCCCCCATTGTCCCCAACCCCCCCCTTTGTCCCCAACCCCCCCATTGTCCCCAATGTCCCCATTGTCCCCAACCCCCCCATTGTCCCCAATGTCCCCTCAATATCTCAAATGTCCCCACTGTCCCCACTGTCCCCATTGTCCCCAATCCCCCCTTTGTCCCCAATGTCCCCAATGTCCCCCTTTGTCCCCAATGTCCCCAACCCCCCCATTGTCCCCATTGTCCCCAATCCTCCCACTGTCCCCATTGTCCCCAATGTACCCAACCCCAAATGTCCCCATTGTCCCCAATGTCCCCAATGTCCCCAATGTCCCCACCCCCCCATTGTCCCCAAATGTCCCACATGTCCCCAAACCCCCATTGTCCCCAAACCCCCCAATGTCCCGATTGTCCCCACTGTCCCCACTGTCCCCACTGTCCCCATTGTCCCCAATGTCCCCAATCCCCCCAATGTCCCCAAACCCCCCCTTTGTCCCCAATGTCCCCAATGTCCCCCAAACCCCCTCATTGTCTCCATTGTCCCCATTGTCTCCAACCCCCATTGTCCCCAATCCCCCCCAATGTCCCCAATGTCCCTATTGTCCCCAAGACCCTCAGTGTTCCCCTTTGTCCCCAACACCCCAATGTCCCCAAACCCCCCCACTGTCCCCAATGTCCCCAGATGTCCCCCAATCCCAAATGTCCCCAACCCCCCAATGTCCCCAAACCCCTCCAATGTCCCCAATGTCCCCAAACGCCCCATTATCCCCAATGTCCCCAACGTCCCCATTGTCCCCAATGTCCCCAACCCCCAAACGTCCCCAAAGTCCCCAAACCCCCCAATGTCCCCAACTCCCCCTTTGTCCCCATTGTCCCCAATGCCCCCAATGTCCCCAATGTCCCAAATGTCACAAACCCCCCCATTGTCCCCAAATCCCCCCATTGTCCCCAATGTCCCCAACCCCCCCATTGTCCCCAATGCCCCCAATCCCCCCCATTGTCCCCAACCCCCCACTGTCCCCATTGTCCCCAATGTCCCCCAATCCCAAATGTCCCCAACCCCCCAATGTCCCCAAACCCCCCCATTGTCCCCAACCCCCCCATTGTCCCCAATCCCCCCCAATGTCCCCAATGTCCCCAATGTCCCCAAACACCCCATTGTCCCCAACAACCCCCCCAAACCCCCCAATGTCCCCAATGTCCCCAATCCCCCCAATGTCCCCAATGTCCCCAACCCCCCAATGTCCCCACCCCCCCCACTGTCCCCACTGTCCCCTTGTGCTGTCACTCACCCGGGGGGGGGCGGGGCCGTCCGGAGCTGCCCGGGGGGGGCCGGCGGGGGGGGGACACCCCCGGGGGGGGGAGGGGCCGCCCCCCGTTGGGGACATTGGGGACACTGGGGACAGTGGGGGCGTCCCCTCCCCCCCCCGCGCTGTCCCCTCCCCCCGGGCTGGAACCTGGGGGGGGAGGGGCAGAAATGAGGGGGGAGGGGGAAAAATGAGGGGGGAGGGGCAAAAATGGGGGGGAAGGGGCAGAAAATGAGGGGGGGGAGGGGCAGAAATGAGGGGGGAGGGGGAAAAATGAGGGGGGAGGGGCAAAAATGGGGGGGAAGGGGCAGAAAATGAGGGGGGGGAGGGGCAGAAATGAGGGGGGAGGGGGAAAAATGAGGGGGGGAGGGGCAAAAAATGGGGGGAGGGGCAGAAATGAGGGGGGGAGGGGCAGAAATGAGGGGGGGAGGGGCAGAAATGGGGGGGAGGGGCAGAAAATGAGGGGGGGAGGGGCGGAAATGAGGGGGAGGGGCGAATGAGTGGGGGAGGGGCAGGAATGGGGGGGAGGGGCAGAAAATGAGGGGGGGAGGGGCGAAATGAGGGGGGAGGGGCGGAAATGAGTGGGGGAGGGGCAGGAATGGGGGGGAGGGGCAGAAATGAGGGGGGAGGGGCGGAAATGAGGGGGCAGAAAATGGAGGGGGAGGGGCAGAAATGAGGGGGGAGGGGCAGAAATGGGGGGGGGAGGGGCAGAAATGGGGGGGGGAGGGGCAGAAATGGGGGGAGGGGCAGAAATGGGGGAGGGGCAGAAATGGGGGGGAGGGAAATGAAGGGGGGGGAGGGGCAGAAAATGGGGGGGGAGGGGAGGAAATGAGGGGGGAGGGGGAAAAATGAGGGGGGGAGGGGCAGAAATGGGGGGAGGGGCAGAAATGGGGGAGGAGGGGTAAAAAAAAATGTGTTAATTTGGGGAGGGGTCTCGGGGGTTAATTAGCATTAATTAGCAGTAATTAGCGCCCGTACCGGGGCTCCCGTGGGCGATGGTCCGGTTGTGCTCAGGGGGGATTTGGGGAGGGGTTTCAGGGGGGTCTCAGGGTTAATTAGGGGAGGGGTCTCAGTGGTTAATTAGCGTTAATTAGCATTAATTAGCACTAATTAGCGCCCGTACCGGGGCTCCCGTGGGCGATGGTCTGGTCCGGTTGTGCTCGGGGGGGATTTGGGGAGGGGTCTCTGGGTTAATTAGGGGAGGGGTCCCGGGGGTTAATTAGCATTAATTAGCATTAATTAGCACTAATTAGCGCCTGTACTGGGGGTCCCGTGGGCGATGGTTCTGTTGTGCTCGGGGGGGATTTGGGGAGGGGTCTCAGGGGGCTCTCAGGGTTATTTGGGGAGGGGTCTCAGGGTTAATTAGCATTAATTAGCACTAATTAGGGCCCGTACCGGGGGTCCTGTGGGCGATGGTCTGGTTGTGCTCGGGGGGGATTTGGGAAGGGGTCTCTGTGTTAATTACGGTTAATTTGGGGAGGGGTCTCAGGGTTAATTAGGGATAATTAGGGTCAATTTGGGGAGGGGTCTCAGTGATTTTGGCGTGAATTTGGGAGGGGTCTCAGGGTTAAGTAGCATTAATTAGCATTAATTAGCACTAATTAGTGCCCGTACCGGGGGTCCCGTGGGCGATGGTCCGGTTGTGCTCGGGGGGGATTTGGGGAGGGGTCTTGGGATTAATTATGGTTAATTTGGGGAGGGGTCTCTGGTTCATTTGGGGAGGGGTCTCAGCAGTTAATTAGCATTAATTAGCACTAATTAGCGCCCGTACCGGGGCTCCCGTGGGCGATGGTCCGGTTGTGCTCGGGGGGGATTTAGGGAGGGGTCTCAAGGTTAATTAGGGGAGGGGTCTCAGGGTTAATTAGCATTAATTAGCAGTAATTAGGGCCCGTACCGGGGCTCCCGTGGGCGATGGTCCGGTTGTGCTCGGGGGGGGGATTTGGGGAGGGGTCTCTGGGTTAATTTGGGGAGGGGTTTCACAGTTAATGATGGTAAATTAGGGGTTAATTAGAGGTTAATTAGGGGTTAATTAGCACTAATTAGTGCCCGTACCGGGGGTCCCGTGGCGATGGTCCGGTTGTGCTCGGGGGGGGGTTTGGGGAGGGGTCTCAGGGTTAATTTGGGGAGGGGTTTCACAGTTAATGACGGTAAATTAGGGGTTAATTAGAGGTTAATTAGGGGTTAATTAGCACTAACTAGTGCCCGTACCGGGGGTCCCGAGGGCGATGGTCCGGTTGTGCTCGGGGTTAATTTGGGAGGGGTCTCAGGGTTAATTAGGGGAGGGGTCTCAGGAGTTAATTAGCGTTAATTAGCATTAATTAGCACTAATTAGCGCCCGTACCGGGGCTCCTGTGGGCGATGGTCCGGTTGTGCTCGGGGGGGATTTGGGGAGGGGTCTCAGGGTTATTTGGGGAGGGATCTCAGCAGTTAATTAGCGTTAATTAGCACTAATTAGCGCCCGTACCGGGGCTCCCGTGGGCGATGGTCCGGTTGTGCTCGGGGGGGATTTGGGGAGGGGTCCCGGCCCCTCCCCCGCCGGCCCCGGGGGCTGCTCCAGGATCCGGCACCGGTACCAACAGCGGCGGCGTGCGTCACGCGTGCTCCAGTAGAGACGCCAGCACCTGGAACCAGTATAAAACCAGTATAAACCAGTATAACCCAGTACAAACCAGTATGGAGTGATATATACCCCTATAGAGACCTATAGACCAGTATAGCCCAGTATAGCCCAGTATAACCCAGCAATGGCGGCGCGCGTCACGCGTGCTCCAGTACAGCCGCCAGCACCTGGAACCAGTATAAACCAGTATGGACCAGTATAACCCAGTACAGACCAGTATAACCCGATATACACCCATAGAAACTGATATAACCCAGTATAACCCAGTATAGCCCAGTATAACCCAGCAATGGCGGCGTCACGCGTGCTCCAGTACAGCCGCCAGCACCTGTGGAAACCAGTATAAACCAGTATGGACCAGTATAACCCAGTATAACCCGATATACACCATAGAAACTGATATAACCCAGTATAACCCAGTATAGCCCAGTATAACTCAGCAATGGCGGCACGCGTCACGCGTGCTCCAGTACAGCCGCCAGCACCTGGAACCAGTATAAACCAGTATGGACCAGTACAGACCAGTATAACCCAGTATAACCCGATACACACCCATAGAAACTGATATAACCCAGTATAGCCCAGTATAACCCAGCAATGGCGCGCGTCACGCGTGCTCCAATAGAGACGCCAGCACCTGGAACCAGTATAAACCAGTATGGACCAGTATAACCCAGTACAGACCAGTATAACCCGATATACACCCATAGAAACTGATATAACCCAGTATAACCCAGTATAACCCAGTATAGCCCAGTATAGCCCAGCAATGGCGGCGTCACGCGTGCTCCAGTACAGCCGCCAGCACCTGGAACCAGTATAAACCAGTATAAACCAGTACAAACCAGTATAACCTGATATACACCCATAGAAACTGATATAACCCAGTATAACCCAGTATAACCCAGTATAGCCCAGTATAACCCAGTATAACCCAGTATAACCCAGTATAGCCCAGTATAGACCAGTATAACCCAGTATAGCCCAGCAATGGCGCGCGTCACGCGTGCTCCAATACAGCCGCCAGCACCTGAAACCAGTACAGACCAGTATAAACCAGTACAGACCAGTATGGACCAGTACAGACCAGTATAACCCGATATACACCCATAGAAACTGATATAACCCAGTATATCCCAGTATAACCCAGTATAGCCCAGTATAGCCCAGCAATGGCGGCGTCACGCGTGCTCCAGTACAGCCGCCAGCATCTGTGGAAACCAGTATAAACCAGTATAAACCAGTATAACCCAGTATGGAGTGATATATACCCCTATAGAGACCTATGGACCAGTATAACCCAGTATAGCCCAGTATAGCCCAGTATAGCCCAGCAATGGCGCGCGTCACGCGTGCTCCAATAGAGACGCCAGCACCTATGGACCAGTATAAACCAGTATGGACCAGTACAGACCAGTATGGAGTGATATATACCCCTACAGAGACCTATGGACCAGTATAGCCCAGTATAACCCAGTATAACCCAGTATAACCCAGCAATGGCGCGCGTCACGCGTGCTCCAGTACAGCCGCCAGCACCTGGAACCAGTATGGACCAGTATAAACCAGTATGGACCAGTATAAACCAGTATGGACCAGTATAGACCAGTATAGACCAGTATAAACCAGTATGGACCAGTATGGACCAGTATAAACCAGTATAAACCAGTATGGACCAGTATGGACCAGTATAAACCAGTATAAACCAGTATAAACCAGTATGGACCAGTATGGACCAGTATGGACCAGTATAAACCAGTATGGACCAGTATGGACCAGTATGGACCAGTATGGACCAGTATAAACCAGTATGGACCAGTATGGACCAGTATAAACCAGTTTATCCCAGTCTATCCCAGTCACTCACTGGTATCCCACTGGGAACAGGTGCCCCTCCCAGTCCCTCCCAGTACAAACCAGTACAAACCAGTACAACCCAGTCCCTCCCAGTCCCCCCCAGTCCCTCCCAGTACAAACCAGTATAACCCAGTTCACTCACTGGTATCCCACAGGGAACAGGCACCAGTACAAACCAGTATAACCCAGTCCAAACCAGTACAAACCAGTACAAACCAGTACAAACCAGTATAACCCAGTCCCTCCCAGTACAAACCAGTATACCCAGTTCACTCACTGGTATCCCACGGGGAACAGGCACCAGTACAAACCAGTACAAACCAGTACAAACCAGTATAACCCAGTACAAACCAGTCTCTCCCAGTCCCTCCCAGTACAAACCAGTATAACCCGGTCACTCACTGGTATCCCACGGGAACAGGCACCAGTACAAACCAGTATAAACCAGTACAAACCAGTATAACCCAGTCCCTCCCAGTATTTCCCAGTCCCTCCCAGTCCCTCCCAGTACAAACCAGTATACCCCGGTCACTCACTGGTATCTCACGGGGAACAGGCACCAGTACAAACCAGTATAAACCAGTACAAACCAGTACAAACCAGTACAAACCAGTATAACCCAGTATAACCCAGTACAAACCAGTCTATCCCAGTCACTCACTGGTATCCCACGGGGAACAGGCACCCCTCCCAGTATTTCCCAGTACAAACCAGTACAAACCAGTTTGCCCCATTTCACTCACTGGTATCCCACAGGGAAGAGCCGCCCCTCCCAGTCCCTCCCAGTACAAACCAGTACACAGCAATACAAACCAGTATAACCCAGTACAAACCAGTACAAACCAGTATAACCCAGTTCACTCACTGGTATCCCACGGGGAACAGGCACCAGTACAAACCAGTCCCTCCCAGTCCCTCCCAGTACAAACCAGTCCAAACCAGTACAAAACAGTCCCTCCCAGTCCCTCCCAGTATAACCCAGTCCAAACCAGTCCCCCCCAGTCACTCACTGGTATCCCACGGGGAACAGGCGCCCCTGCCAGTCTGTCCCAGTCCCTCCCAGTACAAACCAGTCCAAACCAGTACAAACCAGTATAACCCAGTTCACGCACTGGTATCCCACAGGGAAGAGACACCAGTACAAACCAGTATAACCCAGTACAAACCAATATAAACCAGTCCCCACCAGTCCCTCACTGGTATCCCATGGGGAACAGGCGCCCCTGCCAGTCTGTCCCAGTCCCTCCCAGTACAAACCAGTACAAACCAGTCCCTCCCAGTCCCTTCCGGTACAAACCAGTACAAACCAGTATAACCCAGTTCACTCACTGGTATCCCACGGGGAACAGGCACCAGTATAAACCAGTGCAAACCAGTACAAACCAGTACAAACCAGTATAACCCAGTCCCTCCCAGTATAAACCAGTCCCTCCCAGTCCCTCCCAGTACAAACCAGTATAAACCAGTCCCTCCCAGTCCAAACCAGTATAACCCGGTCACTCACTGGTATCCCACGGGGAACAGGCACCCCTCCCAGTATTTCCCAGTCCCTCCCAGTCCCTCCCAGTCCCTCCCAGTCCCTCCCAGTCCCTCCCAGTCCAAACCAGTCCCTCCCAGTCCAAACCAGTACAAACCAGTATAACCCAGTCACTCACTGGTATCCCACGGGGAAGAGCCGCCCCTCGCGCTCCGACAGCTCCGAGAGCGCCCCCAGGCGGTCAATGCGGATGGAGCCTGGGAGGGACACCGAGATCACCAAAATCACCAAAATCACCCCAAAAATCACCGAAAAATCACTCCAAAAATAATCCCAAAATAACCCAAAATCACCCCAAAAATAACCCAAAATCACCCCAAAATCAGCCCCAAAATCACCCAAAATAACCCCAAAATGACCCAAAATCACCCCAAAAATAACTGAAAATACCCAAAACATCCCAAAATCCCCTCAGAGACACCAAAATCACCCAAAATCACCCCAAAAATCACCCCCAAAATCACCCAAAACTCACCCAAAATCACCCCAAAATCACCCAAAAATCACCGAAAAATCACCCCAAAAATCACCTCAAAATCACCCCAAAAATCACCCAAAATCACCCCAAAATCACCCAAAAATCACCCCAAAATCACCCCAAAAATCACCCCAAATCACCCCAAAATCACCCCAAAAATCACCTCAAAATCACCCCAAAAATCACCCCAAATCACCCCAAAATCACCCCAAAATCACCCAAAAATCACCCCAAAATCACCCCAAAAATCACCCAAAATCGCCCCAAAATCACCCCAAAAATCACCCAAAAATCACCCCAAAATCACCCAAAAAATTACCCAAAATCACCCCAAAATCACCCCAAAAATTACCCAAAATCACCCCAAAAATCACCCCAAAATCACCCCAAAATCACACAAAATCACCCAAAATCACCCCAAAAATCACCCCAAAATAACCCAAAATTACCCCAAAATCACCCCAAAATCACCCCAAAAATTACCCAAAATCACCCCAAAATCACCCAAAAATCACCCAAAATCACCCCAAAATCACCCAAAATCACCCCAAAAATCACCCAAAATCACACAAAATCACCAAAAAAACACCCCAAAAATCACCCCAAAATCACCCCAAAAACACCCAAAAATCACCCCAAAATCACCCCAAAAATCACCCCAAATCACCCAAAAATCACCCAAAAATCACCCAAAAATCACCCCAAAAATCACCCCCAAAATTACCCAAAATCACCCCAAAATCACCCAAAATCTCCCCAAAAATCACTCAAAATCACCCAAAAATCACCCCAAAATCACCCCAAATCACCCCAAAAATCATCGGAAAATCACGCCAAAATCACCCCAAAATCACCCAAAATAGCCCAAAATAACACAAAAATCACCCAAAATCACCCCAAAAATCACCCCAAAAATCACCCCAAAATCACCCCAAAAATCATCCAAAATCACCCCAAAAATCACCCCAAAAATCACCCCAAAAATAACTGAAAATACCCAAAACATCCCAAAATCCCCTCAGAGACACCAAAATCACCCCAAAATCACCCCAAAATCACCCCAAAAATCACCCAAAATAGCCCAAAATAACACAAAAATCACCCAAAATCACCCAAAATCACCCCCAAAATCACCCCAAAAATCACCCAAAGACGCCCAAAAATCACCCCCAAAATCACCCCAAAACCGTCCCAAAATCACCCCAAAAATCACCCAAAATCACCCCAAACCCACCCAAAAATCCCCAAAATCACCCCAAAAAACCCCAAAATTTCAACTCCCTTCCCCAAACTATCCCAAAAAATCCCCAAAAATCCCAAACCCCCCAAACATCCCACAAAACACCCCAAAATCTCCCCCCAAAAAACCCCCACAATTTACACTCCCCCAAAACCCCCCCAAAAACCCCAAACCTGCCAAAAATCCCCCCAAAAATCTTCCCAAAATCCCAATTCCCCCCAAACCACCCCAAAAAATCCCCAAAATCACCACAAAATCCCGAGCCCCCCCAAAAACCCAAACTCCCCCCCAAACCACCCCAAAAACTCCCCCCAAAAAGTCCTAAAATCCCCAAAACTGCTCCCCAAACCCCCCAAAATATCCCACAAACCACCCCAAAATCCCCGAAAAAATCCCCAAAAATCCAAATCCCCAAAAAATCCCAAACCTCCCCTCCCAAAACCCCCCCAAAAACCCCAAACCTGCCAAAAATCCCCCCAAAAATCTTCCCAAAATCCCAATTCCACCCCACAATCCCCCCCCAAAAATCCCCAAAATTACCCCAAAATCCCGAGCCCCCGCAAAAACCCCAACTCCCCCCAAAAACTCCCAAAGGCCCCAAAAATCCTCCCCAAAAAGTCCTAAAATCCCCAAAACCGCTCCCCAAACCCCCCAAAATATCCCACAAACCGCCCCAAAATCCCTGAAAAAATCCCCAAAAATCCAAATCCCCAAAAAATCCCAAACCTCCCCTCCCAAAACCCACCAAAAGCTGCCAAAAATCCCCCCAAAAATCTTCCCAAAATCCCAATCCACCCCAAACCACCCCAAAAACTCCCCCCAAAAACTCCCAAACCCCCAAAAATCCTCCCCAAAAACTCCTAAAATCCCCAAAACCGCTCCCCAAACCCCCCAAAATATCCCACAAACCGCCCCAAAATCCCCCAAAAAATCCCCCAAAACCCCAAAATTCCCCAAATTTCTCCAAATTCGGGGAATTTCTCACCGATCATGACGTTGACGGCCTCGGGCTCGAGCCCCCCCAGGAATTTCCTCTTGAGGCTGATCCCCCCAAAATCCACCAGGACGCGGCGCAGCACCGCGAAACCCCCGTCACGCACCAGCTCCTGAAATAAAATAAAATAAAATTTAACTCAAAAAAACCCCGAAATTATCAAAATCCTATAAAAATCCCCGTCACGGAGCAGCTCCTGCAAAAAAAACCCCAAAATTTAACCCAAAAAACCCCGAAATTCAGCCCCGAAATGCAGCGGGACACGGCGCAGCACCACGAATCCCCCGTCACGCACCAGCTCCTGAATGGAAAATAAATAAAATTTAACTCAAAAAAACCCAAAAATTATCAAAATCCTATAAAAATCTCCATCACGAGCCAGCTCCTGAAATGAAATATATAAAATTTAACCCAAAAAATATCGAAATCCTATAAAAATGACAGAAACCCTCGTCACGCACCAGGTCCTGAAATAAAAATATATAAAATTTATCTCAAAAAATATCGAAATCCTATAAAAACGACAGAAACCCCAATCACGCACCAGCTCCTGAAATAAAAATATATAAAATTTAACCCCAAAAATATCGAAGTGCTATAAAAATGACAGAAACCGCCATCACGCAGCAGCTCCTGGGCCAAAACCCAGAAAATTTAACCCAAAAAAACCCCAAAAATCCAACCCCAAAAAAATCCCCATCACGGAGCAGCTCCTGGGCCAAAAATATAAAGATTTAACCCAAAAATATCAAAATTCTATAAAACCCCCACCCCAAAATCCCCTCAGGACACCCCAAAATCCCACCCAAAACCTCCCAAATCCCCTCAGGACCCCCCAAATCCCACCCAGGACCCCCGAAATTCCACCCAGGACACCCCAAATGCCACCCAGGACCCCTGAAATCCCACCCAAAACCCCCCAAATCCCACCCAGGATCCCCCAGATCCCACCCAAAACCCCCCAAATCCCACCCAGGACCCCCCAAATCCCACCCAAAACCCCCCAAATCCCACCCAGGACCCCCCAAATCCCACCCAGGACCCCCCAAATCGCACCCAGGACCCCCCAAATCCCACCCAGGACACCCCAAATTCCCTCAGGACCCCCTAAATTCCTTCAGGACCTCCCTAAATCTCCTCTGGGTGCCCCCAGCCCCAATTCGAACTCAGCATAACCCCACAGAAACCCCTCAAAACCACCCCAAATCACCCCAACTCCCCCCAAATCCCCCTCAGGACCCCTTAAATTCCCTCAGGACCCCCCAAATCCCCCTCAGGACCACTTAAATTCCCTCAGGACCCCCCAAATCCCCCTCAGGACCCCCCAAATCCCCCTCAGAACCCCCTAAACCTTCCCCAAATCCCCTCTAGAACCCCCCAGCCCTCCCCGGGGTGTCTCCAAGCCCACTTTTAACTCTACATAACCCCACAGAAACCCCCAAAATCCTCCTGTAACCCCCCAAAACAGCACAAAATCCCCCCAGGACCCCCCCAGACTCACGTCCCCGGCCAGCAGGCGGCCGTGGCGCTGGCAGAACACTCTCTTGTCCCTGAGGAAGGCGGCCTGGCAGCGCCGGGCACACATGAAGTGATAGTTGGCGGCGCAGGCGGCCAAGCAGCAGCCGACGGTGGCACCGGGGCGGCCGCAGTGCTCGCAGCGCTGGGGGAGGGAGGAGAGCACGGTGAGACCCCCCCAAAGGCGCCGGGAGAACCCCAAAAATGGGGCTGGGAGAGCCCCGAAATCTCCTCATGGATCCCCCAAAATTGGTCTCTGTGGGGGAGTCTGTGGGCAGACCTGGTGGCTCTGCTAACAATGGAAGTCTATGGGTAGACCTGGTGTCTGAACTCCCAATACAAGTCTATGGGTAGACCTGGTGTCTCCCGTCCCAATACAAGTCTATGGGTAGACCTGGTGTCTGCACTCCCAATACAAGTCTATGGGTAGACCTGGTGTCTGCACTCCCAATGCAAGTCTATGGGTAGACCTGGTGTCTCCGGATCCCAAGTCTATTGGTAGACCTGGTGTCTCCCATCCCAATACAAGTCTATGGGTAGACCTGGTGTCTCCCATCCCAATACAAGTCTATGGGTAGACCTGGTGTTTGCACTCCCAATACAAGTCTATGGGTAGACCTGGTGTCTCCCATCCCAATACAAGTCTATGGGTAGACCTGGTGGCTCTGCTAACAATGGAAGTCTATGGGTAGACCTGGTGTCTGCACTCCCAATACAAGTCTATGGGTAGACCTGGTGTTTGCACTCGCAATACAAGTCTATGGGTAGACCTGGTGTCTGCACTCCCAATACAAGTCTATGGGTAGACCTGGTGTCTACACTCCCATTCAAGTCTATGGGTAGACCTGGTGTCTGGGCTCTCAATACAAGTCTATGGGTAGACCTGGTGTCTGCGCTCTCAATACAAGTCTATGGGCAGACCTGGTGTCTGCACTCCCAATACAAGTCTATGGGTAGACCTGGTGTCTGCACTCCCAATACAAGTCTATGGGTAGACCTGGTGTCTCCCATCCCAATACAAGTCTATGGGTAGACCTGGTGTCTGCATTCCCAATACAACTCTATGGGTAGACCTGGTGTCTGCACTCCCAATACAAGTCTATGGGTAGACCTGGTGTCTGCACTCCCAATACAAGTCTATGGGGAGACCTGGTGTCTGCACTCCCAATACAAGTCTATGGGTAGACCTGGTGTCTGCACTCCCAATACAACTCTATGGGTAGACCTGGTGTCTGCACTCCCTATACAAGTCTATGGGTAGACCTGGTGTTTCCTGTTCCCAATACAAGTCTATGGGTAGACCTGTTGTCTCCTGTCCCAATGGAAGTCTATGGGTAGACCTGGTGTCTGCACTCCCAATACAAGTCTATGGGTAGACCTGGTGTCTCCGGATCCCAATACAAGTCTATGGGTAGACCTGGTGTCTCCCATCCCAATACAAGTCTATGGGTAGACCTGGTGTCTGCACTCCCAATACAAGTCTATGGGTAGACCTGGTGTCTCTTGTTCCCAATACAAGTCTATGGGTAGAGCTGGTGTCTGCACTCCCAATACAAGTCTATGGGTAGACCTGGTGTCTGCACTCCCAATGCAAGTCTATATATAGACCTGGTGTCTCCCATTCCAATACAAGTCTATGGGTAGACCTGGTGTCTCCCATCCCAATACAAGTCTATGGGTAGACCTGGTGTCTCCTGTTCCCAATACAAGTCTATGGGTAGACCTGGTGTCTCCGGATCCCAATACAAGTCTATGGGTAGACCTGGTGTCTGCACTCCCAATACAAGTCTATGGGTAGACCTGGTGTCTCCCATCCCAATACAAGTCTATGGGTAGACCTGGTGTCTCCGGATCCCAATACAAGTCTATGGGTAGACCTGGTGTCTCCTGTTCCCAATACAAGTCTATGGGTAGACCTGGTGTCTGCACTCCCAATACAAGTCTATGGGTAGACCTGGTGTCTCCTGTTCCCAATACAAGTCTATGGGTAGACCTGGTGTCTGCACTCCCAATACAAGTCTATGGGTAGACCTGGTGTCTGCACTCCCAATACAAGTCTATGGGTAGACCTGGTGTCTGCACTCCCAATACAAGTCTATGGGCAGACCTGGTGTCTCTTGCCCCAATACAAGTCTATGGGTAGACCTGGTGTCTCCCATCCCAATACAACTCTATGGGTAGACCTGGTGTCTCTTGCCCCAATACAAGTCTATGGGTAGACCTTTTCTCTGCACTCCCAATACAAGTCTATGGGTAGACCTGGTGCCTGCACTCCCAATACAAGTCTATGGGTAGACCTGGTGTCTGCATTCCCAAAGAAAGTCTATGGGTAGACCTGGTGTCTGCACTCCCAATACAAGTCTATGGGTAGACCTGGTGTCTGCACTCCCAATACAAGTCTATGGGTAGACCTGGTGTCTGCACACCCAATACAAGTCTATGAGTAGACCTGGTGTCTCTTGCCCCAATACAAGTCTATGGGTAGACCTGGTGTCTGCACACCCAATACAAGTCTATGGGTAGACCTGGTGTCTGCACTCCCAATACAAGTCTATGGGTAGACCTGGTGTCTGCACTCCCAATACAAGTCTATGGGTAGACCTGGTGTCTCCCGTCCCAATACAAGTCTATGGGTAGACCTGGTGTCTCTTGTTCCTAATACAAGTCTATGGGTAGACCTGGTGTCTCCCCATCCCAATACAAGTCTATGGGTAGACCTGGTGTCTGCACTCCCAATACAAGTCTATGGGTAGACCTGGTGTCTGCACTCCAAATACAAGTCTATGGGTAGACCTGGTGTCTGCACTCCCAATACAAGTCTATGGGTAGACCGGGTGTCTACACTCCCACTGCAAGTCTATGGGTAGACCTGGTGTCTCCCATCCCAATACAAGTCTATGGGTAGACCTGGTGTCGGCACTCCCAATACAAGTCTATGGGTAGACCTGGTGTCTGCACTCCCAATACAAGTCTATGGGTAGACCTGGTGTCGGCACTCCCAATACAAGTCTATGGGTAGACCTGGTGTCTCCCATCCCAATACAAGTCTATGGGTAGACCTGGTGTCTCCCATCCCAATACAAGTCTATGGGTAGACCTGATGTCTCCTGTCCCAATACAAGTCTATGGGTAGACCTGGTGTCTCTCACCCCAATACAAGTCTATGGGTAGACCTGGTGTCTGCACTCCCAATACAAGTCTATGGGTAGACCTGGTGTCCCTGTCCCAATACAAGTCTATGGGTAGACCTGGTGTCTGCACTCTCAATACAAGTCTATGGGTAGACCTGGTGTCTGCACTCCTAATACAAGTCTATGGGTAGACCTGGTGTCTCCCATCCAAATACAAGTCTATGGGTAGACCTGGTGTCTCTCACCCCAATACAAGTCTATGGGTAGACCTGGTGTCTGTACTCCCAATACAAGTCTATGGGTAGACCTGGTGTCTGCACTCCCAATACAAGTCAACGGGTAGACCTGGTGTCTCCCATCCCAATACAAGTCTATGGGTAGACCTGGTGTCTACACTCCCATTCAAGTCTATGGGTAGACCTGGTGTCTCCCATCCCAATACAAGTCTATGGGTAGACCTGGTGTCTGCACTCCCAATACAAGTCTATGGGTAGACCTGGTGTCTCCCATCCAAATACAAGTCTATGGGTAGACCTGGTGTCTCCCACCCCAATACAAGTCTATGGGTAGACCTGGTGTCTGCACTCCCAATACAAGTCTATGGGTAGACCGGGTGTCTGCACTCCCAATACAAGTCTATGGGTAGACCTGGTGTCTGCACTCCCAATACAAGTCTATGGGTAGACCTGGTGTCTGCACTCCCAATAAAAGTCTATGGGTAGACCTGGTGTCTCCCGTCCCAATACAAGTCTATGGGTAGACCTGGTGTCTGCACTCCCTATACAAGTCTATGGGTAGACCTGGTGTCTCCTGTCCCAGTACAAGTCTATGGGTAGACCTGGTGTCTGCGTTCCCAATACAAGTCTATGGGTAGACCTGGTGTCTCCCATCCCAATACAAGTCTATGGGTAGACCTGGTGTCTGCACTCCCAATGGAAGTCTATGGGTAGACCTGGTGTCTCCCACCCCAATACAAGTCTATGGGTAGACCTGGTGTCTGCACTCCCAATACAAGTCTATGGGTAGACCTGGTGTCTCCCACCCCAATACAAGTCTATGGGTAGACCTGGTGTCTGCACTCCCAATAGAAGTCTATGGGTAGACCTGGTGTCTCTTGTTCCCAATACAAGTCTATGGGTAGACTTGGTGTCTGCATTCCCAATACAAGTCTATGGGTAGACCTGGTGTCCCTTCAGGATCCCCCAAAATCTTCCCCTGGGATCCCCAATTTTCCCCCCAAATCCCCCCCGGGACCCCTCCCAAGACCCCAAATTCTCCCCAAGACCCCACAAATCCCACTAGGACCCCTCCCAAAGACCCCAAATTTCCCCCAGGACTCCCAAATCCCCCCTGAGGCCCCTCTCCACCATCAGGCGGCCCCTGGCCACAGTGGTGTGCACGTTCCGCCCCCAAATCCCCCCAAAAATTAATCCCAAAATCCCCCCCAAAAGCACCTCCAAAAACTCCAGAATTTCCTCAAAAAACCACCAAATATTCCCAAATTCTCCCCCAAAACCCCGCACCATCTGCCGTCCCCGGGCCATGACGACGTGCACGTTCCGGAGAGTCCTGAACGCTCAAAATCCCTCGAAAAACCCCAAAATTACGCCCAAAAAATTCCCAAGAAAACCCTCAAAATCCCAAAAATTCCCAAAAAAACCCCAAAATTCCCAAAATTTCCCAAATTTCCCCCAAAACCCCGCACCATCTGCCGTCCCCGGGCCACGGCGGCGTGCACGTTCCAGAGAGTCCTGAACCCCAAAATCCCCCGAAAAACCCCAAAATTACCCCCAAAAATTCCCAAAAATTCCCAAAATTTCCCAAGAAAACCCCAAAATTCCCAAAGTTTCCCAAAATTCCCCAAATTTCCCCCAAAACCCCGCACCATCTGCCGTCCCTGGGCCACGGCGGCGTGCACGTTCCGGAGAGTCCCGAACCCTCAAAATCCCCCGAAAAACCCCAAAAATTACCCCAAAAAATTCCAAAAAAATTCCCAAAAAACCCCAAAATTCCCAAAATTTTCCAGGAAAACCCCAAAATTCCCCAAATTTCCCCAAATTTCCCAAATTTGCCCCAAAACCCCGCACCATCTGCCGTCCCCGGGCCACGGCGGCGTGCACGTTCGGAGAGTTCCGTCGCCCTCCTCGAAGACCTCGGCCGACCACAGGGCGCAGTTGACGTGGGTCCACTCGTTCTGCCCCATGTACAGCAGCCGCCCCTCGTCCTGCGGGACCCCTCCCCAAATTAGGGACGGGCACAAAGACCCCTCCCCAAAAAAACCCCGTGAAAATCCCCCGAAAAACACTCAAAAGAACGAAAAATCCCAAATTTCTGACACTAAAACGGGTCGGAATGAGCCAAAATTGGGGGGTTTTGCCTCAAAATATTTTTCTGAAGATCCCCCTTGTCCCGAGGGACCCCTCCCCAAATTAGGAACCGCACCAGGGACCCCTCCCCAAAAAAAAACCCCTCTGAAAATGCCCCAAAAACCACTCAAAAGAACGAAAAAAATCCCAAATTCTGACGCTAAAATGGGTCGGAATGATCTAAAATTGGGGGGTTTTGCCCCAAAATATTTTTCTAAAGCTCCCCCTTGTCCCGTGGGACCCCTCCCCCAATCAAGGAGCCCCGAATCCCCCGGATCCCCCCGGATCCCCCCGAATTCCCCATCTCACCTGCGCAGGTGCGTCCCCGCTCTGCAGGCACAGCGTGCACTGCCGCTCGTCGGCCCCGCCCCCTCCGGCCGCCTGCGGCACCGCTGGCTCCGCCCCCTCCGCGCCTGGCCGGGGGGGGAAAGGGGCGGGGTCAGCGCGGGGCCACGCCCAGAGGGGGCAGCTGAGCGCGGAGTGGGCGGGGCTTGGCCAGGTGTGCACGGCGTGGGCGTGGCTTGGCCAGGTGAGCTCAGAGCGGGCGTGGCTTAACCAAGTGAGCTCAGAGTGGGCGTGGCTTGGCCAGGTGAGCACAGTGTGGGCGTGGCTTGCTCAGGTGAGCTCAGAGTGGGCGTGGCTTGCACAAGTGAGCTCAGAGTGGGCGTGGCTTGCACAGGTGAGCTCAGAGCGGGCGTGGGCTTGCTCAGGTGAGCTCAGAGTGGGTGTGGCTTGCACAAGTGAGCTCAGAGTGGGCGTGGCTTGCACAAGTGAGCTCAGAGTGGGCGTGGCTTAACCAAGTGAGCTCAAAGTGAGCGTGGCTTGGCCCAGGTGAGCTCAGAGTGGGCGTGGCTTGCACAGGTGAGCTCAGAGTGGGAGTGGCTTGGCCAGGTGAGCTCAGAGTAGGCGTGGCTTGCCCAGGTGTGCAGAGGGTGGGCGTGGCTTGGCCAGGGGCGGCCAGGTAAGCTCAGAGTGGGCGTGGCTTGGCCAGGTGTGCACAGAGTGGGCGTGGCTTGCTCAGGTGAGCTCAGAGTGGGCGTGGCTTAACCAAGTGAGCTCAAAGTGGGCGTGGCTTGCTCAGGTGAGCTCTGAGTGGGTGTGGGCTTGCACAGGTGTGCGCAGGGTGGGCGTGGCTTGCACAGGTGTGCACGGGGTGGGCGTGGCTTGCACAGTGTGGGCGTGGCTTGCTCAGATGAGCTCAGAGTGGGTGTGGCTTAACCAAGTGAGCTCAGAGTGGGCGTGGTTTTCACAGGTGAGCTCACAGTGGGCGTGGCTTTGCACAAGTGTGCACAAGGTGGGCGTGGCTTGCTCAGGTGAGCTCAGAGTGGGCGTGGCTTGGCCCGGTGAGCTCAGAGTGGGCGTGGCTTGACCAGCTGAGCTCAGAGTGGGTGTGGCTTGCTCAGGTGAGCTCAGAGTGGGCGTGGCTTAACCAAGTGAGCTCAAAGTGAGCGTGGCTTGGCCCAGGTGAGCTCAAAGTGGGCGTGGCTTGGCCAGGTGTGTACAGGGTGGGTGTGGCTTGCACAGGTGAGGTCTGAGTGGGCGTGGCTTGGCCAGGTGAGCTCTGAGTGGGCATGGCTTGGCCCAGGTGAGCTCAGAGTGGGCGTGGCTTAACCAGGTGTGCACAGGGTGGGCGTGGCTTGCTCAGGTGAGCTCAGAGTGGGCGTGGCTTGGCCAGGTGTGCATGGGGTGGGCGTGGCTTGGCCAGGTGTGCACGGGGTGGGCGTGGCTTGCTCAGGTGAGCTCAGAGTGGGCGTGGCTTGGCCAGGTGAGCTCAGAGTGGGTGTGGCTTGGCTAGGTGAGCTCAAAGTGGGCGTGGCTTGCTCAGGTGAGCTCAGAGTGGGCGTGGCTTGCACAGGTGAGTTCTGAGTGGGCGTGGCTTGCTCAGGTGTGCACGGGGTGGGCGTGGCTTGCTCAGGTGAGCTCAGAGTGGGCGCGGCTTGGCCAGGTGAGCACGGGGGTGGGCGTGGCTTGGCCAGATGAGCTCAGAGTGGGCGTGGCTTGGCCAGGTGAGCTCTGAGTGGGCGTGGCTTAACCAGGTGAGCTCAGAGTGGGCGTGGCTCGGCCAGGTGTGCACAGGGTGCGCATAGCTTGCTCAGGTGAGCTCAGAGTAGGCGTGGCTTGGTCAGGTGAGCTCAGAGTGGGCGTGGCTTAACCAAGTGAGCTCAGAGTGGGCGTGGCTTGGCCAGGTGTGCACAGGGTGGGCGTGGCTTGCTCAGATGAGCTCAGAGTGGGCGTGGCTTGCACAGGTGAGCTCGGGGTGGGCGTGGCTTAACCAAGTGAGCTCCGAGTGGGCGTGGCTTGCTCAGGTGTGCTCAGAGTGGGTGTGGCCTCACCAGGAGAGCTCAGAGTGGGCGTGGCTTAGCACAGGCCAGCTAAAAGTGGGCGTGGCTTAACCAGGTAAGCTCAGAGTGGGCGTGGCTTGGCCAGGTGTGCACAGAGTGGGCGTGGCCTCACCAGGGGCTCACAAGTGAGGTCAGAGTGGGTGTGGCTTAGAGACAAAGTGGGCGTGGCTTACAGACAAAGTGGGCGTGGCTCCCCAGGTGTTATGGAGCGGCCAAGTCTCACCTGTGGGGGTGTGGCTAGAAATGGGCGTGGCCAACCTCACCTGTGGGCGTGGCCTCACTCACCTGAGAGGGGCGGGGCCGGCTCCAGGCGCCAGCGGGCGTAGGTGTGGTCACTGGAGGGCGGCTCCACCGGGAGGGGCGGGGCCCCGCTGGAAAGGGGCGGGGTCAGAACCCTCAAATCCCACCCGGGACCCCCAAAATCCCACCTGGGACCCCCCAAAATGCACCTGCGACCCCCAAAATCCACCCGGGACCCCCCAAATCCACCTGGGACCCCCAAAATACACCCCAAACACACCTGGGACCCCCAAAATCCCACCCAAATCCACCTGGGACCCCCAAAATCCACCCAGAACCCCAAAATCACACCTGGGACCCCCCCAAAATCCACCTGGGACCCCCCCAAAATCACACCTGGGACCCTCAAAATCCCACCTGGGACCCCCCAAATTCACACCTGGGACCCCCCAAAATCCAGCTGGGACCCCCCAAAATCCACCTGGGACCCCGAAATTCCACCTGGGACCCCCCAAAACTGCCCAAAATCCACCCAGGACCCCCCAAAATCCACCTGGGACCCCCCAAAACCCCCCAAAATCCACCTGGGACCGCCCAATATTTACCTGGGGCACCCCAAATCCACCTGGGACCCTCCAAAATCCACCAGACACCCCCAAAACCGCCCCAAAATCCACCTGGGAACCCCCAAAATCCACCAGAGACCCCCAAATCCCACCCAAATCCACCTGGGACCCCCCAAAATCCACCTGGGACTCCCCCAAACCCCCCCAAATCCACCCAGGACCCCCCAAATCCCAACCAGGACCCCCCAAAATCCACCTGGGAACCCCCAATAATCACCTGGGACCCTCTAAAACCGCCCAAAATCCACCTGGGACCCTCTAAAACCACCCAAAATCCACCTGGGACCCCCGAAAATCCACCTGGGACTCCCCAAATCCCTCCCAAATCCACCTGGGACCCCCCCCAAAATCCACCTGGAACCCCCAAAATCCACGTGGGACCCCCAAATTCACACCTGGGACCCCCCAAAATGCACCTGGGACCCCCCCAAAATCACACCTGGGACCCCCCAAAATCCATCTGGGACCCCCAAAATCCCCAAATCCACCCCAATATCCCACCAAAATTCACCTTGGACCCCCAAAATCACACCTGGGACCCCCCAAAATCCCCCCAAAATCCACCTGGGACCACCCAAAATCCACCTGGGACCCCCCCAAATCCCCCATATCCACCCCAAATACACCTGGGACCCTCCAAAATCACACCTGGGACCCCCAAAATCCACCTGGGACCCCCAAATTCACACCTGGGACCCCCCAAAATCCCACCCAGGACCCCCCAAAATCACACCAAAATCCACCGGGGACCCCCAAAATCACACCTGGGCACCCCTAAAACCGCCCAAAATCCACCTGGGACCCCCCAAAATCCACCAGAAACCTCCCAAACCCCCCCAAAACCCACCTAGAACCCCCCAAAATCCCCAGGACCCCCCAAAATCCACCTGGGACCCCCCAAAACTCCCCTAAATCCACCTGGGACCCCCCAATATTCACCTGGGGCACCCCAAATCCCACCCAGGACCCTCCACAATCCACCAGACACCCCCAAAACCGCCCCAAAATCCACTTGGGGCCCCTGAAAATCCACCAGAGACCCCCAAATCCCACCCAAATCCACCTGGGACCCCCCCAAAATCCACCTGGGACTCCCCCAAACCCCCCCAAATCCACCCAGGACCCCCCAAATCCCACCCAGGACCCCCCGAAATTCCACCTGGGAACCCCTAAAACCGCCCAAAATCCACCTAGGACTCCCCCAACCCTCCCCAAATCCACCTGGGACCCCCCAAAATCCACCCAGGACCCCCCAAAATCCACCTGGGACCTCCCAAATTCACACCTGGGACCCCCAAAATACCCCCAAAATCCACCTGGGACCCACCAAAATTCACCAGAAACCTCTAAAACCCCCCCAAAGCCCACATAGAACACCCCAAAACCCACCTGGGACTCCCCCAAACCCCCCCAAAATCCACTTGGGACCCCCCAAAATCCACCAGAGACCTCCCAAACCCCACAAAACCCACCTAGGACCCCCCAAAATCCACCCAGGACCCCCCAAAATCCTCCCCCCCACCCCCATCCCCCCCCCCCCCTCACTCACTTGGGGCTCTCGGGGGGGCTCCAAATTTTGGGGTCCCGGGCACTCTCACGAGATGTGTAGGCCCCGCCCATCAGCTGGGGGGGGAATGGGGGAGGGGCGGGTGTGAGGGCTGGGCCGCCCCTCCCCCACCCCAAAATTCCTCCCCCACACCCCAAATCCAAAAAAACCCCTCCCCAAAACGCCAAAATTCCCCTCCCCCACCCCATTTTCTGGAGGCTCCACCCCCTTTTCAAGCCCCTCCCCCCTTTTTGCCCCTCCCCCACCCTCTTTAGGCCACACCCACTTCGTTTTTAAGGCCCCTCCCCCCCATTTTTGAGGCCCCTCCTCCATAATTTAAGAACCCCACCCCCAAATTTTAGGCCACGCCTCCCATTTTTAGGCCACGCCTCCAATCTTTAGGCCCCCTCCCCAATTTTCAGCCCCGCCTTCCCAATTTTGAAGCCCCACCCCCAATTCTTAAGCCACGCCCCCAATCCTGAAACCACGCCCTCAATTTTTAGGCCACGCCCCCAATATTAAAGCCTCGCCCCATCTTAGCAGACCCCTCCCCAATTTTAAAGCCCCACCCCTCAAATTTGAAGCCCCACCCACAATTTTAAGGCCCCACCCCTTTCAAATCCGAAGCCCCACCCCCAATTTTAAAGCTCCACCCCTTTCAAATACGAAGCCCCACCCCCAATTTTAAAGCTCCACCCCTAAATTTGAGACCACGCCCCCATTTTTAAAGCCCCCACCCTTAATTTTGAAGCCACGCCCCCAATTTTAAAACTCCTCCCCCAATTTTCGCCTTTCCCTCTCCCCATTTTTTGACCACTCCCCCTCAATTTTTAGCCCCTCCCCCTCAATTTTAGCCCCTCCCCCCGATTTAAGCCCCGCCCCCTCCCTCATTTTCTGCCCTAACCCCCCCAGATTGAAGCCCCTCCCCTAAAATTTTTGGCCACGCCCCCAATTTTTAAACCTCGCCCATTTTAAGCCCCTCCCCTCAAATTTTAAAGCTCCTCCCCCTATTTTTGCCCCTCCCCCTCATTTTTATGCCCCTCCCCCCATTTCAAGCCCCTCCCATCATTATTTGCCCCTCCCGACTCTTTGGCCCCTCCCCCCATTTTAAGCCCCCCCCCAATTTTAAGCCCCTCCCCCATTTTAAGCCCCTCCTCCCATTTTAGCCCCACCCCCCCTTTTGCCCTACCCCATTTAAGCCCCTCCCCCCATTTTTAGACCCCTCCTCCAAATTTTAAGCCACTCCCACATTTTAAGCCCCTCCCTCTCCCAATTTTAGGCCACTCCTCTTCCATATTTTAACCCCTCCCCAATTTTAGACCCCTCCCCCCAATTTTAAGCCCCTCCCACATTTTAAGCCCCTCCCTCTCCCAATTTTAGGCCACTCCTCTTCCATATTTTAACCCCTCCCCAATATTAGGCCACTCCCCTTCCATATTTTAACCCCTCCCAAATTTTAAGCCCCTCCCCCTCCCAATTTTAGGCCCCTCCCCCTCCATATTTAGACCTCTCCCCAATTTTAGGCCCCTCCCATTTTTAAGCCCCTCCCACATTTTAAGCCCCTCCCCCTCCCAATTTTAGGCCACTCCCCCTCCACATTTAGACCCCTCCCCAATTTTAGGCTCCTCCCCCCCAATTTTAAGCACCTCCTGAATTTTAAGCCCCTCCCCCTCCCAATTTTAGGCCCCTCCCCCTCCCTATTTTAAGCCCCTCCCACATTTAAGCCCCTCCCAGATTTTAAGCCCCTCCCCCTCCCCATTTTAAGCCCCTCCCCTCCTCAATTTTAAACCCCTCCCACACTTTTAAGCCCCTCCCCCTCCCAAGTTTAGGCCACTCCCCCTCCCTATTTTAAGCCCTTCCCCCTCCCAATTTTAGGCCACTCCCCCTCCATATTTAGACCCCTCCCCAATTTTAGACCCCTCCCCCCAATTTTAAGCCCCTCCCACATTTTAAGCCCCTCCCCCTCCCAATTTTAGGCCACTCCCCCTCCACATTTAGACCCCTCCCCAATATTAGGCCACTCCCCCTCCCCAATTTAAGCCCCTCTCCAATTTTAAGCCCCTCCCCCTCCCAATTTTAGGCCACTCCCCCTCCATATCCCCAATTTTAGACCCCTTCCCATTTTAAGCCCCTCCCACATTTTAAGCCCCTCCTCCTCCATATTTTAAGCCACTCCCCCTCCACATTTAGACCCCTCCCCAATTTTAGGCCCCTCTCCCTCCCCATTTAAGCCCCTCCCCCATTTTAGCCCCACCCCCCTTTTTGCCCCTCCCCCCATTTTTTGGCTCCTTCTCCAAATTTTAAGCCCCTCCCACATTTTAAGCCCCTCCCCCTCCCAATCTTAGGCCACTCCCCCTCCCTATTTTAAGCCCCTCCCCCTCCCAATTTTAGGCCACTCCCCCTCCCAAGTTTAGGCCACTCCCCCTTGCAATTTTAGGCCACTCCCCCTCCATATCCCCAATTTTAGACCCCACCCCATTTTAAGCCCCTCCCACATTTTAAGCCCCTCCCCCTCCCAATTTTAGGCCGCTCCTCATCCATATTTAGACCCCTCCCCAATTTTAGGCCCCTCCCCCTCCCCAATTTAAGCCCCTCCTTAATTTTAAGCCCCTCCCCCTCGCAATTTTAGGCCATTCCCCCTCCACATTTAGACCCCTCCCCAATTTTGAGGCCCCTCCCCCTCCACATTTTAAGCCCCTCCCACATTTTAAGCCCCTCCCCCTCCCAATCTTAGGCCCCTCCCTCTCCCCATTTTAAGCCCCTCCCCAATTTTAAGCCCCTCCCCCTGCCAATTTTAGGCCCCTCCCTCTCCCCATTTAAGCCCCTCCCCATTTTAAGCCCCTCCCCCACCTTTAGGAACAGCTCCCGGGCTCCGTCCAGGCTGGGGGCGGGGCTTGGGCTGGGGGCGGGGCCTGGGCTGGGGGCGGGGCTTGTGTGGCCCCGCCCCCCCCTGAGCAGCACGGCGGCCACGTCCTGAGCGAAATCCTGCTGGGGGGGGAGGGGGGGCAAAGTGGGACCCCAGACCCAAATTGGGGGGGACCCAAAATTTGGGGACCCCCCACCCCGAATCTCCCTAAATTTCGGGAAATTTTCCCTCAAATTTTCGCTTAAATCCCCCAAAAAATTTTTGGAATTCTTCCAAAAGCCTCTGGATTTTTTTAACAATTGATTTCTGAATTTTTTTCTTAAAATTTTTCTGGGAATTTCCCGGATTTTTCAGGACATTCTCGCAAAACTTTATAATTTTCTCCTGATTCTTTCTGGATTTTCCCATAATTTTTTAAAATATTCCCCGATTTTTCTGGATTTTTACCCAAATGTTTTTTGTTTTCTCTCAATTTCTTTAAGTAGTCCCCAAATTTTTCTAGGTCCTTCCTCAATATTTTTCAATCATTCCCCAAATTTTTCTGAATTTTTACCTATTACCTTTAATCATTCCTCAATTCTTTCTACATTTTTTCCCCAATTTTTATAAAATTTTCCTCCAAATTTTTTTGTAAGTTTTCCCCATTATTTCATAACCACTGTGCAAATTTTCCTGAATTTTTACCCAAATGGTTTTTGGCTTTTTTCAATTTCTTTAACTACTCCCCAAATTTTTCTAGGTCCTTTCCTCAATATTTTTCAATCGTTCCCCAAATTTTTCTGAATTTTTAGCCATTACCTTTAATCATTCCTCAATTCTTTCAACATTTTTTCCCCAATTTTTATAAAATTTTTCTCCAATTTTTTTTTGTCCTTTTTTTCCATTATTTCATAACAATTGTGCGAATTCTCCTGAATTTTTACCCAATTTTTTAAAAATCCATTTCATAAATTATTCTGGATTTTCCGCAAATATTAAAAATTTTTTCTGCCCAATTTTTCTGGATTTTTCCTCAATTTCCCCCCAAATTTTCTGTAATTTTCACCCAGATTTTTCCAGAACTTTCCACCCCGCCCCCCCCCGGATGTTTTGGGAATTCTCTCACCAGGGACGCGTAGGCTCCGCCCTCCAGCCGGTGATTGACAGCTCGGAGGTCGCAGGGCCCCGGGTGAGCCTTGGGACCCCCGGGGGGGCACTGGGGGGGGGAGGGGACAGGTGAGACCACGCCCCCTGAGCCACCAGAGGCCACGCCCACCCAGGTGTGACGTCATTAACTCAGGTGAGGCCACGCCCATTAGAGCGTGACATCGTGAACTCAGGCGTGGCCACGCCCCCTGAGCCACCAAAGGCTACGCCCACAGGGCTGTGACATCATCAATTTGGGTGTGGCCACGCCCCCTGAGCCAGCAGAGGCCATGCCCACCCAGGTGTGACATCATTGACTCAGGTGAGGCCACACCCATTAAAGTGTGACATCATTACCGTAGGCGTGGCCACGCCCCCTGAGCCAGCAGAGGCCACGCCCACCCAGGAGTGATGTCATCAATTTAGGTGTGACCAAACCCCCTGATCCGCCCAAGGCCACACCCACCCAGGAGTGATGTCATTAACTCATGTGTGGCCATGCCCCCATAGCCACCCGAGGCCACGCCCACCCAGGTGTGACGTCATTTACTCAGGTGAGGCCACGCCCATTAAAGTGTGACATGTTCAACTCAGGCGTGGCCACGCCCCCCTGAGCCACCAGAGGCCACGCCCACCCAGGAGTGACATCATTACATCGGTGTGGCCACTCCCCCTAAGCCACCAAAGGCCACACCCACCCAAATGTGATGTCATTGACTCAGGTGAGGCCACGCCCCCCAAGCCACCCGAGGCCACGCCCACCCAGGAGTGATGTCATTGATTCAGGTGAGGCCACACCCCCTCAGCCACCTGAGGCCACGCCCACCCAGGAGTGACGTCATTAACTCCGGTGAGGCCACGCCCAATAAAGTGTGATATCATTACTTGGACGTGGCCACGCCCCCTGAGCTACCCGAGGCCACGCCCACCCAGAAGCGACGTCATTGACTCAGGTGTGGCCACGCCCACAAAGTCCCAGGTGACCACACCCATGTTTGGCCACGCCCACTCCAGCGTGGCCACGCCTATTTAGGTGTGAGGTCACTTTTTATGGTTTGGCCACGCCCACAGAAGGCCACACCCAAGTTTGGCCACGCCCTCCCCGTTGTGACCACGCCCGTTCAATCTTCCAGCCCCTCCCACAAATGTGGCCACGCCCACTCAGATGTGACCACACCCACACCACGTCTGGCCACGCCCACTTAAAGTGTGGCCACGCCCACCCGAG
Source organism: Passerculus sandwichensis (assembly GCA_031885435.1). Lineage (NCBI taxonomy): Eukaryota > Metazoa > Chordata > Aves > Passeriformes > Passerellidae > Passerculus > Passerculus sandwichensis. The sequence continues at coordinate 10,179,277 of CM063151.1, read as the reverse complement.
CGGTAACCACGCCCACCCAGCTGTAGCCACGCCCACCACAACTGTAACCACGCCCTCTGATAGGTGACCACACCCATTTAAATGAGGCCACGCCCACTCCAGCTCTGACCACGCCCATCCGGTAGGACAACCCTCTCCTTTAAGCATAACCACGCCCCCAGGTGTAACCCCGCCCCCTCAGGTGTAACCACGCCCCTAAATTATGGCCACACCCACCCGCAGGTGTCAGGCACCCAATAAAGTGTGGCCACGCCCATCCCAGGACAAGCCACGCCCATCCCAGGACAAGCCACGCCCTCTCCATCTGTGACCACACCCACCCCGCTATGGCCACGCCCCCAGCAGTACCAAACCCCTCCCCCAACTTTGACCACACCCCCAGCTGTGACCACGCCCAAACAGGTAACCACGCCCACTTCCGCTGTAGCCACGCCCACCTTGGCAAAACCACGCCTACTCCCGGTATGGCCATGCCCCTACAGATGTAACCACGCCCCCAATTCTGCTTAGCCCCACCCCTGGGTGTAGCCACGCCCACAGCTGTAACCACACCCATTTGAGGTGTAACCACGCCCACCAAAGAAGTGGCCACACCCCCACAGGTTTAACCACGCCCCTTCTGCTATAGCCAACACCCCCTTGGTGTGACCATGCCCCCAATTCTGCCTTGCCCTGCCTCTAAACTTGACCACGCCCACTTAAACTATGACCACGCCCCCCACAGGTGTGACCACGCCCACCCAGCTGTGACCACGCCCCCCCAGGAGGTAACCACGCCCCCTGGTGTAACCACGCCCCTAATTGTGTTCAGACCCTCCCTTCCCTAAGCTTGGCCACACCCACCCCAGCCAAAACCACACCCACCACAGGTGTGACCACGCCCACCCCCGATGTAACCACGCCCCCTTGGCCGTGGCCACGCCCCCCTTAACCTGCGCGCAGCCAATCAGGGCGGGGCCGTGGGCGGAGCTCAGCAGCGCCCCCAGCAGCTCCTGCAGGGCGGGGCCGGCACACCTGGGGGCGGGGCCAGAGCCAGGGGGCGGGGTCAGAAAAAAAGGGGCGGGGCCAAAGGTGAGGGGGGCGGGGCCAGAGCGAGGGGGCGGGGTCAGGAAAAGGGGCGGGGCCAAAGGCAAAGGGGGCGGGGCCAGGGCTCCACTTGGGGGATCCTGGGGGGATTTTGGTGCTTTGGGGGCGACCTTGGGGGGCTTTGGTTGAATTTTGGGGGGTTTTGGTTCAATTTTGGGGGGTTTTGGTTGAATTTTGGGGGTTCCTGGGGTGAATTTTGGGGTTCCCAGAGGAATTTTGGGGTCCTGCTGTGAATTTCAGGCTTCCCAGAGGGATTTGGGGTTCCTGGTGCGAATTTTTGGGGTTTCCCCAGAGGGATTGTGGGGGGTCCCGGTGTGAATTTTAGGAGTCCTGAAATTTTGGGGTCCAAAAAAATTTTTTTGGGGTTCCTGGTGTTAATTTTGGGGTTCTCAGGGGGATTTGGGCTTCTGAGAGGAATTTTGGGGTTTGTGGTGTGAATTTTGGGGCTCTGAGGGCGATTTTAGGGTTCCTGGTCTGAATTTCGGGGTTCCCAGTGGAATTTGGGGTCCCTGGTGCCAATTTTGGGTTCCTGGTCTGAATTTTGGGGTTCCCAGAGGAATTTTGGGGTTCCTGCTGTGAATTTCGGGGTCCTCAAAGCCCATTTTTGACTCCTGACGGAATTTTGAGGTTCCTGGGGTGAATTTTGGGGTTCCAGAGAAATTTTGGGGTTCCTGAAGCGACTCTCAGGCCCCCAGAGGAATTTTGGGGTTCCTGCTGTGAATTTCGGGGTTCCCAGAGGAATTTTGGGGTTCCTGGTGTGAATTTTGGGGTTCCCAGAGGAATTTTGGGCTTCCAATAGAAATTCTGGGGCTCCTGGTGTGAATTTTGAGCTTCCCAGGAGGATTTTGAGGTTCCAGAGGGAATTTTTGGGGGTTTTGAAGGAATTTTGGGGTTCCCAAGGGATTTTTGGGATTCCCAAGGAGATTTTGGGGTTCCTGGTCTGCATTTTGTCATTCCTGGGGGAATTTTGGGGGTCCTGAAGGGATTTTGGGGGGGTTCTGAACGGATTTTGGGGGTTCCCAAAGCGATTTTGGGGGGGTCCTGAAGGATTTTATGTTTCTCAAAGGGATTTTTGGGGTTCCCAAGAGATTTTGGGGTTCCCAAAAGGATTTTGGGGGGTTGTGAGTGAATTTTGTGTTTCCCAAGAGATTTTGGGGTTCCCAAAGGGATTTTGGGGTTCCCGGTCTGCATTTTGTCATTCCTGGGGGAATTTTGGGGGTCCCAAGGAGATTTTGGGGTTCCCAAAGGGATTTTGTGTTTCCCAAAGCGATTTTGGGGGGTCCTGAAGGGATTTTGGGGTTCCCAAAGGGATTTTGGGGGGGTCCTGAGGGGATTTTGGGGTTCCCAGGGAGATTTTTGGGGTTCTCGGTGGAATTTTGGGATTCCAAGGAGATTTTGGGGTTCCCAAAGGATTTTGGGGTTCCCAGGGAGATTTTTTGGGGTCCCCAAAGGGCTTTTGGGGGGGCCTGAAGGGATTTTGGGGTTCCAAAGAGATTTTTGGGGGTTCCCAAGGAGATTTTTGTGTTTCCCAAAGGGATTTTGGGGTTCCAAAGCGATTTTGGGGGGTTCTGAGCAAATTTTGTGTTTCCCAAAGGATTTTTGGGGATTCCAAGGAGATTTTGGGGTTCCCAAGGGGATTTTGAGGTTCCCAGTCTGCATTTTGTCATTCCTGGGGGAATTTTGGGGTTCCCAAAAGGAATTTTGGGGGGTTCTGAAGGGATTTTCTGTTTCCCAAAGGATTTTGGGGGGGTCCTGAAGGGATTTTGGGGGGTTCTGAAGAGATTTTGGGGGGTTCTGAGTGAATTTTGTGTTTCCCAAAGGGGATTTTAGGGTTCCCAAAAGGGTTTTGGGGTTCCCAAAGGATTTTGGGGGGTCCTGAAGGGATTTTGGGGTCCCCCCTCACCTGGGCTCTTTGGCCGCAGCCGCAGCCCTGGGGGGGCTCCTGCCCCTCCCCCCCCTCCGGAGGCTCCTCCCTCCCCCGGGGGGGGCTCTGCCCCTCCCCCACCCCTGGGAAAAAAACATGGAAGGGTCAGAACCCCGAAAATCCCAAAATTCCACCCAAAAATACCCAGAACCCGAAACGTTCCCAAATGCACCCAAAAAACCCCCAAAAAAATCCCAAATCCTGAACAAAACAAAAATCCCAATTTTAACCCGAAGCCTCTCAAATTTATCCCAAACAAAACCCCCAAATTTCACCCCAAAATTCCTTCATTTCAACCAAAAGTCCCAAATTTTTCCCTAAAATTCCTTCATTTCAATCGAAACCCCCAAATTTTACCCCAAAATTTCTTTCATTTCAACCCAGATCCCCAAATTTCACCCCAAAATCCCAAACCTCACCCCCAAAATTCTCAAATTGCCCAAAACCCCCCACAAAGAACCCAAATCCCCCCAAAATCGCCCCAAATTCCCCCAAACCTTCCAAAATCTGCCTCAAATCAGCCCCCAAAACCCCCCAAAACCTCCTCAAGTCCCAAAATCCTCCAAAATCCTCCCAAAATCCTCCCAAAACCCCCCAAAATCCCCCAAAATCCTCCCAAAATCCTCCCCAAACCCCCCAAATTTGACAAAATCCCCCCAAATCCCCCAAATCCCCCCAAATTCCCCTAAAATCCCCCCCAAACCCCCCAAATTTTACAAAATCCCCCCCAAACCCCCAAATTTGACAAAGTCCCCCCCAAACCCCCCAAATTCCCCCAAAATCCACCCCAAACCCCCAAAATTTGACAAAATCCCCCCAAATTTGACAGAATCCCCCCCCAAACCCCCCAAGTTTGACAAAATCCACCCCAATCCCCCCAAATTTGACAAAATCCCCCCAAACCCCCCAAATTTGACAGAATCTCCCCCAAACCCCCCAAATTTGGCAAAATCCCCCCAAACCCCCCAAATTTGACAGAATCCCCCCCAAACCCACAAACTTTTAAAAATTCCTCCAAATTTGACAAAATCCCCCCAAATTTGACAAAACCCCCCCCAAACGCCCCAAATTTGACAAAATGCCCCCAAAACCCCCCCGAAATTTAACAGAATTCCCCCAAATTTGACAAAATCCCCCTCAAACCCCCCAAATTCCCCCCAAATTTGACAAAATCCCCCCCAAACCCCCCCAAATTTGACAGAACCCCCCCCAACCCCCCCCTTTGCTCCCCTCCCCCCTCACCTGGCCCGGGGGGGGGGCAGAGCCCACAGGGGGGGTCCCGGTCCCGCCCCCTCCCCCCCCTCGGGGGTCCCGCAGCTCCGGCAGCCCCAGCACACCTGGGAGAGCCCAAACACACCCGGGGTTACCCCGAAACCCGCCCAAATCACCCCAAAATCATCCCAAAACCACCACAAAATCATCACAAAATTAACCCAAAACCACCCCCAAAAAAACCCCCAAAATCGTCCCAAAATTATTCCAAAAGTACCCCAAACCGCCCCAAAATCACCACAAAATCACCACAAAACCGCCCCAAAATTAACCCAAAACCACCCCAGAATTACCCCAAAAATATCCCAAAAATCACCCCAAAATATCACCCCAAAATCACCCCCGAATCGTCCCAAATTACCCCAAAACCACCCAAAATCAGCATTGAGACCCCCCCCAAAATTACCCAAATCCCACCCAAAACCAGCACTGAGAGCCCCCTAAAAACCACCCCAAAAATCCCCCCAAAATTACCCCAAAACCACCTCAGAATTACCCAAAATCACCCCAAAATCGGTATTGATACATCCCAAAAATCACCCCAAATCCCACCCAAATCACCCCTAAAAAACCATCCAAAATTTCCCCAAATCCACCCAAAATTGCCCCAAAATTAACCCAAAACCACCCCAAAAAAACCCCAAAATCGTCCAAATTATTCCAAAATTACCCCAAAGCCACCTCAAAAATACCCCCAAACCACCCCAAAATCACCCCAAAATCAGCAATGAGACCTCCCAAAAATGATCCCAAAATCACCCCAAAATTGGCAGTGAAACCCCCGCAAAAATGAACCCAAATCCACCCAAAATTGGCCCAAAATGATCCCAAATCAGCCCTGGGAGCCCCCCAAAAATTACCCCCACAAGTACCCCAAAACAACCCCAAAATTACCCCAAAATCGGTACTGATACATCCCAAAAATCACCCCAAATTCCACCCAAAATCACCCCAAAAAAACCCAAATTCCCCCAAAATTACCCCAAATTTATCCCAAATTGGCCTTAAGACCCCCCCCAAAAATTACCCAAATCCCACCCAAAATCACCCCAAAAATCCACCAAAATAAGCACTGAGAACCCCCTAAAACCACCCCAAAAATTACCCCAAAATTACCCCAAAACCACCTCAAAATTACCCCAAAATTACTCCAAAGCCACCCAAAATCGGTACTGATACATCCAAAAATCACCCCAAATCCTACCCAAAATCACCCCAAAAAAAAACCCAAATCATCCCAAAATTACCAAAAATTACCCCAAAATCGGTATTGATACGTCCCAAAAATCGCCCCAAATTCCACCCAAAATCACCCCAAAAAAACCGAGATTCCCCCAAAATTACCCCCAGAACCACCCAAAAGTTACCCCAAAATTACCTCAAAACCACCCCAAAACATCCCAAAATTACCCCAAAAAAAAACCCCAAAATGACCCCAAAACAACCCCAAAATTACCCCAAATAGGCACTGAAACCCCCCAAAATGAACCCAAATCCCACCCAAAATTCGCCTAAAATGACCCCAAAACCAACCCAAAATCAACGCTGAGAGGCCCCTAAAACCACCCCAAAATATCCCCCAAAATAGACCCTAAAAATGACCCCAAAATTACCCCAAAACCACCCCAAAATCAGCACTGAGATCCCCCAAAAATTACCCAAATCCCACCCAAAACCAGCACTGAGAGTCCCCTAAAACCACCCCAAAATATCCCCCCAAAATTACCCCAAAACCACCTCAAAATTGCCCCAAAACCACCTCCAAAATTACACAAAATCGCCCAAAAACAAACCCAAAATTGCCCCAAAACCACCTCCAAATAGCACAAAAATCGCCCAAAAACAACCCCAAAATTGGCCCAAAACCACCTCCAAAATAACACAAAAATCGCCAAAAAATCCCCAAAATTACCCAAGAAAATCCCCAAAATCATCCCAAAACCACCCCCAAAATTATCACAAAAAGATCCCAAATGCCCCTTAAAATCACCACAAAAAACCCCAAAATTACCCCAAATTTTCCCCCAAAAACATCCCAATTTCTCCCCAAATCCCATCCCCAAAATTCCCAAAAATCCCCCAAAAATCAAACAAAAAATCCCCAAACTCCCCGCAAAACCTTTCAAAATCACCCCAAAATCTCCTCCAAAAAAACCCAAACATTCCCCAAAACCACCCCAAAAAAACCAAAATTGGTTCTGAGACTTTCCAAAAATCGCCCCAAATCCATCCCAAACATCCCCAAAACCACCCCAAAATCAGCACTGAGAACCCCCCAAAAATCACCCCAAAAGTTCCCCAAAATCATCCCAAAACCACCCCAAAATTATCACAAAAATCACCCAAATGCCCCCTAAATCACCACAAAAAACCCCAACCCCACCCAAAATTACCCTAAAAAATCCAAATTTTCCCCAAATTCCCGTCCCCAAAAATCCCAAAAATGCCCCCAAAAATCAAACAAAAAATCACCCAAACTCCCCGCAAAATCTTTCAAAATCACCCCAAAATCTCCTCCAAAAAAACCCAAAAATTCCCCCAAACCACCCCAAAAAACCCCAAAATTGGTTCTGAGACTTTCCAAAAAATCACCCCAAATCCATCCCAAACATCCTCAAAATTACCCCAAAATCAGCACTGAGAACCCCCTAAAATCACCCAAAAGCTCCCCAAAACCATCCCAAAATCATCACAGAAAGATCCCAAACGCCCCCTAAAATCACCACAAAAACCCCCCAAACCCCACCCAAAATTACCCCAAAAAATCCCAAATTTTCCCCGAATTCCCGTCCCCAAAACTCCCAAAAATCCCCCAAAATCAACAAAAAATCCCCAAACTCCCCGCAAAATCTTTCAAAATCACCCCAAAATCTCCTCCAAAAAACCCAAAAATTCCCCAAAACCGCCCCAGAAAAACCCAAATTGGTTCTGAGACTTTCCAAAAAATCGCCCCAAACCCATCCCAAACATCCCCAAAATTACCCCAAAATCAGCACTGAGAACCCCCCACAATCACCCCAAAACCACCCCAAAATTATCACAAACAGATCCCCAAATGCCCCCTAAAATCACCACAAAAAACCCCAAACCCCACCCAAATCACCCCAAAATTTCCCCAAAATTACCCCCAAATTTTCCCCAAATTCCCATCCCCAAAACTCCCAAAAATCCCCCAAAGCTCCCCAAAATCATCCCAAAACCACCCCCAAAATTATCACAAAAAATCCCAAATGCCCCTTAAAATCACCACAAAAAACCCCAAACCCCACCCAAAATCATCCCAAATTTTGCCCCAAATTCCCATCCCCAAAACTCCCAAAAATCCCCCCCCAAAATCAAACAAAAAATCCCCAACTCCCCGCAAAATCTTTCAAAATCACCCCAAAACCCCTCCCAAATATCCCAAAAATCCACAAACAATTCCGATTTTCCCCAAATTTCCCCGAAATTTCGGGAATTTTCCCAATTTTTCCGGAATTTTCCCAAATTTTCCGGAATTTTCCGGAATTTTCCCGGTTCCTCACCCACTCCCCGGCGGGCTCTGGGCGGGGCCCCGGGCCCGAGGCAGCTCAGGTGGAAACAGCGACGGCAAGCGCCGGCACTCCAGGAGGGGCTGGGGGACAGAAACACCCCAAAAACGCGTCAGGGATGCCCCAAAAATGCCCAAAATCCCATCAGGGACACCCCGAAATTATCTGGAATCACCCCAAAAAATCGGGGATTTGAAATGTTCAGGGAGGCCAAAAATCCCCTAAAAAAAACCCAAAAAATCCATCAGGAGGGACCCCAAAATTATCTGGGAATCGCCCAAAAAATCGGGATTTGAAATGTTCAGGGAGCCCAAAAATCCCCTAAAATCCCCTAAAAAATCCCCAAAAAAAACCCATTGGGGGGACCCCAAAAATCCCCAAAATCCCATCAGGGACACCCCGAAATTATTTGGGAATAACCCCAAAAAATCGGGGATTTGAAATGTTCAGGGAGACCAAAATTACCCCAAAAATCCCCTTAAAAATCTCATTGTGGGGACCTCAAAATCCCCCCAAAAATCCATCAGGGGGACCCCAAAAATCCCCAAAATTTCATCAGGGACACCCCAAAATTATTTGGGATTAAGCCCAAAAAATTGGGGATATTAAATGTTCAGGGAGCCCAAAATTGCCCCAAAAATCCCTAAAATGCCTCAAAAAACCCTCTAAAAAATACTCAAAAAAAACCACAATGAGGGACCCCAAAAATCTCCCCAAAAATCCCCAAAAATCCATCAGGGGAACCCCAAAATTATCTGGGAATTGCCCCATAAAAAATCGGGGATTTGAAATGTTCAGGGAGTGCAAAAAATTCCCAAAATCCCAAAAAAACCCATCAGGAGGGACCCCAAAATCCCCCCAAATATCCCCAAAATCCCATCAAGAGAACCCCAAATTTATTTGGGATGAATTCCAAAAAAAATCGGGGATTTTAAATGTTCAGGGAACCCAAAAATGCCCCAGAAATCCCCTAAAAAAATCTCATCGTGGGGACCCTCAAAATCTCCCAAAAATCCATCCAGGGGAACCCCAAAAATGCCCAAAATCCCATCAGGGACACCCCGAAATTGTTT